>CM031942.1:55695704-56295704 GCA_018703725.1 Brassica juncea | reverse complement strand
TTTAATGCACTTATTAATGAAAATTTGTACATTTCAAAAAATATAATTGTATTTATTAAAATATTATTATTAAAATTTATGGGGAATAGTTAATTAAAAGAACCAATGCATAGTAACTAAAAATTTATGTTTTTCTTAATAAGTATAAAAAATTTAAAACATACATCTTTTAGAAACGAAGAGAGTAATTGAGAAGCTACTTAAAAGACTTTTGCAAATGTGTTGGTCATTGATGAAATCTTAAAAATTATTATAAATTTTTTGGTCGATAATTTTTAATTTTAATTTATTTTAGTTAGATTTAAAAATAAAAAGTAAGTCTATAAACAGTTAATATCACTTGCCAAATAATCTACATGATATAACAAATTATTATTTATGGCAACTAATTTTTGAAACTAATTGTTGAAACTATAAAAAGAGTAATAATTTTTGATTTATTCTTTTATTTATTTATAAACTACACAAAATTATAATAACTTTTTTTATTAAAATCAATATAATAATTTTATATTCTTGTATATAGCCTTATATTTGTGTATACCCTTATGTTGGTATATAAAGTATTATAATAACTTTAAATGTCTAATACAGTTCATACATGCTTTATAAATCATATAAAAAATTAAAAATACATTTATAAAATTATTCTTGGATTATCATATTTTTTAAATTATTATAAGACGTTTTCAGTCATTTAAACAAGATTATACATTAATTTATAAAATATATTTTGAAGTTTTATTTTATATTAAAAGAGAAGTTACTTAACTAGGTTTTTCTTAGGTGTCAATCATATAGAGAGTTTGAAAAAATTATTATAATTTGAATTGTTAAAAGATTTTTTGATTTTTATTTATTTTAGAGTAAGAAAATGAATTCTAGAACCAATTTTTATCAGTATCTAAACAACCTAAATATATTGCACATAATAATTTATGGCAATTAAATAAGTGATTTATATAATATATACAATGCTTCATAGAATCATTTTTAGCAATCAAGTATTTATAAACTATATAAAATATTTCAAAAATAATTTATAGAATTGATATAGTAGTTTTATATTCCTATGTAATTGGTTATGAATATGTAACAATTATATTGTTTTAACTTTGTTAAACTTATTAAAGACATAAAACTTTAGCTATAAATTATTTAAAAATCAAAATTTTCAATATTATATAACTTCAAAACTTAAGTAATTTTATTAAAAACTGAATCATGAATATTATATATAACTAATTTTAGTAAAATTATCAATAAAAAATATAAAAATATTTAAAATAGTCATATTATATTTTTCAAAAACATGTATTCTTATAAAAATATTAAAAAACACATAATGATAAAAATATTTTAATTTGAAAAATTACAATAAATAAATATTGTTACAAAACATTCAAACCCGCTAAATCGTGGTCATCCATCTAGTTAATTAATAAACAACACAGTTTTTGTTTGCATAATAATTTCTTAATTTTCACAATTATAAATAACGATAAATAAACAATATTATTATTTTATTCAAAATTCAAAAAAAAATTCAACAAACGATATTTAAATTATATTGATCTAAAATTAAAATTTAATAATTAAAAATTTAACATAGATTTTACATATTGATAACATATTTAAGTTCAACCTAAATATTAACTAATACTCATTTCTCACTTCGAAATGCATTAATAAATCATTAATGTAAAAGTATAGTAATATTGATGGTTAGATAATGTCTACATTATTTTATTTTACTATGTATAATTATTTTTTGTAATAAAATGTTTAGTTTAAATAATATTTCAATTTTATGAAAAATCAAAAAAATATAATGGATGGGTTAATTTTTAACATTTACAAATAGAAGATATTAATTGTAAAATAATTAAAAAATCTTTCAGCAATATTCTTTAAAAAAAAAAATAGAAGAATACAGTGGAGAGAATTTCTTCTCTATTATAGAAAGAAAAAAATAGGAAAATATTTGAGATGTTCCTAGGAGTTTTGGTTACTTCAACCTCTCGAAACACGCTTTATTTTACCGTAAACCGTTGTCCACACCATTTGTTGAAGTTTTGGCCTCTCTTAATTGACCTCCACCACCTATATCATTGTCATTTGTGTTTGCGACTCACTTTCTCAAGTGTATTCGATGAAAGTATGACTCAATATGGATCAAATAAGACATCATCTTCAATAGTGATTGTCTCATGGTCATGATGGATGTTGTTTCTTCCATGTTTTTTTTTTGTAATTTGAGCCAGAGAATCTGATCTATGATGTGGAAGTAGGCAACAAGAGATTTTATGACTTCAACTTACCATTCCACCTGTGTTTTATTTCTGTTACAACTCTGCCACTAAATTTGCTTCTACAGATTTCTGAGGAAGAGCAAGTTTATTGTTCTGAGAAACAGCCCCTAGTGCTTTGTACTTGATCTACAATATTCTTTTCACGTCATCACTTAAGTAACAAGTTGATGTCAACAATTATTACGATGGAAAGAATAGAAGATTGGTTTAATTTTCGGTTTAAACACCAAACAATCAAATCAAATATAACAAACTAGGTAGTGATCCGCACCCTGCGCGGGATGAGATTGTTATTAAAATGTATAATTTCATAATTATGATTATGTAGATTATTATTTTTTTTGTTTTAATGACCAGAATCGGACGGAACAGTTAGACCGTAACTCGCTCTTCTAAATGGTTTCGGATTGGGCTTAAAACCGGATTTGAGTCAAACTCGTTAAAAGTGGTAAATCTGGTTCATTATTAAAAATATGGTTTTCCTAAATTCAAATAAAAAAACAAAGAATTAAATTAGATTTTTTTTTAAAAATCATAAAAAATCAATTTTTTCTAATATCTATCTAAATAAATTAATTTTCAGCATAACTTTATATGATTTTTGAATTTTATTTTTATATAACTTTAAATTCTAATAATGATATAAATTTGTATCGAATAATTTTATACTTATACTTATATATATAGTTACTTAACTTAAAATTAAATTAAAGTTTAAAATCCGGTTGAACCGGTTAGACTGGTTTGACTATTGACACCTACAATCAATGTCCGATCCGGCTTTCAAAAAATTGCTATTGTGTAAATTATAATTAAGTTGAACATTGTACCACATTTTAGAGTTATTAAATGCTTATATAATTTGAAAATCTAAATTGCTACATACTGTATTATAAATGTGAATGAGTGATCACATATCTCAAACTTTCCATATTACAATTAATACTAACGCACGCAAATATAATTGTATCAGTTAGCAAGGAAACAATGAATTACTTAGCATGAAACTTTCAATATTACAATTAATACTAACGCACACAAATATTAACTGTATCAAATCAAATATAACAAATAAATCATTAATTGTTTTTAGTTTCTTGCTTGTAAATCATTTATTTTATATACATGTTGGACCTGTTTTTTGTATGATATTTTAATACTCTATATAAGCATATAATTTATTGGATAATTTTTATTTTATTTTATACCTCAATATTGTTAAACTCTTCATCTTTGTTTCATAAACTGTTATTTATTATTATTTTTAATGTCTGGTTAATTATGTTATTATAAATTATGTTAAATATTACATAGACGATTATACAACTGTCAATTTTATCTGTTCTGTAAGAATTTACGTCTGATTGTACCATTCTTAATCGTTCTATGAGGTATATGCTTGACGGTACTTTCATGCTAAAATCTTTTGTAATCATTTTTCATAATATACATAATTTGTATTCTCCGAAGTTTTGAACTCCATATTTTTAGTGTAAAAGCATTAGTGAATTTTTAGTTAAACCGTAGGACTAATTGATTTTCACAAACTTTTATTTATTTATGTGAACATTTTAATTTATACAATATATTTTTTATTTCTCAGAAATATGTCATCTATTCTTTCTTTCCATTTTAACTAAGGTATGTGATCTATTCATGCGCATATAGCTAACTAAACGGCTAATAATGTCACGATTTTGGTTCTGGTCAGAAAAATATAACGCATATTATATTAATTAAATGTGATAATATTTTAAAAAATATATGTACGTGTACAACTATGCAATGCCGTTATAACGGTTGCTTTGGTCTTGAATAAGAGTAAAAATGAAACATCAGATATTAGTGAAGAACAACATAAGAAGACATTAAATAAACAATTCATTTTCTTGTTGTCGATGACTTGTAATTATAGAACCGTATAGAATCCTTTCTCTTCTTACTCCATTTCGGCTTGTCTCTTATTTTTTCCATCTCTTTAAGAATCTTACTTCTCCAAAAAAAAAATAGAAGGACAACAAAATCGATTTTATGTGATTTTATATTTAAATTTTAAGACTTCTTCACATTTTAAGAAACGTGAAAAGCAAACGTTGAACACAAACATGATTTCTCCTTCCATTTGCATTTCTCGTGTCATGTGTATTTTTAATTATCAAAAAACATTGCTTAACATAGTAAACGATAGTAAATGATATGGTTTTATATATTTCCTTTTTAAAACACTGAACATATAAGCAAATACAGAATAAATCCTTTTTATTACACATTTCCTTTTCTTGTGGAAGAAAAGCAAATTGATTTTCGCTTTCTTATTCCCGTTTTTCTTTCTTAAAATGAAAAGAGAAACAAAACTATATCTTGTTCTCATTACAACGTTCTTATCAAATGGAAGAACCTGACAAACCTGTCTATAAATATTCGCCTTATCTCCTAAGGCATATTCACTTTAGTTTAAGCAAAACATTTTGAGAGATGGAGAAGAAGATAGGACATGTTTTGGCGGTGCCATATCCAACCCAAGGACACATCACACCGATCCGCCAATTCTGTAAACGGCTCATCTCTAAGGGTCTCAAAACCACTCTCACTCTCACCACTTTCATCTTCAACTCCATCAAACCTGACCCATCTGGTCCAATCTCCATAGCCACCATCTCCGACGGCTACGACGACCACGGCTTCAACTCATCTGGTGGCTCCATCCATGACTACCTCCAAAACCTCAAAACCTTCGGCTCCAAAGCCATAGCAGACATCATCCGCAAACACGAGACAAGTGATAACCCCATCACTTGTATCGTCTATGATGCTTTCATGCCTTGGGCACTCGACGTTGCACGAGAGTTTGGTTTAGCTGCGACCCCTTTCTTTACGCAGTCATGTGCTGTAAACTACGTTTATTATCTTTCTTACATAAACGATGCAATCTTGAAGCTTCCCGTTAAAGACTTGTCTTTTCTTGAGCTCCAAGATCTGCCTTCTTTTCTATCTGTTTCTGGATCATACCCTGCTTATTTTGAGATGGTGCTCCAACAGTTTACAAACTTTGAAAAAGCTGATTTCATACTCGTTAATACCTTCCACGAGTTGGAGCTTCATGTTAGGCCTCCCTTCTAACAACTTTCTCAACCATGTCGTTTTCTTGTTCATGTCCTAACTAGTATGCCTTTTGTCCTAATTAGTCTTTTTTTCTGTTACAGGAGAAGGAGTTGTTGTCAAAAGTTTGTCATGTACTGACAATTGGTCCGACAATTCCATCGATGTACTTAGACCAAAGGATCAAATCAGACACAGACTACGATCTGAATATGTTTGCTTCGAAAGATGCTGCCTTCTGCACTAACTGGCTGGACACAAGGCCACAAGGGTCGGTGGTGTATGTAGCATTTGGTAGTTTGGCTGTGCTGAACAATGTGCAGATGGAGGAGCTTGCTTCAGCAATAAGCAACTTCAACTTCTTGTGGGTTGTCAGAGATTCAGAGGAGGCAAAACTGCCATCAGGGTTTCTTGAGACGATGGATAAGGACAACAGCTTGGTATTGAAATGGAGTCCTCAGCTTGAAGTTCTATCAAACAAAGCCATCGGTTGTTTCTTGACTCACTGTGGCTGGAACTCAACTATGGAGGCATTAACCTTTGGAGTTCCCATGGTGGCTATGCCTCAGTGGACCGATCAACCTACGAACGCAAAATACATACAAGATGTGTGGAAGGCTGGAGTCCGTGTGAAGATAGACAATGAGAGTGGGATTGCCAAGAGAGAGGAGATTGAGTTTAGCATTAAGGAAGTGATGGAAGGAGAGAAGAGCGAAGAGATGATGGAGAATGCGAAGAAGTGGAGAGACTTGGCTGTCAAGTCACTCAGTGAAGGAGGCTCTACAGATGTTAACATTGACACATTTGTGTCAATGGTCCAGAGCAAATAAGTTATCACATGAAGTGTATTATTGTGTCAGTCTTTCGTTCAGTGTAATCTTTATGTTCGATTCTTCATTTGGTTACTTCCCAATCTTATAATGTCTTCTACCATATATTGTGTTCGTAATGTCTAGTGGACACCATTTGAACCAAAAGCAAACTACAGTAAAAAATCTATAAATTAATAATAATGTTAAAACTATGATAATTTATTGCATCAAATAAAAGATTCCTTATTCAGAATTATATTTTTAAAATGTATTTTTATTTAGAAAAGTGAAAATATTTCATTCTAAATTTTGTAGATTTGAATTTCATATATTTAAATACATATCATATAGAATACAATACAATTTTATATGTTCTTCAATAAAATAAAATATAAATTAAGACATTGCTTAATGTCTAGTGGACACCATTTGAACCAAAAGCAAACTACAGTAAAAATCTATAAATTAATAATAATGTTAAAACTATGATAATTTATTACATCGAATAAAAAATTCCTTATTCAGATACTTACATATATTAAGTATGTTTTTTTTTCTTTTAAAACAATATATTAACATATGACTAGGTGACTTTCCCGTGCTCATACACGGGTATAAATATTTATAAAGTAAATATATATTATAATAATTGATTGCTATTTACTTTTAATTTTAAATTAATTTATAGTTTTATGCATAATTTATATTAATAATTTATATTACTTTAATTAGACATCTAATTTTAGATAAGTTATATCTAGTCGGTTTTGTTGTTTCTACAATCGGTTTAGTTATCATTTGGATATATTAGGTTGCATATATTTCTCTGAATTCAATTATAAAATTTTTTATTCAAAATATATTAAAAATTTGATTAATTTTCTTATTTGCAATAGGTTGGTTTTTGTCTTAGATATGTAAACATATTTTAGGAAGATTATTTATAACTTAAGATATATTGTGTTTAGAATGAAATAAAAAAAATAAACTAAAGTTTTTGGTTCCAAATTACATAAATTAATATAACGATAATATTCTGCAATCTCATGCATATATATTAATTTTACGAAAGAACTAAATTATAGCAGTTGCTTAATATTTTATTTTCATTTGTTAAGGTGTTTTGAGTCATCTTATAATTTATATTTATAAAATAAATTATTATCATTATAAAATTATATTTTCTTATTATAGTTAAATCTATATTTTAGATATAAATTGGATTAGTCGAGTCACTCATGTTGTGAGTATCTTAAGTTACATATATTCTTTCAAATTCAAACTGAGGTATAATTATTTTTATTATAATTAAGTCAAGATAAATTAATTTTATTTATCATTTAAATGTGCATGTATTTTAAAAAAGAAATTAGAAAATAAGACAATGATCTATAGAAAGTTACATAATAAGTAATTGATACGTTTTTGGAAGCTCATGTCCACATATCAATATTTACAATAACTAAAATATTTTTATAAATTATAAATGATTTTATGCATTTTGGTTATGGTTATATTAAGTTCCACGAACATAAAAACATAGAATTTAAAAGCAAATTTAATATTAAGAAAACATATAATTTTAATAATGCAAAATATAATATATCTACCTCATTAAAGTGTATAGTGTGATTTTAAAATATTTTGTTATTTGATTAAAAGATGTTTATTGTTAAAATTTATTTTTTTCGTTTTTTAATATCTCTTAAAAATAAGCAGTAAAAAATTATGATTATATTTGAGAAATCTTATTATATAAGTAAAAAAAATATTATAGATATTTTTGCTGTAATTGAAAGATATTATGGTCAAATAAATATAAGAAAATACAAATAACATCTCAATAATAGTAATTATAAAATATTTTAGTCAAAAAATATATCAGTTTATGTTATTTAATTATTTTATGTAATTATCTATAAAAATAGATAAATATATTGAAAATATTTTTGTTACCGTGGAAATATATATTTTTGTACTGTTTAAAATTATGTTTTAAAATAAATAATATTTCTTTTTCTAATATCAAGATTATCTGTGAAAATATACATATAAAGAAAGTATATTAGTATATTTTATATTATTTAGAAATATTTTAAAATGGAATATTACTATTTTGTGAACTTTTTTTTTAATGAAATCATATTATTTATACATATATTTTCGTTTTTAAATTCGCTTTATAAAATTTATAATATTTCCTTTTTATTATATATGTTATTTGGAAAATATTAAAAAGTAATTTAAATAAAAAATCAATAATAGTGTTTAAATATAACAATTTAATTCATTAAGGGTTCATCGTAATCAATCACTGTGAGAGTTAACGTGAGTGCGACACGTAGGAAACTCACTTCTCAAATAATATTATAGATAAGCACATACCCAATAAATTTTTTTTATTGTTTAGAAATTTCCTTTTCTTGTGGAAAGAAAGCAAATTGAATTTTTTCTTCTTATTCTCATTTTTATTAAAAAGAAAAGACAAAAACAAAATCACCTCATGTTTTTATGACAACGCTCTTATCTTGAGGTAGAACCTCACAAGCCTGCGCGTATAAACATATTAATTTTGATTAAAGAAAAACATTTTGAGAGAGAGAGAGAAAGAGATGGAGATGAAGAGCGGACATGTATTGGCAGTGCCATACCCAATGCAAGGACACATCACACCAATCCGCCAATTCTGTAAACGACTCATCTCTAAAGGTCTCAAAACCACTCTCACTCTCACAACTTTCATCTTCAACTCCATCAAACCTGACCCATCTGGTCCGATCTCCATAGCCACCATCTCCGACGGCTATGACCAGGGCTGCGAGTCGCCTTACACCGTCCACGAATACCTCAAGAACTTCAAAACCTTCGGCTCCAGAACCATAGCAGACATCATCCGCAAACACCAGACAAGTGATAGCCCCATCACTTGTATCGTCTATGATGCTTTCATCCCATGGGCACTCGACGTTGCCCGAGAGTTTGGTTTAGCTGCGACTCCTTTCTTTACGCAGTCTTGTGCTGTTAACTACGTTTACTATCTTTCTTACATAAATCATGGAAGCTTGAAGCTTCCCATTGAAGAGTTGCCTTTTCTTGAGCTTCAAGATTTGCCTTCTTTTTTATCTGTTTCTGGATCTTACCCTGCTTTCCTTGAGATGGTACTTCAACAGTTTACAAACTTTGAAAAAGCTGATTTCGTACTCGTTAATACCTTCCAAGACTTGGAGCTTCATGTTAGGCCTCTCTTCCTACAACTTCCCCAACCATGTTGTTTTCTTGTTCATGTCCTATAGCTACTATTTTTCTGTCCTAATTAGTCGTTTTTTTTTGTTACAGGAGAAGGAGTTGTTGTCAAAAGTTTGCCATGTACTGACAATTGGTCCGACAATTCCATCGATGTACTTAGACCAAAGGATCAAATCAGACACAGACTACGATCTGAATCTCTTTGATACGAAAGACGTTTCCTTCTGCACTAGTTGGCTCAACACAAGGCCACAAGGGTCTGTGGTGTATGTAGCGTTTGGGAGCATTGCTAAGCTGAACAATGTGCAGATGGAGGAACTTGCTTCAGCAGTAAGTAACTTCAGCTTCCTGTGGGTTGTAAGAGATTCAGAGGAGGCAAAACTACCACCAGGGTTTCTTGACACAGTGGATAAAAACATGAGCTTGGTCGTGAAATGGAGCCCTCAGCTTGAAGTTCTATCAAACGAAGCCATCGGTTGTTTCTTGACTCACTGTGGCTGGAACTCAA
Source organism: Brassica juncea (assembly GCA_018703725.1). Lineage (NCBI taxonomy): Eukaryota > Viridiplantae > Streptophyta > Magnoliopsida > Brassicales > Brassicaceae > Brassica > Brassica juncea. Next base: position 56,285,727 of record CM031942.1, on the reverse strand, counting down.
CTATGGAGGCATTAACCTTTGGAGTTCCCATGGTAGCTATGCCTCAGTGGACCGATCAACCTATGAACGCAAAATACATACAAGATGTGTGGAAAGCTGGAGTCCGTGTGAAGGTAGACAATGAGAGTGGGATTGCCAAGAGAGAGGAGATTGCGTTTAGCATTAAAGAAGTGATGGAAGGAGAGAAGAGCAAAGAGATGAAGGAGAATGCGAACAAATGGAGAGACTTGGCTGTCAAGTCACTCAGTGAAGGAGGTTCTACCGATATTAACATTGATACATTTGTATCAAAGGTTCAGAGCAAATAAGTTGTCACATGAAGTAGCAACAATCTCTTCTGTAGTGTCTTATTGGGTCAATCTTTGGTTCAGTGTAATCTTTAAGTTGATTCTTCATCTGTTAACTATATTAATTATCTTTTTTACATAAACCATGGTAGTTTGATTCTTCCCATGGGTGCCACCTTGCTTACTTTGAGATGGTGCTTCAACAACTGATTCATAGAGCTCGACCTTCACGTTAGTTCATGTCTTTACTACTCTGTTTTTGTCCCCTAACTCGTGTCCAAATAACTCTTTGTTTCCCTACTTCCTATCATAATTACACTGTTTTTTTTTCTAATTACTCTGATTTGCCATAATTACTCTGCTTTATGTCTTAGTTACCTTTTTTGCACTAGCTAACTTGTTTTATTCCCTAGCTACTAACTCATGTCCTTATGTCTTCCCCAAATTCTTGTTGCAGTAACTTTGTTTTCTCGAATACATGTCCTAATAACTAGATTGTCCCTTAATTGCTCTGTTCCACTTAATTTCTTGTTCTTTTTCCCTAGCTACGCTGGTCTTGTTTTTGTCAGCTACTCTGTTTTTTTTTTTGCCTAGTTACTATTCCCCTGTCTTTATTAATACATATAGGAGGAGCTGTTATCGAAAGTTCGTCCCGTTTCGACAATTGGTCCGACTGTTCTGTTCCATCAATGTTTAGGCCAACATATCAAATCAGAAACCGACCATGATCTAGACTCTCTTTAACTCAAAATAGGCTGCCTTGTGCACTGCCTGGATCAACACTAAGACACAAGGGTCAGCGGTATATATAGGGTTTGGGATCATGGCTCAGCTTAGCAATGTTCAGATGGAAGAGCAAATGGAGTCCCCAGCTTCAAGTTGTATCAAACATGGCTTAAACTCAATCATGGAGGCTTTGACTTTTAGGGTTCCCATGGTGGCTATGCCTCAGTGGACCGATCAACCATCCGATGATTACCAAAGTGTATCCTTTACGTTACTGAAATAAACTGATGGGCGAAAAAAAATTAATCATCTTACTATACTAAAAGGGATATGAGCCCTTTTCAGCCCATCCACCTAGGATAAAAAATTTATATCCAATCAAATTGCCACCTAAGCAAACAATTAAAAAAACAAAAAAATTAATAGTAAATATGTATATCAACAGTTTTCTTCTCAAAATCTGTTTAGATTCCCTACAAATAAGTAACATACGTTATCAACTTCTTCTAAAGAAATAGTTAAAGAAGAGAAGAAATCCATCTACAATTCTCACCGGCAAATCCACCAGATCCATGTCTTACCTTCTCGGATGATCATGATTACTGCATCCTCTCCTATAAATTTCACTTTTTCGTCTCTTTCTATAAAAACATTAGGACGAATTCTAATCAGACTAGCGACACCGATGATAACTTAAAGTATGTATTGCTATGTTAATAGACAACTACAAGTAAATCACTATAAATAAAATGAAAACTAAACAAAAATATTAAATTAGCATATGCATATAGTGGGCTCTTTTATCATGTCCAATTTTTTGTAAACAAATTATTTCTTTGTATATAAAAACAATTTAACAGCTAAGTTGGAAACTAAAAGAATTAGGTGTTTTGCCCGCACATGCGGACATAATCTTCTTACGAATACTTATTAGTTTATGTTTTATTAATTCAAAAATCATCAAGATAAATTATCATTTATGTTTTCAAAAAAGCTTAAATCAAACATAAATTATTTACATATAACAGTTTTTTATTAAAATATAAAATACATTGTAATAACTGCATGAAACTTATTTTAATAACTGCATGAAATTAACAGATTCAACAAAGTTAGAAAATTATGCTTATTTATGATATTTCCCCTCAAATTTTTTAAAGTAAATTATATTGATTTAAACGTTAAAATTTGACATAATCTCTACTATATAAAAAGGAACTAATTTCTTAGCTTCTAAAGGTGTTCACCTAGGACAAAATATTCACATCCAGTCAAAATTACACGTCAGCAGCTTGAGTTCAATATTTGTAACCCTTTCAATGTCTCTGCCTCATCACCTTCCACCAACTTTGACATTGAATTTTAATCTTTAAACCTCTTAAACATCTGAATGTATACAGACGCCTCATGATCCCCACATTCACTATATAAATCCTATAGTATTTCACATCGCTCAATGGCTCCCTTTTACTTGCTTTCTAAACCGTTTCAATTGTTTGTCTTTCAGATATTACATTACATTGATGCTCAGAACTCTACATCAAATATATTTTGCTGAGCAGAGTCAGAATCATCGTCAACCCAAGAGTTTTTACAGACTTATCATGCGCCATCTCCATCATTGCCAGCGCTTTATTCGGTGAGAGATCTAAACCTTTGTTTCACATAATCTTAGCGTTCGTATATCATTTCGGTTTAAAGCTTCCCTGTTGAACTGACTACTGACTAGGCTACTCATTTAATGATCTGAGTGCATCGAGAGAGAATAAATAAAAATGATGGGCTAAGAGGAGATGGAAGAATAAGAGGGGAAGAAGTTGATGATGGTGCCCTCTTCGTCCTTAAATCCAAAGATATGTGTGTGTTATATAGATCAACCATAGATCCGTATGGTTATGTATATAATTTTCAAATAAGCTCCTAAACACGTAATCTATCTCTATATCACCATATGCATTTAGTTTTAGAATATATGAATTGACAAGAATATAATAAATCATTGAGATTAATGAATGATGAGGGGAACCAGGCACAAGTGGCACTGCGTATTCAACTTGACGACATCGGTAGTGGTTTCTCGACTATTGAGTCTACCGTCGCATTCAAGTTCATAGGATGGACTGCTGAAATATCGTCTTTGGTGGACAGAGCAGCTGTCACGTTTTACTCATACACCCTTTTCTCCCTCACTCTCCAACACCATGCTTTACTCGGCAACCGCTACCTCTGGTTCCAGGATGGGTATGGCCATCACATCCACGTGAACTCTTTGGTTCGAGTAGGTTTGGTGGTTATGTGGAGAAACAGAGTTGATGAGTATTCGTAAAAGAGTGAAGAATCCACGGATAAAAAGAGAAGAGCGTTGGAAAAGTAAGGAGACTGAGAAGTTTCTGCACTTATCTGGTGAGGTAGAGCTTCCATTGAGAGTCTGAGAGAGAAATGGAGGTTAAGGTTAGGAAAGGGAAGATGAATAGAAGTATAAACAGAGCAGAAAGTAGCAAAATAGGCATTTAGACGAATAATCTATGAGTAATGATGGTAAAAAGATGTTAAGACTTTGTATTAAAGCATCAAGATCTACATGCGTGGGATTTGGATTTTTATTGAGAACTGTGAAAAAATTGAACATCGACATGCATGTGTAAGGATTATAAAAGTTGGGCAAGTGGAAACTATTGGTGTATATGAAGAATGCTCAATATGTGAAAAAGGTAGTCAGAAAACAAATAAGCAGTCCAAAAACTCTACAACTCTATAAACTATTTGCTTGTTTTCTATATGCAGTAGGGGAATTAGGAATTGAGTTGAATGTAACCTCTTTCCACCGAGTAATTTGGATTTTGATATGTACAACAAACAATCTACATAATAGTGTAAAAGTTCAATTGTATATTTATAAATAGTATAAAAATAATTATGTATTTATACTAAATTAGTATTTAATTTACAAAATACAATTTTATAAGCAAATCCATTACTTTAGTCGTATCAACTTCAATACTACACATTGTAGCAAAATTAATTAAATAAAAGACCACATTATTATTTTCTTATCTCACTAAATAAAATATTAATCAACATTTTTTTAAATTCATTAAATATTTAGTATTAGTTTTACATTATATAACAACGAATAATTTTACTATTAATTAAATTTCATCAAATAACATCGACAACCCAAAATTTTACAAAGAATAAAAGTTGGAAACTAAAAAGCATCATCTTACCATTTCCATATGTCTATTATCTTATAGTTATAAAATATAATATTAAATTTAATAGTTTTTATATTTATTTTTAATATATAAAACATAATCTGCGCGTAGCGCGGACTAGGACTTAGTTACTTTAAAGGTTGAAACCATAGCTTCGAATACAAAGAAACATCAAAACAAAGTAGTAAACACAAAAAAAAACAAAAAAAAAAAATAGTAAACACAGACCAAAAACAAACAAACAAGTAGCAAGTAAAAAACGGCGTCGTTCACAGATTCATCAGCATAAACTCATCTTCAGACAAGGTGTGACCGGGACGACATCGCTTTAAGGATCCATCTATGTATCATGTCATAAGTATGCCTCTCTTCAGACAAGGAGTGAACGGGATGACGACATCATTGGCTAATCCGTTTGCATTATTGCAAGAAGCCTGAGCCGGTCGATTAACCAATTGCAAGGCGAGATTCACATTGTCCATTACAATACCGTTACATGGTTTCTCCTTACTGCAATCCAACTTAACCGCCACATCCGTACTCGATGTCCCGTGTATATCTTCATATCTCACATTTGATACTTCAACTCCAGACTCCTGTAATAAAATATACAAAATTAAAATGACTCGGTATATCGAAATAAGGGTATAAAGATATGGTTGATAAAATTCTTTTTACCTGGTTAGGGCAAGGTTTGACAAAACAATAGTGTTGGTCTATGATAATCGGGTTCTTGACCATCTTCATATTAATATGTTGAAAAACGATGTTTCTAGCGAAACTCTTGCTGTTTTTCGCCCATGTCTTGATCCTAACTCCGTTACTAGTTCCCGTGAAATCCACGTTACTCACAATGACATTCTCCACTCCTTGTTCTTCCTCTGCTATCCCAAGACTTCCGATACTGTTTTAGAGGATCCACAAATCAGAGATCCGTTTGTAATATTAAGTAACTTGTATGGCAAGAAATGACTTTTTGTGTTACCTGATGCCGTGGCCTGGACCGCATTGGATGCCTTGGATGGAAACATGACTGGATCCTGGACCGATGGAGATGCAATCATCCCCGGTTGCAATTCTTGAGTTAGTGATACTAACTAAGTGAGATGATTGTATGTGAATCCCATCGGTGTTAGGGCTATCAGCAGCAGCAGAAACTCTAACGCCGTCAATGTTCACGTTATTGCAACTGTTGATGACTATATGGAACTTTTGACTGTTTATCGACGTTAAACCGTTGATATTGATGTTATTCGACCCACTAAACAACAGAGTCTGCAAAAACATTTACAAATTTTATTAATAAAAAAAAACGGCAAGTATATCAAGAAAGTTTGTTGTTTCTTGTGACTCAAGCAAACCTTGGCACCAGTAGGGCAATTGCTACCACCATTGTTCTTGCAATTCCACAAATTAGAACCTTGTGCGTCAAGTATTCCACCATAGATTGAAACATCAGTAACACTCTCGAACCAGATCCACTGTTCTGAGCTCGCGACAATTCTGTAATCTTCAGGAGCAATCATTGATCCAGCTATACGAATAGATATTGGAGCATCCGTACACTTCTTGCCTTGGAACACAAGGTTTCCGACCAAGAACCGTCCTTTTGGTACGATAATAGTTGTAGGATTAACTGAGGCACAAGCGACTTGCCATGCGGCTAAGAAGGCTTTGGTTGAGTCTGTTGAGCCATCTGGTTTAGCTCCGTAGGCTAAGACGTTGATGAATGTGGTTGGAATCGGTTTGGCTAATGATGGGATTAAGATGAAATCAAGAAATATGAGAGCCAAAGGAAGGAGACATGATGTTTTGTAAACCATTTTGTGTTTTTTTTTTCAGAGAAGCTCGGTTTCTTGAAGATGAAGGATATTGCAAAAGAAGGTATATGAGAGGAGAATTTATAGGAAGTTTTATGGAAATTTTTTATTTAATTTTATTTATCTATGATTGTGTCAACTTGCACCCATATTCTTTAATATAATATGACTGATTTAAGAGAATTTAAAAATTCGAATTATCCGCAAGATAAATTTCCATGCACGACAGCATTGGCGGTAAAGGTAGCGGTGTATGAAACTAGATTAGTCAAATTTACAGAGATTTATGAATGATTTGGAGTTTATTGAATAGCTAGTATGATACTATGATTAATTAATTGATGAATATTTAATTAACTATGGAGCTATAGATTTGGTATCCCTTTTGCTAGATTGATTAAATATTTTTAAAAAATTAAAAAATTTTGGTATTTTGGACGGCTATTTGTTATCTCTATATATGATTGTGTTTCACTTTTATGTATTTTGGCTGTTATTATAATCATTATCCAATATGAACTAAGTTTACTATATTAGTGAATTCATTACGTTTTCATCATGTATAGAAGGTTTACGTGCAACTCCTATACTCGCTGGTGAATAACAGAGACTCATAAGTCATGCTCTTTTACAAAAATGAAAAGAAATAAAAAACAGAGATTCATTGCATACGAAGATAATAATTTGTATGAAATGTTTGTTTGCTTTTAAGTAAGCGTGATTAGCGATAAATTAATTAAAAACACGTTATAAACTTCATGGTCGGTGAATTAATGGTTTTTGTAGTGAATTGATGGTTTATTGCTAGACTTTAGCCAAAAGAAAAATTAAGGGAAATTTGGAAAATAATGGTTGATATTTAGACGAATGGTTTTACCAATCAGGAAACGATGGACATTTTTTGAACAATATGAATAAGAAACCTAGAATAATTCGGCTAACCCATCCATGTGGAGATGCAGATTCAAAACATTACATGAAATAAGTATTAAAATATATTAATCGTAAAATACAGGAAACATGCATTAAACAAAGGATGTATCATTTTCTTGTGGTGCCACGAGATTCGTATATCGTATGCGTTAAATTTACACTTCATTACGTAAGATTCAGTTTCTTGATTTTTTATACAAGTAATATCTTTGGTTTGGCATGTTCAAAAAAAAAAATCTTTGCTTTTGGCCAGCAAAATCAAATTTGTGGACTACGTTCAACGAAACAGAAAATCTATATAACTTTCATATAGTAAAATTGAAATAATACCAAGTGATTAATGTCTATGAGTATTCCACTTTGGAATTTAAAAGTTGAATTACAATGTCTTAAAATCATTAAGAGGGGTGTATTCAACCGAGAGATTTGTAAGTGATTTGTATCAAAATGACAAATCCACTGTTATTCAAACATGAATTTTAAAAATTCATTTAAAATCCACTGTTATTGAACTTGATATTTTGTAAAATACTCTAAAATCCATTGTTATTGAAAATATTTTAAGTTGTGGAATTTTCAAGTTTTCAGGTGATTTTAGAGTGTTTGGTTGGAGTTTTTTAGTTAAAAAAAAAAATTAAAACTCAGATCTCATGGTTTTAGGTGATATTCTAGAGTGGTTTAGCAAAAGTCAACTAAATCTCTGTAACTTATTGAAATCATCTTAAATTTCATTTAAAATCAAATCACCTCAAATGTTAGATTGAATACATTCCCTAGACATTTTCTTTACATAGAAGAGTAAAATACGGAGCCACTAGAACAATACAAGCCTCGTTTGTCAAACGAAACAAACTAGCCACCTTGGTTAGTTGGTTATACAAACACAAGGAAATGGCGCGAAATTGAGGAGGCTTGTCTTGTAATATCTTTTGTATTTTTAGTATAAATTCTAACTGCAAACAAATATTAAAAATATAAAACTTTAAACCTATAATTCGAAATGAAACTTCCCAAAACATTGCAATTTTTAAGTTAATATTAAATTTAACCAACAACACAACTTACACAACACATATCAAAACCATCAATGGTTGCAAACTTGCAATGGAATCTACAAAGCAAGGCCAGGCTCTAGACTCAAGTGTGCCTTCAACCGCCACAGGCTCATGCATTTTAACTTATTCCATCCGTGTGATCCCGAGCCATACGTATTGGAATATAAACAAGGAAACTATAATTTACAGTATCACTACTTGCAAACTTTTAAGTGATCTTATATAATATTTTGTTGTTGTCAAAGGCAGTTTGGCTGAAGAAACCCAGCTTCGATTCCTCCTGCGTGAACACAAGCCGATGCAGCCGGTTTATTCCGGTACGTTAACTTCACATCCTCAAGTCTAATTCCGGTACACGGTTTCTTTGGACTACAATCAAGTTTCACTCCAACTTCCGTCGCCGATGTTCCATGTATATCTACGAACAGCACATCGCTGATTTTGATTCCCGAAACCTGAATAAATAATTACGAAAAATATGATTAAACTCTAATGCAAATGTATTTATATAATTAAATTAACTTGAGTACCTGGCCAGGGCAATTTTCGTTACGAGGACAATAGTTTTGGTCAATAAGGATTGGGTTCTCTACGTTGTTCATTACACAATGTTGAAAACGGATGTTCCTAGCGAATCCACTACTGGGCCTGGCCCATGATTTTATCCTCACTCCGTTGTCTGTTCCGGTAAACGTCACTGTTTTAACTGTCACGTTCTGTACACCTGCCTCCACGCTATCTTTCCCCAGGCTCCCAATGCTGTAAATGCAATATCCCATCCAAAATATATCAATGCGTATCAATGAAACATATAGTTTTATAATAGTATCCAAAAATATTATGTTTAATCATTAGTTTTTTAAATAATTTAGAGACCATGTAATATATATATATATATATATATAATAGTTTTTAGAATTTGGAGACTAAAGTATGTGATCAAAACTGGCTCTATGTTTAAATTACATGACATTATATGAGTTATATATATATATACATTATACAATATGAGTTATATATATATATATATATATTTACCTGATGCCGTGACCAGGACCACATGCAACATTTTCAATCCATAAACCATTAGTTCCGGGACCGATGGAGACACAATCGTCGCCGGTGGAAATTTTTGTATTGAAGATAGAGACGGTGGAGGAAGACTGAACGTGGATACCGTCTGTATTGGGGCTATTTCCTGCGGCTAATACTTTGACTCCTTGAAGCTTTACGTTGTTGCAACCGTTGATGACAACGTGAAACATCTGGCTGTTGAGTGACGTCAGCCCGGAAACTACAACGTTGCTTGAGCTCTGAAACCCTATAGTCTGTTGATTCACATGATAATAACCGTCCCATTTATAAATTAGATTATATATTAATATATGCATGCTGCATGCATGGTTGGTCACTTGGTCCATGTGAATTGGGAATGGTGACTGTTTTTAAGAATTCGTTAAAACTTCATAATTCAGAAAAGTGTATCATTACTTATATAATTCTTATTATGGAAATGTCGATGGCTTCGACACTAATACTATAATTTTTTTTCTAGAACACTGAACAGCCAATGTATCAATTACTTTTGTTTTCATGATTTTTTTTCTTCTTTATTTTTTGTCTGGAACCAAGTTTAAAAATCCTACATATTGGATTACATTTTGTAAACTTCAATTTTCATTGAAATAATATTAACATTCTTACCAAATTAAAACAAAATTAGGCCGTTACGTACCGTGGCTCCGCTGGGGCAATTCTTGCCGGATTTTTTACAATCCCATAGAGAAGTTCCTTGAGCGTCAAGAACTCCACCGTCGACGGTGACGCCGTCGAGATGCTGGAAAAAAATCCAGTAGTCTTCATCTCCGATAACTCTGTAATCAGCCGGTGCCACCAACGTACCGTCGATACGGAACGTGACGGGCTTAGGCTTGCACTTGGAGCCGTCGAAGTTTAGGCTCCTTAACAAGAACCGGCCTTTAGGAACTACAATGGTAACTGGACGAGACGAGGCACAAGCGGTTTTCCAAACGGCCAGAAACGCTTTAGTTGCGTCTGTCTTTCCGTCTGGTTTAGCTCCGAAAGACAAGACATTGTAGGATTGAGCAGAACACGAGGAGATGAAGAAGAAGAAGACGAAGAGGACAAGAAGTGAAGCCATTGTATGTCGTTTAACGTACACTTGTTTAGAGATACTTAAAGAGAGAAGAGTGGAGTAGTGCGGTAGTGGTGCTGGTGTGGGAAGTTGTAGCGGTTATGGAATGCATTTATAGTGTTTGTGATGGATATGAAGAGGTTCTTTGTTTGTTTTGTTAGATTTGTTTATTTACTAATTTTTGGAACAGAAAAATGATTATTGGATTTGGCATGAACATAAAGCAACCTTTTGAATGAATAAGAAATTAGGTGTCAATTTGTTTTGCATGATTGTTATTTTTCATTCAAAAGCTATCATAAATATATATCCAAGATCTGTTGTTATGTTAAAATGGAATATTAGGTTCATATACAATACAGATGAAAAATAGAATTAGAGAGCAATGCTCAGCTAAAAAATGAACTACATTTTCTCAATGCACTTTTAGCTCCGGATGTTAAAGATTTCAAACATTCATCCGAGTTTAGTCCTGAATTTACAAAAATAACTATTATTATCATAATATAATTTTATATTTTACATAATTTAGTTAATTTGTTTGAAAGTTTAAAAGAAAATTGATCTTTTATTTTCCAATTTAATAACGCATACCTTTCTGTTCTTTACAACGCAAGCAAAAACTAAATCTTTGAAAATAAGTTTATATAAATAATATCTAGTGTGAAAGAGAATTCAGGAGAAGTAGAATATAAAAGATAGAAAAGTGAAATTCCAGTGGTTAATTTATTTTTATTGGAGAAATACACGAAACAACGTACGTGGAAATGCGAAGAGTTCGTTAATTCATGAGAAGAACACGCAAAGTCTTTGCACCTTTGGCTGCACCTCCAGCGTAATGATCAAGGTACAAAAAACTAAATTGCTTTTCTATCTTTTATTACATCTAACTTATTAAAATAGTGTATTAGCGAAGATCACGAGTATGGATAACAAATTCGTTTTGAACTTTTGATGAAATGATTTTTTCTCGTGAAGTTGCTTTTCATTAATGTTTCTCTAATCGTGCTCAGGTACCTAGAGTTTCCGTTCCTTACTAAACGTCTGCACAATGCAGAGAATTATATTCATGTAATAAAGTTTATCTTGAAAGCAGGACCGGATTTGATTGTGGGGCTTGAAATATTTTTTAAAAATTCTAAAAAATCTTGGGGCCAAGATCAATGTTTAGAGGCTTATTTTTTATGTAAAAATTTTAGAAGATCAATGTTTAGAGACTTATTTTTATGTAAAAATCTCTAAAATTTTTAGAAGCTAATATCCCAATATTTCATTCGGTTGTACTTAGATCCGGCGCTGCTTAAAAGTATTTGTAGCTATTCTATTAATGTCTTGAAAGTATTTTGTATCTGACCCATCAGAATCCATGGAGAAAAAGTATAGTTGAATTCCATATAATGATGGAGACAAAGAACTAACGTGACACTTAGAAGGGTAAGTGATAGAGTTGTATTTGCTTTCATAACTTCATCAATAGACTTTAGCAAGAAAAAAAAAACTTCATCAATAGACATAGTTTTTTTATTGGGCTTATTGGTCAAATAGCCATATATTTCAGTATAAAATTAGATAAATAGTAATGATTTTGGTATAATGTAATCAATAATATTTAGCCTCCTTTTTGTCCGGTAATACCCTTTATTGGTACAAGTATTCGGTAAATAAAACATTTAGATGACGTTGAAGAAATAAGATATGGTCAACATTTACTGTGCACTGTTGAAAATGACTGACACGAAATCCATCCACGTCACTTATATAATTACTAGGATCGGCCCGCCCTACGGGCGGGATACACTTTACGGTGAGATATATTTTACTTGTAGTCAAGATGATTACTATTTTTATATGATTTGTGATTTGTGTTTTAGGTTTACATTTGTAAAAGATGTATATGAGACATACTATTTTCTTAAATAACTAACTTTTACTATTAGCATAATCTCTCTCTCTCTCTCTCTCTCTCTCTCTCTCTCTCTCTCTCTCTCTCTCTCTCTCTCTCTCTCTCTCTCTCTCTCTCTCTCTCTCTCTCTCTCTCTCTCTCTCCACCATACGGGCATACGGGCGTGTTAGAAACTGAAAAATACATAAATATATTAGTGAAAGAGTAGTTCAAAATGTTTGGCTTACTTTAAATTTATGGTGATATTAATTTTTATTGTGTATGTTTTGTAATTCTTTTTATAGATTATGATCTTAATATTAAAATGTTCATGAATACATAATATTTTACATATTTTCTCTGTTTATTCTAATGTAATTATGATAATTTTGATGATGAGTTAAATAATTTTTAATAAAAAGTCTTACATTATCTTTTTTCTTATGAATATTTTAAAAATTTATGTATTTGATATTATATTATTAATTATGTGCTAAATTATTATTTTAGATCGATGTCAAATATTTTGTTAGACCTAAAATAAAATATTGATCAATAACAAATTCTGTATTATTAAATAATTTACCAATAATTTTGGTTTAAAACAATACGATGACGAAAATGTGGAATACTTAATAAACTTCTAAGAGTTATAGTGTTAATTTTTTAGACAACTTTTTTTGATGAAATGCCATCACGAAAAATAAAGGATTCAGTTTTATTAATTGTGAAACATTATATATATATATATATATATTCGAAACTATTGTTTTTCATATTATATTAGTTCTAGTTGTTTTTAAACTATTGTTTTTCATATCGTATTAGTTCTAGTTGTTTTTATCCGAAATAGGAGATGCGGTTGGACGAATTTTCTTTATTGAATGTGAGATCGTGTGAGAAATACAAAATAGGTCTTAATGTGAATGTTAATGAAGATGCATGAACCAAGTTAATCTCTATAACGGAGCCAGACTAAAGAAGTGTATTCGGCTTCCAACTGACATTGATCGGAATCGTTCGTCACCAGAAAACCGTTGGATTTCTATTGACAGTTGACTGAACGGGAATTGTTGCACGATGGCCACTTTCCGTAGGTTTTGTATATAGTTTTTTGGAGAAAATGTATTTGGACCGTAGTTAACACATAAAACCCATTAGAATTAATGAAACATTGAGTTTTGATTCACGGTGACACATGTCGTCACCACAGACTCCGACTTAGTGACATGGAATCTGATGTGGATAGCCTAGGAATGAAGGTCGGAAAGAAAGATCACTGCTTAGCCATATTCTGGATGTAAGTCTACTGTCTCGTTTAGAGGGAGTGAGAAGATGGTTTCCATAGAATAAAAAACTTACCATTTTATAATCGAAATCTCACCGTCTTTCATGAAGAAGCTCGTATTCAAGGTAGATTATGGGTGATGATTTAAGAAGGAATTTAAGAAGGGAAATCTGTAACTGGTAGAGATTGATAGTAAGAAGCTGAAACATCTCTCTTAGAACTCTGGTTCTGTTTCATTCTCGAATGGTGGAGACGAAGGAAAAAAAACTAATACGAAAACGTCATTAGAAGTGGTGTTTATAATTGGAGAAACTTATTACTGGGCTAACTGAATTGTACAAATAAAAGGCCTATATCAAATACAAAGCTGACGTAAGAAAGCGTTAAATGAAGTGATGCATTTTGGTTTCACGGGACACGTGTCACGACCACATGAGTCGAATTTGTGACATGGATGCTGAGGTGGCGTGCCTCAGGAGAGAGCAAACTCAATTTTATATATATAGATCATACTCTTTCAATAAATGGTGTATTCTATTTACTTCTCACAGTTAAACCGGAGTATTATGTTCCATATCAACCAAATAGTATAGGACATTAACTATATTCCAACCCCTAAATAATAAACCCTATCCCAAATCCACCTCCAACACCTAAATACTAAACCCTAAACTTTAATCACTAAACCTTAAACCCTAACCAGTAAACCTTAAACCCAAATATAAATCATAAACCCAAATATAAATGCTTAACCCGAATAGAATGGAGAAAATACTTAGTATAATACATATTGGTGAAATTATGAAATGTCGATGATTGCATAGAAGAAGTTAATGTTCTCCCAGCCATACCCCCTCACCTTCTAAATACTAAACCCTAATCACTAACCCTTAAACTCTAAATCCATATATAAATCCTAAACCTAAATATTTGGGTTTATGATTAAGCATTTATATTTGGTTTTAGCATTTCTATTTGGGTTTATGATTTATATTTGGGTTTAGGGTTTACTGATTAGGGTTTAGGGTTTAATGATAAACACTTATGTAAAATTAAGTTGTATTTTTTAATATTAAACTATACAATATAGATCATAGTATGATTTTTACATGTTCAAAAATATGTAACAATAGTTAGAACTAAAGAAAATTATAAATTATATTTCTGGATAAAATAGAACACTCTTTATTAATCATCAAATGGAACAGAACATAATAAAATAGTATAGTAACGGAATATATTGCATTTCACAACATAAATAGAATAAACATAATACATATTGCTTTACATTTCTATTCTATATGTATGTAATAGAATAAAGCACAACTTAACAAAAACTGTTCATCTTCTCGATCAACTCTGGGTCATCCACGGCGACAAAAAAATAAGCCTATATGATGACATCAGTGGACTTACAGGTCGTTAATTTGTAACTCTGGTTAAAGAGGTTCAGCCGGTGAATAGGAACTTCTATCAAAAGTCACGGAATCTCCTTCGAATTCCGAATTTGAGTGTTAGTTTGACGAATATGTGGCGACTGACAAGTTTGAACTGAAGACGATGGTTCCACGTTGGATGGAAGAGCAATATACTAAGGTGGAAACTGCTGCTTGATTTCACGATTCAACAAATATCGGCCGGAAACTTTTCACCATTTCGAAAAATGACGAAGAAGAAGAAATTACTTTTGGGAGATGTGTGGCTTCCCGATGACCACGCGTAATTTTGCTTGGTTGGGTAATTGATAAAAAAAAATTTAACTGCAGGTTGCCCGGTTGCTTTGAAGGCGAGCAGGGTAATATTATATGAAATACACTCTGTATTGATGTATGGTAGGACATTTGGTTATAGAGCTAAATACCTTTTTTTCTTAGCCATACCACCTAATTGCCCTTTCTTATTTATATACGTGAAAAAAGAGAAACATTAATATAAAACATAATCAATGATTGAGACGAAATCATCATATTCTTATACGCTTTCCCTTTATAGTAAGTATGGTAATAAAACCAAATAAGAAGCTTTAGGTCTGAGAACTGCTGACTTGGTCCAAACAGCTGTTAAATTTTTGCTTTGTGGGATAGTGGAACACTAGGCAACTCTTTGAAAAAGAGAAACCAGGGATTGAGATCAACTTTTCTGTTTTATTTCCTTTCCTATTAAACAAAAGGATTCAATGAATAAATGCAGAAATAACCCGACAAATTTAACGTATATGCTGACCAAAAAAAAATTAACGTATATAAACGGTTCTCTCTTTTAGGCTTGAGTGTACCCTATTTCGTATATCTTAAGGTAGCAACCAAGTGGTTTAACCCTCTTGCTTATAGATCCTTCATCCTTGGCAATATCGTTGATTCAAATCGATCGGTAGCTTAAACAAGAACAGATCAATGGTTGAAAAAGAACGAGGAACCTAATATTCAAGGGTCACGACTCACGTTGGGAATGCTTGCTACCTATGTAATATGCATGATGATTCGTGGAGAGTGGGGACACAATATCAATCCATGTGACCAGTTATAATAGCAAACTATTGGCTCTAGTGACCATACATTTTTTTTTTAAAACAAACCTTGTTGTTTGCAAAAAAAACCAGAGATGATCCCACTCACGATAAATTATCCACGTATGTGAGAACTTCTTGGTGGTCTAGTGGCAGTACAAGGATGTTTTTCACACATGAGTGCCAGAGGTCGCAGGTTCGACACTCTGTCACTGGGGTGGTACTGTGCCTTACAAAAATACTGTGCTCGCAGATGGTCTGGGCCTAAGGCCTATAGATTTCTCGGGTACGCCCTGAGAATTTCTGTACGAATGCCTTTTAGGATGGGACCAGTCACTATAAAAAGATAACCCTTCACAGTTTATAAACACAGCGCGTGGCCACCGGGACTCTTCACATTCCCTCTCCGGGGAAAGGTATATCTTTTTTTTTTATCCACGTATGTTAGATGATACGAACAAAGTTACATTATCAACCTCCGAGTAATTTGTGTAAGAATTAAAAATAATCTCTTGATTTCTTCTGAAATCTATGTGATCATGTAAAGGTTAACATGGTGGAGTGGAGCAACTTGGTTACGTTACGGAAACGTGACAAGTGGAAAATAATACGGATGAAATATTGGGCTAATTTCTTTACAGAATAAGAAAAGAATTGACGACAAAAAAAAAAAAAAGAAAAGAAAAGAATTTGGGCCAATGATCACACCGAAAGGTTCTTCGGATCTCCCATATATTAAATGTTTTCATTATACTTCGAACATTTGATTAATCATTTTTTTTCAAGTTCATGCACTTCAATTGACGTGCTAATGGAGAGTTAATAAGAAATTATCAATTCAGTTATTAACTAGTTGACTATACTTTTTCCAGTAATTTCTCAGATAATCAAGGTCAATGGAAGGATCATGATGCGCCGTATTAATACTAGTTGCATGTTCAAGGATCTAAGTTGAGTGTGACTCAATCTTTCCTTAAGACCTAAATGAATGGTGCTCTGAAAACTTGCGTACGTAAAATAGGATAAGCTTGTAGCCTAAGTTATTTACGGTTTTAATCCACTCTTAATTATATACGTATTAAGGTTGTATATCTGATTCCCACCACCATGTGCTCTTGATTATATTTTAAGATATAGACCAATCAATAGCACCGAGTTAAATTTGAAAACTCAATCAATAGCACCGAGTTAAATTTGAAAACTCGATAATGATTAAAAAAAAATAATAAATAAATAAATAAAAAATAAATTTGAAAACTCTAGTCACGCGGTGTGGTAGTCAAGACCAAAGTCCCAACACAAATGACATCCACGTCCAAGCTTCTGCTGGTGTGACCATAACCGATAGCACGTTTCAAACTGGAGACGATTGTATCTCTATCGGTCTGGGAACTCGTAACCTCTACATGTCTAAACTCAACTGCAGTCCAGGCCATGGAATCAGGTATGACAACTAAAAATAACTTGGAGAGCAAGATTCAAATACTTTGAAGATACTTACAGAGTTACAGGGGCGGACGGAGAGCATAAGCTGAGCTACGGGGGCACGTGCTCCCATCTACTTTTTAAATTTCCTTAACAATAAGTTTCATGTTTGTACAAGTGCCCCCAATCCAAAAATATGTATAGTGAAAAATTATGTATGTGCCTCCAACTAGATTTGATTCTACATCCGCCCCTGGATACTTACTAGTTATATGACAACACTTTGTGGCAGTATTGGAAGTCTAGGAAGAGCAGCTAATAAAGTTGGAGAACAGAACATAACGTTGGTGAACTATGCTTTTGATATGTTCGAATTATTCCTCAATGAGATACTCTAAATTTAGAAATATAGTTGCAGTATTTAGGATCAAATCCACAAAGACTCTAGATTGTTTAATACATAATATTTCATATTAATTAAACTTAATAAAAGTAAATGTAAAGCAAATAAAAGACAAACTAAAATGGCTGTAAGTTCGATTGAAAAAAAACGCTAAATTCAAGAAAGTTCTCATGTAAGTCAGAATTGTAGATCAAGTGAATTGCTAAGGGGTTCATTTAACTACTGTTTTCTTAAATCACAGTATTCAAATCAACTAATTTAGTTGCAAAGATTATCTATGTCTAAATCAAAGAATTCCAAAAAATGTGCATATTTAACAGTTGAGACAAGCATTAAGCAATGGTTGTAGGCTGACACCAACACCAGTAGATGGTGTCGATCGACACCAAGTTTAGAAATGCAATCCCAAGTTGAACGTTTCAGTTGCAATTCTCTTCATGCTCCAAAGTGCTCTAGAATCTCCAAACTTGTCCAAAATGTACATGTTACTTTCTCATAAGGACTCGAAACATACGTAATACACTTTAAAATTGGACTTATATTATGATCAAAACCCCATAAAAACCATGATATATCAGATTTTTGGGTTTGGATAACGGTGTTCGGATTAAGACATGGGCTAGACAAAGCACATGTTTTCTGAGAAACGTTTTGTTTCAGAACCTGGTCAGCATCCGATCATTGTTGATCAGAATTGTTGTCCAACTCATCAAGGTTGTCCTAAACAGGTAATTTAAAAGACTAAAAAGCTAAACCTAGCTACACAATGGAACAATATTAAAGTAATCTGATTGGTTCTGTTTGATTATATGTATTCAGGGGTAAAGATTAGTTTGAATAGAACCATTCAAGGAACGTGTAGAACACAACAAGCTTTGAGGTTCGATTGCACTCGCAATACGTGCCAAGCAATTAGACTGCATGATATTAGGCAAACGTTCAAAGGTCGATCTGTTACTTCTACGTGTAAGAATACTAAAGGAGTTAAAACTTGTGTGGTGATGCCACGAGGTTGTCTTTGATTTCATGATTTTTTTTTTTTTTTGATCAAATGATTTCATGAATTTAAAGTGTTATCCAACGAAGTGTTTCAATGACATTACACCATGGCATGCACAAGAGTATTATTTTGCGTCGGTGATCGAGTTGTTTTGTATTGTGTGTAAATATGTGTATATACATTGTGAAAGTCTTATTTGCACTCTCTCTTTTGTAAAACTATTAATATGAATTTCTTATGTTTTATGAATTATTGAAGCTGAGACTAACTCATTTAGAAATATATCCAGCATTCGAATCAATGATTTATATCCTTAAACCTCGAAAATCGAACAAATAAAATCAAAACTAAGCAAAACTGAACCAATCCAAATGATCATTCTAAACTTACATATTATGTAAGATAAATATTAACTCAAAACATTATGGATGTCAAAAGTGAAAGAAATTAAAAAGTACAAATTAAAGTTGGTATCTGAATGTGAGATACAAACAAGTGAGCTTTGGTATATTCTACAGTTTTAAGTAGGTTCGTACTTTTAGTGTATATTTACTGATCCCTTGAAACACAAGTCAACGTTTGTTGTGGCCACTCCGGCTCTTCTCTCCCCTTCACGAGTTACTACTGTTCTTCTTTCCACTCTGGCACTTGTATGAGGTCGTGTCTCCTTCAATCTTGTTCCCACTTTGTGACGTGTAGGAACTTGTATCTCCTTCGTTCTTCTTCCCACACTGAGGCTTGCAAGAGCTTGAATCTGATCCTTCACTCTTTTTCTGAGGTTTGGAGCTTGAATCTCCATCAGTTTCCTTCTGAGACTTGGAGCTCAAGTCTCCATCATCCTTCTTCTGACACTTGGAGTTGCAATCTCCATCGCTCTTCTTCTGAGACTTGGAGTTGGAATCTCCATCGCCCTTCTTCTGTGACTTGGAGTTGGAATCTCCTTTGTTCTTCTTCTGTGATTTTGAGCTGGAGTCTCCATCACTCTTCTTCTGAGACTTGGAGCCAGAATCTCCTTTGTTCTTCTTTTGAGACTTGGAGCCAGAGTCTCCTTCATTCTTCTTCAAACCCGTGGATTTGGAGTTAGATGGGATGGAGTCAACCCTAAGATTCTTAGCCGAGAAGCAGTGACGAACATGGACCTTATGGCACACACTCTCAGTTGAACAACTTCCTTGCACTTTCACCACAAGTATTGCTTCTTTATCCCAAGTATCCTCACACCACCAATTCTCAGGAATCCCATCTACAAACTCCTCCAATGTATGAAACTCCTCATGGTGAACCGTGACCTCCACGGAACTATCTGGTTTTATAATTCCTGCAGCTGGCATCACCTGAAAAAGAAAACAAAACCAAAACACTTAACAAGGCAAGTCTTAAGAGAATCTTGATCAAGACTTTGATCGTTGATACCTCAAGCCACCGTGGGAAACCGAACGAGAGAAAAGGATGTAACTCCAACTTATCTTCATCTTCTCCCAATGTACTATGACCTTCACATATGATCCTGAACACAGCATTCTGCTTGACACATTTGTTGGTGATGCGAAGCACGAAGGTATCTTGGTTCTGGAGAACAATGTTGTTGCTGCTAACGACAGTCTCTGGAATATAACGTAGGTCGTTAAGCAACGCCATGACTTTCTCATTGGTCCTGATGATTCTCCCAAACTCTTGTCTCCTTACTGATCTATCAACATGCTCTATCTTCACATGGAACTTGCAACGGACCGGTTTGTGATCGCTCTCTGTCACGTCCATACAAGCATCATACCTGTCCATAACACGCGCCATAACAAAAATGTTATGTTGGATTATGGAAGTGCGTTAACTCTCACCAGTAAAAGTGCATTTAGTAGATAAGATGTTTTCATAATAGGAAAATGAAAATTGGATTTCAACATATTAGAAAACTCTTGAGAAGATAAGAGTTTGAATATTTGTAACATGCAAGAAAAGCTTACATCATGATAGAAGCAACTACTGGACAGTCTAGACTGCATTCAGATTCTGGACTGGTGCGTGTGTCTCTGTATATTACTCGATCACACCATGCAGGAATCCGTTTTTTCTCCCCTGAATCGTAACCTGAGGAAGAGAGGGTTGATGATAAACTTTATAACAGTTAATATTGCTACAAACACTTGGATACAAATGTTTATGCGTACCTCCTAAGCCAGGCCGGTGTCTTTCAAACTTATAAGTTGGAGGGAAAGTGATTATAGCTTCGCGCATTCCTTGGAAGACTTTTCCGGCTTTCATCTCTGCTCTGAGCTGATCTTTTTCTCTAAGCCAATCAAAGCTTCTTTGTGAGACAAAGTCTCTAGCTTCATCATATGATATATCAAAGAGCCTGTAGTTGAAATCACCAAAAAATACAACCATGTCTGCCTCTGCTAGGTCTTGTTTCGTCTCTTCCGTGTTGACGATTACATTCTGCACAAAGTTTGATGACTGTAAGGCCAGCAAGAAACTAGACATGATGAAGAGCAAGACGGGGGCTTACATTTGCGCTCTTTGTGGTATGAGAACATGTAGTCACACCAGCTGCAAAAGTTAAAAGCCATAAGGTATACACATGCAGATACCTTCAACAAAGAGAAGAGAGTTGAAAACAGGGTATAGAGACTATACCAGCTGGTGCATTATGGGCATTTGATGACCGAGAAAATGACATTGTTTTGTAGATGTGATCAAAATCAGCATTTCTGCGGTTTACAGCTTCTAGATGTGCAGCCAAGTGACAGTTTATGAAGCACATGATCCGATCAAAGACCCTAATTCTCAAACCTACACCTCCCTAACATACAAAAATAAATCAAGTAACATGCCACTATATCAGAAATCAGAATGATACCACATTCCTGGAGCTGGAAGTAAAGGTAATGAGACATTATAAGTACATACCTTGTTACCAATTGCACGTCCAAAACCACATGGAACTGCTGCTACATCAATGTCACCCACATGTGTTCTCAGATTCTTCCTCACCCTGAATCAAAATCAAAACATTTCAGGACACCATCATTGCTTACTTGTCCACTGGATTGTCTTAAAACTCACCAAAGTGATATGAGCAAACCAGCTAACTGCCTTGATCCCATGCGTTCAAAGACTGCTTTCTCATCTAAGGTCTTCCCTATCGTGTCTATCCAGTACTGCCCTATTGAACTCCCTTCATTGCCTCCTACCTAATATAGAAACAAAAAGAGGTTATACATAACATAACTAAGCTATTGTTTCTTCCAACTACTGTCTCACCGATTCTTTAGCTGCTGACATTGCCAAAAAACCAGCACCCATCTCTACTTCTTGCAGACCTACAACGAGGATACCAACATCTGACGCTACAGAGCCTAACCAAGACATAAGTGCATCCTGTGAAGCTTTTCCCTGGCCAACATTCCATGAACCGATCAAAATCCTTACACTGTCTGTCTGAGCATATGTCCGTTCTTTTTCAGAAAGTTCTGATCTTATTATCCCATCAAGAGGCCCAGGAGAAATCACATGCCATCCACGTATACCACCATGAGTGGCTAAGCTGAAAATGTAGCCATTAGCTGCTGCCATTTTTATCACTGCGTTATTATGTGCAACCCATCCAGCAATTAGATTGCCTTCAAGATCAATAATCTGGATGTGACCACTAACATAACCAATGTATATCCTTTCCCCAAAAGTGCAGAAACACAACACAGCACACTGATGGTGATGGAAGTCTTGCAACCGGTTTCCATTACCATCCCATTGCACAAGCAAACCATTTGTGCAACCGGTCCAAACCATGCCATCTCCGGCTAATACAATTGCTTCCGTTCTTTTAGCATCTTCGTTTGCTCCTCCTCTTGTTGCAACTCTTCTAACAGCATCCGCAGCCCCCATGATAGCATTCCGTGAGCGTTGCAAGAACCCATGCGGCTTGTCCTTTTTAGAAGTGGAAGCAATCTTAACCTTTGTCTCATCTTCTGGTGGCTGATCTTTCTCTGATGGCATTTCGACGCGGTTTTCTGTTTGGCCTTCTGTGTTGAAAACTTTCAGTAGCTCTTTGGTGCGACCATCCCTGCAAAAGATATTAACACCCCTTAAGAAAATCACAGCCAAGAAGACAGAAGCATTAACTTTTATGTATCTGTGTATATACTCACCACAAGGAGAAGGTGTGAAGCTGAGCAGCCCATACTTTAGATCTTACATTATCAGCTAACAAAGATTTGACTTCAGAGGAAGATATGCTGCAGTTACCATTAACAGTAACTTGAGCCTTGAGATCAATCCCTGACTTCTCCACCAACAAAGCAGCCATATGTTTCTCCTCTAATCTAATAGAAAGTGATTTCTCCATAGTTTCCCATGTCCATATCTTGATCATACCACCTTCTGAACATGACCACAAGTCACCTACATTTTCCAGTTACAATCTTATGGATTACTGAATTTAACCATGATTAGAAATATAAAATAAGATTGAGATTTGATTTCAGAGAGAGAATACCATAAGAACTCATGATTATAGAATTGACAGGACCCTTATGAGCTTGCCAAGAGAGGCCTTCACTGAAAGGAGTATCATCACCATCAACATGATGATCAGCTCCATGATCCATCTTCCATGACATAATCTTGCCATCCTTGTGACCACTCCAAACAAGCCTATTCCCATTGTCAACCATCAAACAAGTGGTGGGTGAAGTACTCGCCGACTCATGAAACGGTGCAGCGTCCTCGTCTCCTCTCCTTACACGGCCGCTCAGACCACACCCTGGCTCAAACGCATCATCAAAGTTCCAGAACCTAACACCACTCTCTTGTCCAGCCCACAGTTGTGTTCCTGTACATGCTATGTTCCTCAAGAATCTCCCGACCTGAGTCTCCTTAAGCGGATGCGGTCTCAGCTCTAAGCAAGGAGGACGCGCCGAGTGCAAGGGAGACCGCGTGGGAACTTTGAACATCCCCACGCCGCCTCCAGAGCCTACAAACTCAGGAAGGGGCTGAAAATCTTCTCCGATCTCAGGCTGATGCGTGATCAAGTAATCATCGGAATCGTTGATGTCTCCGGTGAAAGGGAAGGAGGAGGAGTTGATGGTGGTGGCGTAAGGGTAGAACTCGTCGTCTGAAGAATCACCGGAGATACTGCAACCGGAGATGATCTCGGTGATCTTGGGGATATCATCGAGGCTATGCTGCTGGCGGTGGCGGTGGTGACGGGCTTTTTGACCGGAGGCACGGAGCTGGTGGCTGTAGGAATGGATTTTTCTAGGAGGAGGAACGGAGCTCATGGAGGCGAGGATGTCATCGTCATTGTCGGAGTGGTGGTGGTGGTTGTTGTTGTTGTTGTTGTTGTTAATTTCCATGGAGGAAAGATTGATGAAAGAGACGAATGAAAGTAAAGAGACATGAGATGAGATGAAGAAAATGTAAGAAGAGAGAGAGATGAAGCGTAGTGTTCGGGAGAAACATGGAGGAGAGAGTTTGTTTCTCTGTCTCTATTTTTCATTGGTAATAATACGCGCCATTTTCTCCACTTCGATTTTGAACACCTGTGTACAAAGTAAACATGAATATTGACTGATAATCAAAATCTTACTGATAATCATTACATTTGGACATACAAAGTTTATATAACATAAAATATTAATTTCATTCTTAATACCGATCAGGGCAGGCCGTAACCACCACTTCATAATCCTACAAAAATCATCGGTTGGAGATGCTCTAAGTCCCATGGAGTTACTCCTGCTTCCCAACTCTTCTCCCAACCACCTTGAAACAAATACAAATCAATTCAACCACTCACGACGACCAAAAACGCTTCAGTTTGTATCATTGTGTTGATCTTGTTAAAGAGCTTGTACTTCAACAAATTATGAATAAAACAATAATCTCTAGACAAAAGAATAATAACATGTTGGTGTGTTGTGTTTTTAATGGAGATTCACAATATACAACGAGAGTTGTATCTTCTCTAGGGTTCTCAGACGAAGATAGTGGGTATCAATCGAGGTAGAAGAGAGTGACGATCTTGCGGAGATTTTTAGCTTCTTGACATGTCTCCATGAGAAGCTTACTGTCATGAAACGCGAAGCAGATTACTTGTTGTACTTGTGATATGATGTCCATGTTACACAGCCTGCACAAAAACAACAATGCAATGACTCGGTTTCATTATGTGTATGTGTTCTTGTAGATCAATCAATGTGTGATGATGTTGAATTCAGTCACCAACCTGCTGGCTTCTAATAATGGTAAGTGATCATTGTGTGGCTTTTCTACAACGTTCTGTACCTGTGAATGTTCGTTCATAGCAAAAGAGCAGAGTTTTAAGATTGTATATTGGAGATGCAAATAATCTAACAAGATCCTCTGACTTTTAGAATTAGTTTTGCTTTACTTTAGATAAGAGTTCTTGGCTCTCAGGAGGTTGTTTTTTCAAACTTTGAGGTAAAATTACTGTAAGAAGCTCTGGCCTCTCTGCTCGCAATGCCCCTCTGATAACAGCTGCATTAGTTCCAGACGCACCTGAAGTATATATGTGATTTTTCTGCAAGAACCAGAATGGTCGGAGAGAAGCTTTAGGAAAATTTAAAGAAGAGATTTGGAGCCAAACACAGACAGGATGATGAAGCTCGAATGTCTTACTGTAATAACCATGGCGTAACTAAGTATCTCAATCAGTTCTTGATGCATGAAACCCATGTTCCTTGTCCCAAAGAAGCCAATTGATCTAGGCCCTTGTTGCTGTATCGCCAATAGCTCCTGTTGATTTGACATGCAAGGTTAAAGCTAGCAATAAGACTAATATTCCAAAAATTCCCAATCTTACATATAGAGTAGATACATTTAAAGCTGAAACATTCAGTTAAGGCTGCGGGGAGAAAGTAGTCTTACTTGTATGTAATCTACATCAGCGGCAGGTTTAAGCTCTGAGACTGCAACAGAACCAGATCCTTCAACGATTGCCTGAGCCTGAGTTGGAATACGGAGGCCAGAATCTTCATCTGATTCAAGCACACATGTAATATGATCATCTTCACTCCTCCAAATATCTGTGTCGTCTTCAGGCAAGCACTGTGCACATCATATAAAAATCAGAGCTTCTCAAGCGTAACACATCATTAGCAAAAAGCTGGAAACAACACAACTGCTCAAGTCAAGACTATTTGTAAAGAGAGACAAGTACAAACTCTCAAGATCAAATCTTAAGCTTGTATATAAACCTATCAATCATAACGGAACGCCATAACTATTAGACAAGCCGATATCTTTAACAAATCAAAGCTCATGCTACAAAAAGCAGAGCAACATGCTTTCAAGGCCAAGAAAATCTGAACGCAATTTAAGTGAAATCAAAGTACCAGCTTTCGGAAATAGAAATATTAGCAACAAGCATACCGTCTTCGTCAGCAAAACTCTTATATATGAGTTAAGAAATCACCTTCTACTACAACAAACTCTTCATCATGAAAGACCCTAACATAGAAAGAAGTCTCAAGAACATTAAAGGATCAGAGATACAAACACAATCACTGAAGTTACACTTTTAATAGAAGGACGTGTCACATGTATGAATAATAAAAAGTCAGCAACAGACATTAAAACTGGAACTGACATCTAACAACTAGTATTTACCATTGAAGTCGAAAGCAGTGAGAATAATTAATGCAAAAGACAAATACTTTCGGGTATAAGTATAAATGGGCAAAGACAATCGTGATCATGGATCATTCTAACACAATCTGTCCAATGCTACTACCATTGTCCGAAGAACTTAGCACATAAACTGAAAGAGAATTAAGCAAACAAACAGACATACTACCATGGGAAAAAACGGAGAGTAGGATCTAAATCGCTGTCTTCTCCCAGGGAAAATCTGCCAACGGCAAGAACAAGAGAATCCGCGATTAAAGTTAGGATTTTTCGATCTGAGCAGCGACGGAGCTTGAGAATCCGGAGAAGGAAAAGGGAGAAGGAGCCTCAGAGGTAGACACGAACTCATCTATCTATCTATCCCAATCCTGTCTTCTCGATAGATTTCAAAGTCCTCTTCTATCCTCCAATGCTTTATTTTCGTTGAAGAAGAATGAGATAGCCAGAGAGAGACAGAAGTGTGCAAACTCACAAAGAAACAAGCTTTTAATCGGAGAATATTCTCACTGCAGCTGTTAAGTCCAATGCTATATGTAGTTTCCTCACGCTTATTATACCCTTACACGTGTCAACATGTCTACGTGCAACTTTTGCAAAAGATATTATATAGTCAAGAGAAGTCAACTTATAGGTTTTACAGAGAGAAGTAACTTTGAGATTATGTGATTCAAGATTTTTCAATCAAAGGTCCCATCTTTTCTTGACTCGGAACATCAAGACTGAGGTTTTGATGTCATCTTGTGGAACTTGGAGCATGAACTGCACTTTCATCTTCATTGGGTTCGTTTTCACTTTTCCATTTTCTTCCCCAACCTGTTGCAACACCCCAAATTTTAGTTTTGCTTACCTGATAAGATCCTTGATCACACAAGACTACTGAACACACCTAACTTTAAAGAGCGAGGGTGTCCTTGACACAGACTAGTCAGATGCTATGTTACATTAGGTTGAATTGATTTGTGTGGTGAATTTCTTATATGCTATACGTTATACTCATATGACTCGGTTGGGACTTGAGGAAGAGAAAGGGTTTCACATATGAGATGAAAGAAGACTAAAGGGTGGTGCTTTTACCCAGAGAGATGCCCAGCCAAGGCGTACATCAGAATCATAGCCAGCTTTGAACTTGTAGTCTTTACCATATGTGCGTTTGTACACTGCACTCCACATGTTTGAATCAAAGTTGTACCAGTAGCTGCATACCAAGTCATCATCATCATCATCATAATAAATATAGCAGATAGGATGGTTCTACAAAAAAGATAGAGATCGAGTAAGGATGAGAAACCCAGACGCCACCAACCTCAACTTATCTGAAGGGCTAAACCGGCGCTTGAATGCAAATGAAGCAGCATTTGAAGGAAGGGAGATGGTTGGGATGAAAGACAATGCTTCATCCTGTATTACATGTACAAGTTATTGCATAATTATACCAAAAAAAAAAAAACTGAGAAGAAACTCTTGTAGAAGTTCAAACCTTGTAAGCATATCTTAGCCTCAACTCTTCGTCTGTGTACAGAGCGGAACAAACACCATTCATAGCTTGACGTTTGAGAATCCCGTTAACAGATACTATTCTCTTGCTCTTCTCCTCCTCCTCCACTTCTTTCTCTTGTACTGAAACTTCGCCAAGTGGGAACTTAAGCGTCGCTCTTGGCTGCAAGAAGAACAAAATGGCCAAGCATTACAATAAGCGTTTAAAGGTAAAAAGTTGCAAATGCACACACCAAACAGAAGAGATGGTGCTCACGTAACCAATAGGAACAGGTGATGAAAGCTCAAGGGAATAGCCAGGTTCAGCTAGATTTGCCTCCATAGCAACCTCTCCTTGTTGCGCCTGCAACAACAACATACCTAGTATCAATGACACAATGTATCTACAAATACATAGTAGCAACCAACATAAACAAGGAGTGAATCTAAGCCTACAAGCCTAACCCAAGGAAACGCCAAGTTTCAATAGCTACTACTAATTATTTGATGGAACACTGTTCAATGAACAGCTTTCAAACAATCAGACTCTATCAATGTCAGACGCACAAAAGAAAAAGGAAACCAAAGTCAACACCTCTCAATGAGAAGACAAATCCACAATCAAACACAGATACTGCTGTTCTGTTACTTGAAAAATTGCCACCACATGTACGCCTACTTCGTCAATGTAGTTATAGCCTCATCAATTTAATAAAACACAAATACGCAACCAAACACACACACAAAAACCAAAAGCAAGGATACCAGTTACTATACTCTTCAATGAACACACAAATACAAAATCAAACACAGTATCAATGCCAGATGCACAACAGGAAAGGAAACCAAAATTCAACACCTTTCAATGAAACACAAGTCCACAATCAAACACATAAACTGCTGTTCTGTTCCATAGATAACAAACTACCACCACTTCGTCAAAGTGTTTTTTTTTTCTCATTAGTAGAGATGTACCTTGACATTATGAAGCGCTCTGAGCTGAAGGCGGGGGGAAACATCAACAGTACTCTTAACAAAAGTATTCTTCTCCTCAACATCATAGAGAACAGAGACATATTTCGAAGTGAAAGAGACTTGAGGCTGAGAAACCTCGCGCTGAGCGTTGTTATGAAACGATAGCTTGAGCTTGGCGAGGTTATCAAAGATCTTACAAGACACTTTATTAAAGAAGAGAAGACTATCGCTGTCAAATTCAGATGTGACGCGGAGTTTTGGCCTGTTCACACTCTTGAGAAATGGAAAGACAGAGCAAGGTGGTGATGGTGGTAGTGTTTCAGAGGTTGGTGATTGAAGGGCAGGAGGAGGTGGAGGAGAGGAAGTGGAAAGGGTAGGGCTCTGAGGAGATGGATCCGCCATTGAAGTGGATTGGGAGGAATCTATGGCGGAGTCGTAACAAAGGTAGTCAAGTGTGTGTAGATGGAACCGTATGAAACGGACGGTTGTTGTTTCTCTCTTTTTAAAAAAAAAATAAAATAATAAAATTCTTTTTTAGTCAATAAAAATAAACCAAAATCTCTTATAGACCAATTGGCCAAAAACAAATCTACAACAACCTAAAATAATCTACATAGACCAAATAAAAGAAAATTACGATTTTGCCATTAATGAAGGGATAACATGAACCATTAGATCATCTCATCTATGTTTTAATCTTGACCACACGATTTCATATCTCTCATTCTCTCTCATTATCTCTTTTTCTCTTTATTTATTATCAACCACTCAGAGCCACACAATTTTTCTTATCCATTCTCTAATCCGACTGAGTACAACTAGTATAACTCGTACAACTAAGCATATTCAAAAATTGTATAATTAATATATAAATGTTATAATTTACACATGAAATAGATAAATAAATATTCTAATAGGTATATGATGACAAATTTTAATCTATTTTATTTGAGGTTTTTTAATTTTTTTGTTAAATTATTACATTATACTCTTAATTTTACATTATATTTTAATGTTTATTAACTATATTAGTCATATATTATTATGATAAACAAACATCAAACATATTTTTACAAAGCTATGATGTGAAAGTATAGGTACAACCCCTATAACTAGACATATAAACAATTGATATAATTTTTATTATTATATTAGACGAGTATTACTAGTACAACTGATACAACTTCAACAATTCAGAAATTGACAAAACCAATTTGGTATTCTATATGAGAAAAACAATCAAATATTCCAATTGGTGTGTACTCGGAAAGTTTTTCTTAATTTAATTTAAAGTTTAGGAAAAAAAATTAAAAATTATTAAACAACTCCATAAGTTTACATGATCTACCTTATACTTTTAAGGTTTGTTAACTTGTTTATCCACATAAATTTTGAAAAACATACACGAAATGAATTTTTACGAAATTGATGATTTCATTGTAACCGGGCAACGTCATGTAAACATAAATAAATGGTACAACGGAGGTAAATGCATTTATTATGTGGTACAACTAATATTTTTTTATTTAACTGCCAAAGTACAACTATGCACAAGCTAGTACAACTCAAAAATTAGTACAACTATGTACAGTCGGTACAACTAGAAAACTGGTATAACTTATACATATTATTTGATTAAATATTATTTTAAATGTGGATCACATTTTAAATGTGTATCATGTTGTAAACATTGTGGTTGAATAATAATGTCGAATAGTTGTACTAGTTGTACCATTATACTTGTACATTTAAACAAAACACAATTTTTTTATAAAGAATATAAGTTTATTATTCTTTATTATTCTTTCCAGTGACTCGCGTTTTTGGAGCCATAGTTGAAAACTTTTCTGGTTCCACATCTATCTTTTTGGTCTTGAGAGCATAAATATGAAGATGATTTTTTTCCGAAAATAGTACAACTAGTATAACTAGTACAACTTGTAAACAAATCATTATCCAAATCAAATATTATTAAAAAATACATAATTCATGTATTTGACATATGCATACGGAAGATTAGACCAACATGTCTTATTGGTTCTACATTATACTTTTTTCTACCATTTTCATACGCTGAAAACAATATAAAGATCACCATATTAATTGCAAAGTTGTACTAGTTATGCTAGTTGTACTAATTTGAGTTGTATTAGTTGTACTAGTAATACTCTGCGTTCTTTTTTTATCTTGAATAAATATGTAAAAAATGAAATTTGATTCTGGGTAAGTTGTAATTGATTAAATAAGACTATGAATTGATCGATTTAGGATAAAAAAGAGAAAATTGGTCGATGGTTGAAGAAAATTTTCGATTTTGTTTTAAGGTGGAAGAATTATTAATGGAGAAGAAAGGGGAAGAAGAAGAAGATTTAGGGTTAGGTTGGGTCGGGTTTTCGGGTCTGGATCTGGATCGAATTCTGGGTAGGATAGTAATGGCATAAGTTTGTAAATATGTCTAAATGTTTAGGTTTTTTAGTTATTTTATCTAGATTTCTATTTAAAATTAAACATAAAATAAAAAGAAAAATGCATAGGTCCATATGAGATTTTTTTGACCCCTTATGGTCTATATCAGCATTTGATTCAATTCTTTTTAGGACAATAATAATAATAATAAACAGCTTAGCGGACTTTAATCTATTATAGGACAAAAGGGCCAAAAAAAATCTGAAACCACCAAAATTAATCTCTTATGGGACAAATAGATAAAATTATGATTCTACCCTTAATGATGGCTCAATATGAACCGTTAGATCAGAATACTTCAAGTTATAAT
Source organism: Brassica juncea (assembly GCA_018703725.1). NCBI lineage: Eukaryota > Viridiplantae > Streptophyta > Magnoliopsida > Brassicales > Brassicaceae > Brassica > Brassica juncea. The sequence goes on along the minus strand of CM031942.1, from coordinate 56,254,161 downwards.
ATGAGCCGTCGGATGTCAAAGATAAAATATTTACAGCATTGCCATTAATGAATCTTACCCTTTAGCCGTCGGATCTTATGATCTTGTTTTAATCTTAGCCATCAGATTTTACTATCCAGCTCATTTTCTCTCGTTTGGGTTCCACAAAAACTTAAATCACTTTTCTTATTGGATCTCTTCTTATCTCATTCTTTCATTCGACGGGGTACAACTAGTATAACTGTACAACTGAACATGTTAAGGAATTTTATAACTAGTATATAAATGTTATAATCTATGTATAATATGTAGCTACTATAATTAACACGACAAGTAAATCATGTTATATTTATGAAATAAGCAAACAAATATCCTAATGAGTATATAGTGACAAAGTTTCATATATTTTATTTGATGTTTATTAACTATATTAGTCATATTATTATGATAAACAAACATCGAACATATTTTTACAAAGCTATGAAGTGAAAATATTGGTCCAGACTGTACCGTACAGTCCCTAAATTTAGACATATGAACAATTGATATATATTTTTATTATATATTTGACGAGTATTACTGGTATAACTGGTACAACTTTGATATTTCAGAAATTTGGCAAAACCAATTTGATATCCCATATGAGAAAAACAATCAAATAACTACATTGGTATGTATTCATAAATTTTTCTCTTAGTTAATTTGAAGTTTTGGATTTTTTTTTAAAAAATTATTATAGAATTCTACAAGTTTACGTGATGTATCTTATATTTTTAAGGTTTGTTAACTTGTTTGTCCACTTAATTTTTGGAAAACATACATGAAATGTATTTTTACGAAATTGATGATTTCATTGTAAGCGGGCAAAGACATATAAACACAAATAAGTGGTACAACTAGGGTAATTGTATTTATTACGTGGTACAACTAATATTTTTCGATTTCACTGCCAAAGTACAACTATGCACAAACTGGTACAACTCAAAAACTAGTATAACTATGTAGAGCCGGTACAACTAGAAAACTAGTACAACTACTTGTTATTTTATTTAGTATTGTTTTAAATGTGCATCATCTCTTAAATGTGTATCATATTTTAAATATTGTGGTTGCACACTAATGTCAAGTACTTGTAGTAGTTGTACCATCCACATATATCACGATCACTTGTTATTATTTGTTTATGCAAAAGTGTTATGATATATTGAATGGACTTTGCTAATATGAAAACATAAGAATAAAAAGATATTTGAAGTACAATAAAACATTGATATGTCATCTCTTTATATAAAAAATGCAAGTTGCATCATGCTATTTTTGTATAGTCCAAATAGGCAAATACAAAACATGAATGCTTATTATGTATTTTTCGACTTGTGATGGCTTATGCATCATCTTTCGTTCTCTCGGTGAAGGTATATATCTATTGATAATCTGAGATGACTTTGCTAATTTTCAAGTTGCATCATGCTATTTTTTCCGACTTGTGATGCCTTATACAGGGTTATCTTGGCCCCACAAGAGTGGTCCAGACTAGTCACGGGTTGTTACGTGTCGGTCTCCTGTTCCTGGTGATGCAAGAATGTTAATTCCCCAGTGGTCAAGACTCAAACTCTGGTGGCTTCACCGTATTGGGTTTTTACCCTCAAGTTAATCACCACCAGACCACAAGCCCTAGTTAAAACAAAATAATTATCCAAACTAAATATTATAGAAAACAAATTATTAACATATTTTGACATATATAGGCGGGAGGATTAGACCAACATTTTCATTGGTTCTGAATCATCATCTTCTATAGCATCATTAATACATTGAAAACAAAAAACCAAACATCACCATATTAATTGCAAAAGTTGTACTAGTTATACTCAACCTAGATGTACTAGTTATACTCAATCTAGTTGTACTAGTTGTACTGGCTTGAGTTGTACTGGTTGTACTAGTTGTACTAATAATACTCTATGTTTTTCATTGTCGGAAATTTTGTACATTGAAAACGAGATTTGATTTTCTTTGAGAGAAAATGGATTGAGGATGATGAGGAATTGATCGATTTAGGATAATAATGAAATTTTGTAAGGTTGAAGAATTTTTTCGATTTTGATTTGGATAAAGAATTTAGAAATTTGATAAAAATGAAAAAAAAATCTGGGTATTTAATGTTTTGAATCAGGATTGATTATAGAATAGTTAATGTGTTACACGAAATTGAAGTGGGGATGAGATTTGAGATGGTTTATGTCTGATTAGTGATAAGAGAGACGAGAGAGAGACCAATTAGATCATAATTGGTTATGAAAATGGAAAGAAATGTCGATGGAAATGAAATGGGAGATCTGGGTTTATAAAAACACAAGTGGGGTACTCAAGTAGGGTCAGGTTAATAGTAATTGGGCGGGTTAGTAAATATGTCGAACTTTTAGATTTCTTGGTCTTTTCCCTTCAATCTTGATTTAATTTTTATTCATTTTGAAAATAAAAATACAATGGGTCTTTTCCAGATTTTTTTTAAAGCACTTGTCCCATTCCAGCATTTGTTCCCAGCTTAGCTAATAGCTGTGTCTTTTCCAACGTGCAGACGGCGAAAAGCTCCACCAATCTCTCCCCGATTTATCAATGGCAGAGGCAGTCAAAGTGAGAATCCGATCTCTCTTCTTCTTCTTCCTCTTTGCCAGAATCATCATCTCTCAGCTTCTCCAATGATATCTCATTCGCATCTCCTCTCTCACTACTCTTTCTTCTCTTCAACACTCCTCACCAAACCTTTTCCCGCCTCTCCTTCCCTCTCCTTTCCTTCTCTCTCTTCCTCCTCCTCCATCTCAATGTCCTCTTCCTCGTCTCTCCACCACCTTCCCAATCCCACCACCACCATTTCTCCTCTCCCCCTCTCCGATCCCGATCCACCCAACTCAATCCCCTCACCTCCTCTCCGAATCGCCATCGTCGGATTCGGCAACTACGGCCAATTCCTCGCCGAAACCCTACTCTCCCAAGGCCACACTCTCCTCGCCCACTCCCGCTCCGACCACTCCGCCGCAGCCTCCCGCCTCGGCGTCTCCTTCTTCACCACAGATCTCCACGACCTCTGCGAACGCCACCCCGACGTCGTCCTCCTCTGCACCTCCATCCTCTCCACCGAGACCGTCCTCCGAACCCTGCCGTTTCAACGACTCCGCCGCAACACGCTCTTCGTGGACGTCCTCTCAGTCAAAGACTTCGCCAAGACTCTCCTCCTCCAATACGTACCCCAAGACTTCGACCTCCTCTGCACCCACCCGATGTTCGGCCCCCAGAGCGTTAATTCAAACCACGGATGGCGCGGTCTACGGTTCGTATACGATAAGGTCAGGATCGGGGGAGACGGATCGAGAATCTCGCGGTGCGAGAGTTTTCTAGGCGTGTTCGAGAGGCAAGGGTGCGAGATGGTGGAGATGAGCTGCGCCGATCACGATCGGTACGCTGCCGGGTCGCAGTTCATTACGCATACGGTGGGGAGGGTTCTTGAGACGCTGAAGCTGGAGTCGACGCCGATTAATACGAGAGGGTACGAGGCGTTGCTTGGTTTGGCTGAGAATACTCGTGGGGATAGCTTTGATTTGTACTATGGTTTGTTTGTGTATAACAGCAACTCGTTGGAGATGTTGGAGAGGATGGATTTGGCGTTTGAGTCTCTGCGTAAAGAGCTTTTCGGTCGGCTTCACGGTGTCGTGAGGAGGCAGTTGTTTGAAGGTGAGACATATAAAGCTCTTCACCAAAACGATGCTTCTTTGGATATGGTCATGTCAAAAGACGTTACTGCTTCCAAGTATGAATATAAAGCTGATGACAACAGTTCGAGGCTTCTCAAGATTGGTATAGTCGGGTTTGGCAATTTCGGACAGTTTCTAGCGAAAACAATGGTGAAGCAGGGCCACACGGTGTTAGCGTATTCAAGAACTGACTACACAGATGCAGCTGCGAAGATTGGCGTTTCGTATTTATCAGACCTTGATGATCTGTTTGAAGAGCACCCTGAGGTTATTCTTCTATGTACGTCGATCCTTTCGACTGAGAAAGTTCTCAAGTCGCTCCCGTTTCAGAGACTGAAGAGGAGCACGCTTTTCGTGGATGTGCTCTCTGTGAAAGAGTTCCCGAGGAATGCTTTCCTTCAAACACTCCCGCAAGATTTTGATATTCTGTGCACGCATCCCATGTTTGGTCCAGAGAGCGGTAAAAACGGATGGGATGGTCTTTCCTTTGTGTTTGATAAGGTTAGGATCGGAACGGATGATGATAGAAGAGCATCTAGGTGCGATAGTTTTCTCGATATTTTCGCACGCGAAGGATGTTCTATGGTTGAGATGTCGTGTGCCGAACATGATTGGCATGCGGCTGGATCACAGTTTATCACGCACACGGTAGGAAGGGTTCTGGAGAAGCTGGGATTGGAATCTACTCCTGTCGATACCAAGGGTTATGAGACATTGTTGAAACTGGTGGAGAATACTGCTGGTGACAGCTTTGATCTTTACTATGGACTGTTTTTATACAATCCTAATGCGATGGAGCAGCTTGAGAGGTTCGGTTTTGCTTTCGAATCATTGAAGAAACAGCTCTTTGGACGACTACACAGTCTTCTGCATAAGCAGCTGTTTGGAAATGATAAGGAGACTCAAATCATGTTGGAGACAACTGGTTTGTCGACTTTCAGATGAGCTAATTTTCCTAAAACCATCTTCAAACTTAATTCCATCTTGATGCCTTAAGTTTGAAACTGGTGTTCTTACTTGGGAGTGTTTTAAAAGGCTTTGGTGACTATAAGTCTATATGTAGCTTTGTTTGACCCTGTAGTGGGTCTGTTGTATCTTTTGTCTTTGGAGTGGCTTAACGGTTCCAACCAGTTTCAAGTTTCTAAACAGATATTAAATGCAAACAAAAGTTTGGGTTTGAAAAAAAGTAAAGAGCTTAGCTACTTCTACTTCACCTGTCTGGTTATTTTTCACGTGTGGTAAAGAAGAGGTTTAATTATATAAAAATTATACGAAAAAATTACTCAAATTATACTAATACACAGAACGCAAACGATAAATAAATTAAAAGACAAGATAAGGAAATCTAAAAATGGATTTTTTTTTTTTGTGGAGTAATGTAGTGGTCATAAGCATTCCAAGAGCATATGTTTAATAGGGGTTCTTATGGTGAAGTTCGTAACGGAATATAAGATCACCATTATCGCGGAACCTTAGTAGTGTTCTAAAAAAAATTATTGCATGGGCCCCATAAAAACCATAAGAATCGGTCATAGAAGTTATGAAATAAAAACCGATTTTGGAGTGTTTTTTGCACTGTCCGCGGGTCCACTGACACGTGGCGGCATGCGATTGGTTCATTTTAAAAAAAAAAATTCAGCCAAAAAAAATTAAAAAAAGTTTCCTAAGAGACCGTGTTACCGGTTTCAGCGATAATTATGCTTTAAGAATCCGTCTCTTAATTTTTAACTAAAAAAAGCTAAGAATTGACTCTTAAATATTCCGCTAAGAACTCCACCCTAAGAATCTTCCATTAAATATGTCCTAAGTGATAGTAAAACGAAAAAAAAAACTAGATTGAAATTGGTGGTTTTCATTAAGCTTTACACTGTATTGTCTTCTTGTGAGGAATATATATTGGTTTCGAATGGGTAACGCAGATCAAAAAATGTAGATCAAACAGAAATGCAGATCAAGCAGAACAAATGCAGATCATGCAGAACAAATGCAGATCAAACTAATTTAATAAATTATTATCTTAAAATAAATGTTGAAATTCTTTTAATGAAAATTAAATATCCAAACCAAATACAACTTATTATATATAAATTATAAATATCATGTTGACAAAAATAACAATAAATATCATCATTTTAATAAATATAGTAAAATTAAAAATTAGATGAAATTCATAACAATTAGAAAAATTATAAATAGTATTCTTGTTTTACTCTTATTTTTGGTATCTTTATTCAATATTTTTATAATAGATAAATTTGTAAGTTAAATATCTAAAACAAAAATACAAATTCTAATAATTATTATTGTTATTTTAATAATACAAAGAAAATTTAATATTAATAATTATTATTGTTTCTCTAGTTTGCAATAAGATATTTTAGTATTTGAAAAAAATTGTATAAAAATGTTCTTCATCAAAATTATATAAATTTTTGAATATGTAAATATACATAAGTGTTTATGAATTTTACTAAAGTTTAATATATATATATATAGAATATATCATTTTATATATTTTTATCATACAATTCTATATAAAAATAAAACTTACACTTAAAAAGGATTTAAATTTTTCAAAGGAAAAAAATTGAATAGTATAAAATATTAAGACTCCCTCCATATCAAGTTAAATGATTTTTTAAAGGTTTTATTATTTTGTTTCAAAATAAGTGATGTTTTCAATAATCTAGATAAAATTTAATGTCACTTGAAATTTGTGACCAATTACAAAATACTATAATTTTTTTAATTGGTTAAACTAATTTTATTTAATTCTATTTTTATGCAACCAAAATAAAATTGTTATACTTTTTTAATCCTAGTTGAAAACTTTATAAACTAGTTAAAATGATACATAGAAAATAGTAAAGAGTAAAAGGTAGGTTGTTAAAAGAAAAGTAAATACAAGCATTTAATAAAAAAATAAATACAAGCATTTATTAGCTTTGAATGTAAAACAGGAGAGATGCAGGACAGAAGCAGGAGAAATAATAATTCATGAAAGACTGCATTTAAACCCCATTCATACATTTAAATGCAGTCCCAAAAAGAAATAATAAAATAAGCAAGTACTGCATACAGTTAATTGATGTATTACTTTTTTGTCCTGTAGGTCAAGATGAGCGGAAGGGAGTTGGCGATAGGCAAGTGACCAATAGCTGTGAAGGATTTTTTTTTTATATAATCTATTATCTATAAATGGTATAATAGTTTATTTCTTTTGATTAAAATAAGTTAAATCTACATTAAATTATGCTAAGTAAAAATTCACTTGTTCTCTAAAAATATATTATAAAATATACATGTATTTTCAAATTTTATTTAATTAATTTTTATTAACATTTATTTAATTAATTTTATCAGCATTTATTTAATTAATTTAATATTTTAATAAAGCAGTATTCTATCTTCTGTTTAGTTAGTTCTTTTATATTTTTAATTGATTCATATATCGACATAAACTAAAAAACAATTCAAAAATTAAAGGTTTTTAGTTAGTTTTTCATTGAATTATAAGAAATTTAATTAAGTTAGATTTTATATTTTAAAACTAGTAACTAGTATTTTGTTTTATATATGCACATGCATGCAAATCATGTAAGTTTAATATATAAAACAAAATACTACTTTTATATATGTTTTTATTTGGTTAAAAATATGGATCCATATATCTAGACTAAAATCAAGATATTCAAATTCAGATTCGGTTTTGACGGATCCGAGATTTTACTATCCGGATCCGGACTCCCGGTATACGGATATCAATGTCCGGATAGAATATACGGGGAGTCATCTCGGATTCGGATCTCTTGATTTTAGTTTAGATATTTGGATCCGTATTTTTTAAATATAATAATTTTTTTTATTAATAGTTATATTTGATATATTAGTATTTATACATAAAGTTAGTTTTATAATCTTATATTCTAATCTTTTAATATTATATACATCTATATATTTATAAATCTTGTATGAATATTTAATTTATGTTCTATCTTTAGAATTTTAATATTTTTTTAACAAAAAAAATTTAAAATAATTTTTACGATCGGATCCGAATACCACGAATAGTACGATATTTAGATGGATACCTGAAAGCCAGAAATCCGAATCCAAAAACTAAATTCACGGATCCGACGAATCCGGATCCCGATTCGGTTACGGTAAATTTCCCGGATATCCAGATCTGGATTCGTAGAAAATTTCATATAATTTTAAATTTCATTATATATATTAAAATGATGATATTTATTGTTATATATATAATAAGTTCCGTTTTGTTCAAATATTTAATTTCAATTAAAATAATTTCAACATTTATTTTAAAGATATTATTTTATTAATTTAGCTTGATCTGCATTTATTCTGCTTGATTTGCATGTTCTGCATTTGTTCTGCTTGATCTGCATGATCTCGGTTACCCATTCGAAGCCATTGGTTCCCTGTGTTCGTCCGGTTCATTTTTCCCCCTTACCTGCAGATCAACTTTGTATCACATAAATTATCCTGCATGCAGTTCTTTTTATTTTTTATTATTATAATTTCTTCTGCATTTTTTATGTTGAATGGAGGCAAAACACAGAACAATCTGCATGTTATTTCATTCTGCATTTATACTGCATCTGTTCTGCATTACTTTCAAACCCATTAATATTGTGAAATAAATATAAGGTTAATTTTTTTTTATCAAAAATATAAGGTTAAATTAAGAAGTCTTTTGGTTGACAAAAAAGAAAAAAAAAATTAATCTTTTGTAGGGAATGGGACGGATCCGGATATCCGGAAAATTTGGGGTATTCGGATCCGATTCGCTGGATCCGTGAATTTAGTATGCGGATCCGGATTCGGGGCTTTCGAATATCCGGATATACATCTATCATACTATCTGCGGATATCCGGATCCGGATTTAGATTTGTAAAAATAATTAATAAAATAAAAAATAATAGTTTTAAAAATATTAAAATTCTAAAATATACATAAATTAAATATTTATAAATATAAATATGAATATAATATTTTAAAAATTAAAATATAGTATTATAAAACTAATTTTAGGAATAAATATTAATATATCAAATAGAATTATTAATAAAAATTTTAAAAAATAATATATTTTAAAAGTACAGATTCGGATTCGGATATCCGAACCTAAAAATTAAAATATCTGGATTCGGTTTTGGCGGATCGTTGGTTTTACTATTCGGATCCAGACGCCCCAAATATTCTATTTTTGGAGCGGATCTCTAATCGAATAATTCCTAGGCGTCCGTTGAAGTAAGAAATACAAAGTCTGCAAAACTATATCCCTAGGAAGGAATAATGTAAAAAGCACTCTCTCCCTCCTCTATATTTCTCTTCCTTTTTGGAACATTCAACAACTCCAAATCACCTCATTACAGAACAGCAGAACATTACTGGATCAGTCTGCCTGAACCATGACCGGCTTTCCCCTTCCCATCGAGAATCCTCTGGTCCCATCAGGCATCCGTGGTCCTGGTGGTTGCTGCTTCCCCGTGCCTGCTTGCTCCATGCTGTTCATTGGATTGTTTGAAGGTGGTGCTCCCACTTGATGATGTTGATGATGGTGATGATGATGAATCCCACGTCCCATGTGGCTCTGGCGTGGTTGACCTCCATTGTGGTTGTGGTTGTGGTTCTGCCCTTTCCCCTACCTCTGCTACGCCCTTTTCTCTGCCCCCAAACCGCTTTCTCATTCCCTTGCTCATCTCCCTGTTCCCTGTTATGTGGTAAATGTTAAGAATCATCCATACAGAGACCTAAAGACGTATTTGGTGTTACTGTACTTGCCTGCTTTTGCGCATTTGTATCCCATTCCCCAGAACACTCTTCAGATTGAGGCTGCTGCTCGGATGTTGTGGCATCATCTTCCCCATGTTCTACTTCTACGTCATCTCCTTTTCTTCCTCTTCCTTGGCCCTGTTTTGGTTCCTTTGTCTGTACGAGCACATAAGCCGAGTAGAACCATAATCCAGACCAAATGACATCTAATCTTCTGAATTACTAAGACATTATATGGACTCTGCTCATTCGAGTGAGAAAGAACAAGTGGAGTGTTCAAATTTTTAAACCAAATACCTGATGTTTTAACATAAACCAGACCTTAAGACCGCTGCTCCTCCATCTTCCTGCTTCATTTAGTTCCGCAACCTGTACAAATAACATGCTTTCACCTAAATCACATCAGCACATGAGAGTAAAACACACACACAGAGTCTGAAAATCTGAGTGATGTCAGACTTTACTGCTTTCTCGGCCATCTCATACTAGACAAAAGCATGGGCCTATAAGAGCACATGTACAAGAAACATCAGACTTGCATCCTTTAATCCTTCAAGCAGGGCCGGTCTTGGGCCATGCGTGGTGAAACATTTGCAACAGGCCCCCAAAATTTTTAAAGAAAACTGCATAGACATAAGCCCCCAAATTTTTTTTTAAGCCCCCGAATTTTTTTTTTACATTGACATTGCAACAGGCCCCCAAAATTTCAGGGCCGGCCCTGCCTTCAAGGAGAAAAGAAAATATGAATCTATTTAGTTACCTTGTGATATGATCATCATATAAGCTGATGCAGGTCACGTGAGGGAGGAATGAGCTGGCACCTGCAAAATAAGAAGAAGAGAAAACAGTTGCAGGAGAGATATAGTATAAATAGATGAGTGCTTGTAACATAATCTTTATGCATCTTGTGGTGGATGTATCTGGGAGAGTTAGGGACTCTTGAACAATCCCTAGATTCTTCGAGCACCATCAACGCATGGGGTGCTTAATTTTTTTTTTTTTTTGTTTTTTCTGGATTTATAAAAAAAATAAAAAATTAATAATGAACTAATTGCGGGTCATCACATGTTCATGGGACCCGCAAACAGTGCAAGTAGTGATAGAATGGGACGCTTGTTTAAGCATTCTTCTTCCTCTCTTTTTCCTCTTTTCCTTATTTTTTCATTTTTTTTTAAATGTTAAGCACCCGGGGTAAGCACCCCGTGTTAATGATGCTCTTAGTTCTCGGTGTGTAATCGGAGTGTTGTTGATCAATATATTGACAAGTTCTTATCACCTTGTTAGTGAAAGGCGTCCCATCGTTTTTGGCTGACCTTGCTGCTGCTGGGATACCATTCATGTTTTGTGGCTGGCGTGTACGAATGTTCATAACACTAAAAAATAATTTAGTACTTTGAGAAAACTGAGAGTGGTGGTTGATCTAGAATATATATTTTTCAGTGATTTTGTAAGATTAAGAAAACAGTAGTACCTGCCATTGGTTGAGAAAATCTTCATTAGATTTTGGTAGCTATGGTCCTCAGGTAGATTCTCAGCAATAACTATACGAGACTGCATATGATAAGCTTATTAGAAACTCAACACAGTCCTTTTTTCATAAGATAATCAGTATACAGAAATATCTAAATGGTATGAGAATCACGTTTGTAACTATAGAAGGAATGACTTAAACTGTAACTCAAAAAGGAGGCACCACGAGTTCTTCTATAGCAGCCTCAGTGATTGGATGTATGCGTCTCACTTTCTTTCCATCTTCACTAACAGCCTGTTAGACGACTAAAACTTTAGAAAACATCTGAAGGATGGGGAGTCACATCCCAGCCGCATAAATAGGAGAAATATTCAACAAAAAAAAAACAAGACAAAGAACTCACAAGCTTTGCTGAGTTCTGTAGAACTGTGGCAAGCTGAGAATTACCACTAACGACAGCTTTAACTTTCTTGAAAGATGCAACAACATGTATTGGCACTGTAAACACATTGTGGATTAGAACAAAAATATTACACTTAGAAGCAACGATCTTCACTTCTGATGGAAAACGAGGGAAACACAGAGAGAGAACAAAAGTTTCCAGAAGGTAACTAACACTTTTAAAGCGCATCTGAAAGGAGATAAACCATCTCCCTTGTCTGTTGATACGCTGGGAAGCGATAATGTAATTCAAACACCAGGATCCAGCTCAAGCTTTGACAATTACTTAAAACTCTCGTGTTCCCTAGCTGAAACCCAAAAGAAACATGTGGTTAGTTCAGATTTGGAATCACTGACAACGAATCTTCAGTCAGCCAGATTGTCGCCAAGGAGCCACGCCTCACCACAGGAACTGAGCTGTTCAAGTTTTAAATTTGATTCTTTGGCCACCTCTTCTGATTCCATTGATCTTTCAAAGTTTCAGAGAGGTTTGGTTGCCAGGAGTTCTTGTCATTCTCATCTTACACGGGATAGAGTGTCGAGGAAACATGTGAGAGTAACACAGAGTGAAGAAAGAAATAGCCACTTGTTTGTGCTGAAACCACAACAGATTACAGATACTGAATTTGGTATCCCAGATAACAAAGATGCTGCTCCTGCAGGAAAAGGAAAAGAACTGCTTTGTTCTGAGGATTCAAATTGGATGGCATGTTACAAGAGTTAACCTCCTATACGAATAGTTATTACCATCTGTTTCTTTTGTAAGTATGTCCACGTTATAGTTTGTAACCGAAGGAAACTTCCTTCTGTTTGTTGTGCTTCTCTTGTTTTCTTCACATTTCTATAACACAGGAGACGGATTCACACTCTTACATTCTTCTTTTTTGGGTTCTTCTATAAAACTATGTTGTTGTTTCAGCATCTTTCAGTCGAAACTTAAGTACCTATGTTACCTGATAGAGCCATGTTAAAACGGGCTTGTCCGACCCGTTTATGTCCATGTCCGTTAATGTCCGGCCCGTTTACTATCCGTCTGCTAAGAGCCCGTTTTCTATACGGACGTTAAAAGCCCGATTACTATATGTCCACTAAAAGCCTGTTTATTATCCGTCCGTTAAAAGCCCGTTTAATTGAAAAAATATGCAAGACACATGTTGTTTTATGATTATTAGCCAACCTGTAATAAACATCAATATACCTACTTTCACAAATCTTTCAAGCAAGGGAATACAACATAATGACATACACATAACAGTTTTATGAATGCAACAAGTTCTCATGAGTTTACATTACCAAAACATAAACATAATATGTTCTCATCAATCTTGCACAATGCCTTGAAAAAATCCATGTCCCATTATCTCAAGAACTGTAAAATACCGCAAGTATTTCTGCAAGTCCATAAACAAATACATACTTTGCTTCAGTTATTTTCATCAAACAAAACATAACCAATACAATATACAATATGGAGTTGGTGTTATTCAAAAATTACCATGATTCAATCTTTTGATGTTGAAGACTCCACTCTAGAACTACTTGCTTTCTTTCTAACATCTTCATTTTTCATGTAAGATGTCTTCAATGGTACCTAAAAATTATAACATGAATTAGTCATTAAATGATATAGTCATAAAATGGCTTTTTAAGCTTTACTTTTGTATTCAGCAAAACCTCGCAACCAGTTCCTAGTGCAAAGAAGAGTTTGGACATTTTTAGGCAAGAGACGGTTTCGGTAAGGAGTTAGAACACGAGATCCAACGCTAAAGACAGACTCAGAAGCTACCGTGGTGATCGGAATGTTGAGGATGTCACGTGCCATAAATGCTAAATCCCCAAATCGATGTTAGTTCTCTCTCCAATAACTCAAGACATCCAAATTAAAGTTAGCCCTCTTATTTAGTCTTGGCTCTTCTAAGTAGATATCCAAATGTGTCTTTGGATCACTAGCTCCACCTTCAATGCTCTTTTCCAACTCAAAAAAGTCCTTCATTATGAACATTTATACCAAAATTATCAATTTCAGGATAATGAATGACTGAAAATATTTAAAATTATTATAAGTTACTTACATTATCATAATCATCTTCAAGGGGAGATTCTGTGACAATCTGATGTGGAGTTGGTGTAAGTGAAAACCTTGAACTTGTTTGAGACAGTTTCTGATAGTCTTTATAGAGATCACTCAAACTTTCCTTGAGTTTTTCAGTCTTCAAGCTGGCAGTAGAAGGATCTAATTCTTTATAAGCAGCTTCAAGCATCTCAGTCTTTATTCTTGGATCTAGAACTGCTCCCATAGCCAAGATAAGACTATATTTCTTCCAGTATTTATCAAACTTTACTTGCATGTCTCTGGCCATCTCTCTCACCCCATGATCATCACAAATGGAATATTTCTCCAGTAACAATTGTATATTCCATAATTGTGTGAAGTAGATATTAGAAGTGGAATACTTTGAACCTGAAATATCTGTTGTTATAACACTAAACGGCTTCAACAATTCAGCGATCTTTTCTCCACGGTTCCACTCATCCACTGAAGGCAACGTCTTATAGTTCGGATCATACAACTACATGCTAGCAAATGCATCCTTGAACTTGAGAGCTTTAACCAGCATCTCGTATATAGAGTTCCAGCGAGTAGGGACATCAATTGACAATGCGGCTCCACCTGATCGATTTCCTACTCTATCTACACATGCTGCAAATGCTTCTTTCCTTTGTGGCGATGCTTTCACATATCTGACACTTTCTTGAATGTTATGCAGAAGACTATTTGCTAACTACAAGCCATTTTTAATTATGAGGTTCAAAATGTGAGCACAACATCTCACATACAACATCTCACATGTATGTGTTTACCATCACACAACAGACCTCTACCACTACAACTTGTCATCTGAAGCTTGCCCGTAAGAATTCTCACCATATTGTTGTTGTTTGTGGCATTGTCTAGAGTAATTGAGAAACGTCATCGTTTATGAAAAATTAAATGGGCTAAACGGACAGTCTGTTTAATTTTGTATAAACCCGTTTCCAAACCAGATGTAAACGGACATGTCCGACCAAGCCCGTTTAGTTTCGTTACATTAACGGGTTGTTGACGGACAATAATATTAAACGAAAACCGTTTATGTCCGTTTCTTTAGAACCCGTTTTAACATGGCTGCCTGATACCTTCCCTTTGCTCCACGTTTTGAAGAAGGCCAAGCTTTTGAGGAATGTTTAGAGTTCGATAAATCACTGAATGTTCCATTGCTCAATTCTCAGAATACATGAGAAGGATTGAGGGTTCACACGTTTATCTGGATTGCTATAGTCTTGTCTTTTAGTTTCTTCAAGAAGAGAGGAACATTTTTGTTTCAGTGTCTTTTAATAAAAGTTTTGATACTTAAAAACTTTTCCTGATACCTTACCTTTGCATCAGGTAGTGGAAATAAAAAGAAGCTAAGTCTTTAAGGTGAAACAAAGCTCAAAAGGTTCTTTTAAGCATCTCTAACTTATTTCGGCAACCGCACATCATCTTTCACTGTCATGATGATCAAGAACCTATTAATTCTTTACAGTTTCAACATATTAAAAACATTTATTTTTGGAATTGGTTTTGTTAATTGATGCTTGATAGTAGTGTATATATATACACTTCTCATTCTTGTTGTCATCTAGTTTACCTCTCAAGAATACTAGAGCTTTATCAGTTATAATGTCAGGCTATGCCAAGACAACATATGGAGGAAAGAGCAAAGATGTTGATGAAGCTTACGCAGTTCACCAACCGGAACAGAGTGATATCACCGGTAAAGTCATCATCTTAACCCTTATAGGGTTTTGCATTCTGCTCTGTCTCTTCATAGGCATCGGTTTCTACGTCCTAGCCAAGCCACTTAAAGCAAGCATGACGTCCGTGGCTTTAAGAAACCTCAGGTACAACGATACATCAGCATCATCATCCCCATATTTCAACGCGACACTAGCTATGAAGATCAGAATTGAGAATCCGAATTTCGGCTTCTTTGAGTTTCCAACTAGTAAAGGAGATATCATGTACAATGGTCGTCTTGTTGGGGAAATGAAGATTAATGGACAACGAGTGGGTTCATACAGTGCCATGAAAACAGAGGTTGGGACAAAAGTGAGTTACAGAGAGAGTCAGGCTACATCATCTGTTTGGTTGAAAAATGATATAAAGAGAGGGTTAATTATCCTCAAGATCGAAGCTAAACTGAGAGGCGAAGTACACTTGGTGGCTTTGAACAAGAGAGCTGTGAATTTGAAGTGTTTGATGTATCTTAATCTGAAAGATGAAGTGATTCAACGTTTGTGGTGTAAATGAAATCTCTGTTAATTTAGGTTTAGGGTTTATGATTCTAAGTTGATATTGAAATACTTTGGTTGTATTCAAATATAGCAATAGATTGATTTACAATTACTATTTACATTTTGTCACGTTTTTTCATTTCAACATTATCAAGGTTAAAATTTGTATTTAAAATTTATTAAAGTAAAGCTTTGGAATGTTTTTACTAGCAAAATCTTTGTTCTTAAATTTTTTTAAGTTACAAGAAAAAAAAAAGATAAATGTTGAAAGGTGAGTTTTTTTTCCAATTTTCATCAAATAAGTGTTCTCTTTGATTATTTTTAATATAGTTTGTGTTTGTTAATATAAGAAGCATCATCAGCTTTGTCGTCACTCTTAAGTCTTATCTAAACTTCTTAATTTCTTTCGCTAATTTACGTCTATGCATCTATCATTATCCAAAGACGCAATCGTTTTTAGTTTTATTTTATTTTTAATCTTTGTGTGTGGTCTCAGTGAAAGAGCATCTTTGATGTTGTGACTTGAAACAAATTCTAACAACAGTGATCAAGTAAAGTATCAATACTCTCTTTCGCTATACGTAACTTTCATATTCACACCATGCCTTAGATGAGTTTAGTTGATCTTCTGACCTTTATTATATAAAGATTTGAATGTTCCATAAAAGGAGAATAACATTTATGATAAGAGGTCAACATGAACTATACAAACAAGAAAAGTTCCTTTATATAACAAAGGAGAGACACAAAACACCGGTTTCGTGAATTGCAAGCAACCCTGGTAGTTTCAAAAGCCTTCCTAAAAGGCCGAGGAAGTGAGAACCACATATGGAAATATTAGTTGCTGGTTATTTTTGTAGAGCAGATGAGATTTAGAAGGCTATAAACATTTTCATGTTACTCTTAGAGCATCTAAAAAAAACACTCTATAACTTCAAATTTGAAGTTTTGAGTAGTGAAATTTCAAATATATAGAGTAGTACTACTCAAAACTTCAAATATAGAGTGTCACTACTAAAATTTGAAGTTTCATATTTTTCATTGCATTTTGGTCATTACATTTACATATTATATTTATGATTCTTAAATATTTTGTCCATTAATCTTTTTAATCCTTCAAAATTTAACTCATAAATATTTCAAATTTGTTTTTATAATTTTAAATTTTACAAATAAAATTAAATAAAAAATTTAAAATAATTTTTTTGCAAAAATAGATTTAGATAACAAAAAAAAATAGAAAATAAACTTAACAAATGCACTAATTGATCATATATGGAAATCTTACGAAAATAGTTTTATAGAATAATATAGTATTTTACTTCTATGTAAAATTTTATATTTTACTGTATCATCTTGTTAATTAATGTTTTTATAACAATTTAGTGTATGTGCTATTTATTTAAAAAGTTTTAGGAATTTAAATGAAGTATCATAAATATAAGGACCATAATATAAAATATAAATTCTTTTGAAGTTAAGTTTGAAGTTTTGATTGTGGAGAAAATTACCTTAAAACTTCAAATATGAAGTTTTTTTGGAGATGCTCTTAGTAAATAATGTTTTGGCAATTTGAAGACTATATAATCTATGTATAATAGTTCTTTAAAATTTGGAGATTAAATCGAATGTTTCATCTGATTGTGACCAAAACCGGTCATTTTTTGGTAAAGTTATCATATCTCTTCTAGAACCACCATTTGGTCCATGCACCAACGAAACCTAGAAGCGCTCAAAGCATGTTGTAGATTTCTTGGCGAAACTTAACTTCATTTCTTGTCGGATAAGATTTAGCTCCTGCTCGTGGACTTCTTGATGTTGTTAGATGTCATAATCAATACAGTTTATGAATTTACTACTTTACATGAAACCGACCCGGTCGGAAATTAAAACCGGGATCATTAAGTAAAATGCCAGTGGATGCAGTCAGCGTCATGCTGTTTTAAACAACTTTCGTGTTCCAAGAAGTTAAATCAAAACTTTCAAGATTCGTCTCGTGTAACAATATCATATCTATCAAATTAAACTATTTATATGTGTTTCCTTATTATAAAAGCAACCTTACTCACTGAAATATCGTTTTTTACACAAGAGCAACGTCACCTTGAATCCGTCTTCTTCAGGAAAATATATAAACCTAAACTAAACAAGTCGACAAAATAAAAACTACACTAAACAAAATAAACAGAAAAGTCTCACAACAATCTTAATTGATAATATTTTCTGGATTTTCGGCTATACACAAACACCAAGTCAAGGATCAGATCAAGGATAACGTGTCCAACAACTGGATCATGTTTAAAAATAAGTTAAGGGTTGGACTTTTCTTAGGTCTCAATCACAAGCCCTTTCTATGTAGTTTGCATAGGCGGCAGTAAACGTTCATGATTTACGTTAACTTTGTTTTTAATCACCTGTTTCTCGTTGACAGTACAAAAATACATATATATTCATGTGTTATATCATTCAAAAAATGTTAATCCACAACATTATAATCTCAAATATATACAAAGTTGTGATAGATAGTGTACCAGAAAAGGTTGATTACTTGAATCTGAAAAGTAATCAGAGGCTTTTGTTTTCATCCATGATTAGTGGAACAGGAGACAAGTGCTGGACTTCAGAAAAAGTTAACCCATATTTAAGTTTTAATTGCTGGGAGGGTAATTAAAGTATTTCTTATTTGTATGGTAGATTTCTCTTTTGTGATTCGTAATATTTTCAGTCTTGGCTTTTCAAATAGTCTACTGTGTATCTCTGCTTTCTGTATAGGATCATACTGAAATATGAATAAAAATCTGAATCTTTCTATTAACAAAAAATGTTAGCAAAAAAAAAAGAAGAAGAAGAAAAAACATGCTAAAACTCTAACAACATATGGGTGTCTGGTCTAATGGTAGTAAAATTCTGGTAAGCTAAGCGACCACAGGATCGAAGCAAACTCCGCCAAAAACTAAATATGTGTGACCAGACGACATGGGTCTTTAATTCCTGTTCCCGTACGAACAACTGAATCTATCTGGCGCCAATGAACAGGTCCTAAAGAACTAGTCGTTGGATCTCTCCCGCTGAATATCTGAGATTTAAAAAAAAAAGAGCTAAAACCCTTTGAAATGCTTACACGAATAATCTACAACAAAAAAATCATATAATCTTAGAGTCTGTACCGTACCATAACACAGGTACCAAAAAACCCTTGACAACACTTTTTCTTACAAATATAAAGATAATCTTTATAAAAAAACAATATTGTGTAGCTGTGGAATTCCAAAGATAATATATAAAAAAAAATAAGATTTGACATTAAAAAACAAATGGGAGAAACAATACTAAAGAGAAGTTTAGATTTCTTGTATAAAGAAATAAACATATAAAAGAAGAAAATGGAAGGTAACAAAGCACCAAACCTAAAATCAAATATTAATAAACAAAACCATTTTCTTCATCTTACAAGATCCACGTAACAAAGAAGCAAAGAATATTAAATCATTAATGGATGGCTTGATACCAATGGTGTATAGGGCCGTCAAGAAGAACCTTACTCGCCGTCGTTACCAGCGTCTCTCCTCCACCAACACAACTTGCGAGTCTTACGACATCGAAATGAACGTGGACGGTCATCATCGCCGTCGCTGGTGCATAGGAGATAACTCATCCTTATCAAGCTGGGAAACAAAAAGAAGCGGCGGTGGAGCTACGGAGAAGGGTGGTTCTCCGCCGCCTGAAGGTCATCAGCTCGTGAGATTCAAGAGCCATCGACTGTTTTCTTGCATCACAGGCAGGGCCGGCCCTGGGCTAAAGCCCATAAAGCAAGGGCTTTAGGCGCCAAATATATAAGTATATTAAGGGGCGCCAAAATATTGTAAAGTCCACTTAGTGTATTGGTTTGCAGACATGCATTGCTGGCTTCCACTTAGTCAGTTCGAGCCTCCCCTACATTTTATTTTTCCTTTTTCTCTTTAATGGTAATAATAATGAATAAGATGTGCTGGAATGTTAAACGAATCTTTGTTTCTTCCCTTTTCAACCATTTTAGTTTCATTTATTATACTCTATTAAATATGATGTTAAATAAATATTAAACAAAAACTGAATTATTAATTCACTATATTTTAACGAAACTTTATGTTTTAGGTTTTAATATTTCGTAACCATTTTTAATTCTGAAGTAACTATGTCCTTATTTTTTGATTGACTGTTCTTGAAGTTGATGTGTTTCCCATTTTCTATTTAAGCCTTATTAACTCTTCTCTATTTCACCTATTTATTTCATAAGTACGTTTTATAATCTACTTCAGGAGTTTATTGAAATCTGAATAAATATATAATTATTAGAAGTTAGTTATGCTCTCTGGAAGTCTGTAAAAGTTCAATAAAATTTTACAAAGAAAACTATTGTTAATATACTTTTTGAAAAGATTAAATTTATTTTAATCTTAGGAAAAAATCACTTTATAGAATTTCATTAACTAAAAAGATTGTCAAAGAAAACTAGAAAAGCGGTTGAGATATTGGAGATTTTTTTTAAAAAAATAATGAACATTTTTTACCCAATCACAAAACTGCTTATCACGTAGAATTTGTTTTTTGAAATTAAAACTCATAAAAATTATATGTCTTGTGAACAACTAAATGGATTATTAATGATAATAATAGAACATGAACTGACTGACAAATTTGATTATTAAAAGTAAATGAATAGTTTTGCAGAAAAAGTAACAAATATTTTTACAAATAATATAATGATGTTTATAAAATTTGTTTTCTTTAAAATATGTTTTAATAGTATTTTTCTTATTGTGATTAAATAAAAAATATATAGCTAAGGACAACAATTTTTATATGCGCTTTAGGCGCCACGTGAGTCCGGACCGGCAGTGATCACAGGTCACTAATATATTTAAACAATTCAAGAAAATACTAATAGTAAATATGAATATTTTTCGTGTTTTAGTTTACTAAAAAGCTAAAAAGATGTGTGATATCGATCATGTACGTATTAGTGATTATGGTGGTGATGATCTTTCTCGTATATGTGTCTGTGTGTGTGTGTGTGGAAATGTATATTAATGGGTCTTAAACGAGAAAAAGAAAATTTGTATGGGTCAAGAGTCAAAATAACTGTAATTCAAAGAAGACAATGCGCCTTTAGTCCTACAAAGTGAGAGTGCTGTCTGTAGATAACTTCATTGTCACTCTCATTCTACTTCCTCATCATCAGACACAACCTCACCACCAGGCCCATGTCAAACACTGGACCTTCATTGTCTGCATCGGTGAAGTTACCTTCAAACCGTTCCTCCGATCTTCGGTCACTGCAGTTGAGGAACCAGTTCAATGAACTCCTAACAGAAACTCAACAGGTTTCATCAAGTTCTGCTTAAGGCTTACAGCCTGTGGCATCTTCTCAACAACACGAGCGAACCCTTCAGGATCAATCTTGAGCTTCAAGCTGAAGAAGTACTGTTGTGATAGACATCTTGGCCTTTACCGGTAATCCGAAAATTTGAGGATACTGAGCTAAAGTTAGCAGCTCTTTCTTGACGTCATAGCTAACCAAGCAATCTACAATTTGATTTAACAGTCTCCAAGAGGTTGTAATCGATGATAGAAGCACGCTTCTCCAGCATCCTAGCCACTGTTTTCTTCGATAAACCGACGGAAATGAGGTAATCTACAAGAGGTTTTGATCATGGTTCCAACTCTCATTCCCAAAAGATAAGCACCATTGGACCAATGTCCCTGCTACTCACACCAGTGCTAATCAAACAAGGAACCAATGTGCTCATTGTCCATTCGAGCTTAAACGCTAACAGCTTTGGATAATTCATCAGAACATCACCAAATCTTGTTTCTCCAAATCAAGTCCTAAACACAGGGGCACGCTCAACAACCACACTAGCGTGGAAGATCTGCTGATAGTTCTTTTTAAAGTCTCCTAATTTCGACAAAAAAAAAAAAATTTGAGCAAACCGAAATAACCGAAAACTGAATTACCCAAACCGTTAAACGTTCCAACCAACCTATAGGCCTAGTGATGATGCAGATATGTTATTGTCCATTGAGGTCGTTGTTCTGAAAATGTAGATAACTCTCACCTACTAAGACTTTCAGAAAGGAGAGTAACATTTATGGTAAAGAAGTTAAGGTGAACAATGCAATGGAAAGTTCTTGGATAGACCCAAAAAAAAAGAGCTACAAAACACCAGTTGGTGTAACTGCAAACAACCCTGGTAGTTTCAAAAGCCTGTCCAAAAGACAGAAGAAGTGGGGGGAACCAAACATCTAACTTTTCACAGCTGATGATTTGGTAAAAACCTATCATCAGCTCTTCTAGAACCACCATTCGGACAAAACTCAGGAAGCTCAACGCATGTTTCCCTCTCTCAACACATCAATCATGTTGTAGATTCGCTGCTCTGCTTTCAATCGAATCTTGCATTCCACAAAAAGTGTCATCGTTTAGAAAGAGTCGGGACACAAAAGAAAGCTTAGTTTCCATTCTGAGCAAAAAAAAAAGAGTAAAGCTTTAGAACCTTTTTGGCAAGGAAAAGCACGGCATCGACAGTACCCTCAGCGTATATTGATCTTCCACAGACATTGTGCTGGAACTTAAAGGAGACACTGCAAAGAACGACAATGAAAAAGAGAGCTACTTATGGAACATAAACACTTTTGACAATAGAGATCAAAGTTAATACAATGATTTTGCATTACGTTTTATCAGGTGATGTCAAGTGATAGAGATGGAAAGCGTGGCCAGAGACATGCTCTTCAGGAACCCTCATCATCTCAACTTGCTGTTTAGGATCCCGTATCAATTGTATCTACCACCAAAAAAAAAGGTTCACACTGTGAGGTCAAATAAGTTAAGCGGTGCGGGACATGTAAAGAATAAAGTACAAGCAATGCACCTGATCCATGTCGTAAGACACTCCCAGATCCTGGAAGCAAGAGATAACAGCTTTTGCTGTTCCTGATGCATCTAATTTGCTAGCTTGATGAGACTCCATCACCTACAAAGATACATGGAAGTTGATTAGACGTAGCAAGAATCAATATAAAATCAACAAAAATAAGAAAGTAACCTCCAAGGAGTAACCAGCAAAGGCTCCCGGAAACTGCTCTGCCATAATCTCCATGGCCGCAAGAAACGCAACAACCTAATGGACCAACAAAGCAAAAGAGATATTAAGCTAAAAGGATCTTAAAAATCACAATACTTTTAACATCCGAGTTACACATACCTGTTTACCCATCTGAGGAGAAATCACAGCATAAATCTTCGCTTCTTCAACAGTTTCATACAACTTATTCCTGTCTCCACCAGTTGTTCCCATGACGAAAGGAACACCTACTTTGCTATACAGCTCCGCATTATCTACACTTAGCAAAAACACAAAACATCATAAACTAACAAGTAACGACAGATAAGAACTAACTCAATTAATCAAGGGATCAAATGAGAGCTTTTGGAGTTACCATTGACTGCGGATGGGATTGTGTAGTCGACAACAATCAGCTCCGGGTGCTTCTCAAACACGGAAGAAAGAACCTTCTCTCTCTCTGCAGGACCGTACACAGTAATCTCTTTTCCACACACCTCAACAATCTGACCAGCCTCAGCAGCAGATCCAAACGATGTAGGAACGATGTTCACTCCTGCAGAGTCTGCTGCTTTGATTACAGCCTTCCCCATTTTGCCACTGCATCCATTCACCTGATAAAGAGATAATGAAACAGCTTAACCATTGCTATCACTTGAATAAAAGACACTAAACATTCCATAAGACACTTGAGGTTTCTACCATGATGGATATGCCATTTCCAGGCAAAACAGACTTCACAACGGCCACCTCAACGGAACCCTCCGTCGCCTGCATGGATAAAACCACCGGAAGACGACGTTTCGCATTACCTATAAAACTAACACGGCTTCTAAATTGAGTCTGGTTCGTTCTAGAAGCAAATGCGAGACGAGGGTTCACTGAATGAGTGAAGAACACACTTGAAGACGCCGCGAGCCTGTGATCAATACACGTTTATTACCTCAGTAGATTCATCTAAAAGAGTTTAAAGATCAAATAGAATCGAAATGGTACCAGTTCGTCGTAGCCATATCCTACGGTGATTCAAGAATTTTTTCTTCTCCGACAAAGACGAAAGTTTAGTTCTTTGTAGCTGCAGACTAAACGTTAAAGAGTCTGTTACTTTTGTCTGAAAGTTCCGGGCCGGCGAGAAATTGAGTTTTAGGGCTTCGCCAAACCGGAAATAACCAAACCATTGGATTCTGTAGTTAACCGGACATTATTAAATAGCTAAACCGACGGTAAGAGAGGTTATCTTTCTTAGCCTCACTCGCTCGCTACTAACCGCATCTCAAATGAAGTCGTTAGCTTCGCCGCCGTGCCTCCGCCTAACTCCGTCATCACGCCCTCATCTCCACCCGCGTCAATCGTCTTCTTTCTCTTCTGTAGCCAAATCCAATAGCCTATCATTCTCCTCATCCGCATCCGGTATGCTTTGACCTTCTCGCACTCCCTCTTTAAAGCTCAATACTTTTTTTCGCAATCTTGAGATGTTAAGAGTTTAATTGTTAGGTTTCGCGTCATCGCACGCTGTAGAGAAGGAGCTACGCTCGTCGTTCGTGACGGACGCTGTTCGACATGTCACTGGGTCGCTTATCAGAGGGGAAGGTCTTAGATTTGCCATCGTGAGCTCTCTTTCCTTTATCAAAGTCTTCACCTTTTCAGGATTTGTTGAGTTCTGATAGATTCTCTGAATGAAACTGAGCCTAGTTTAACTTCTTCTCATTACATCTTTAAGGTTGTTGCTCGTTTCAATGAGGTTGTGACCAAGTTGCTTTTGGAAGGAGCCATTGAGACTTTCAAGAAGTATTCTGTCAGAGAAGAAGACATCCAAGTATAAGATTCTTATACCTATTGTGTTACATCCTTTTGTGTGGAGCTATTGTTTCTCTGATGCAATCTCTTTTTAAAAATCAGGTTATATGGGTTCCTGGCAGCTTTGAGATAGGGGTTGTTGCGCAAAACCTTGGAAAATCTGGAAACTTTCATGCCGTTTTATGTATTGGTGCTGTGGTATGACTCTTGCTTTAAACTGATCTTCAGCCCATTTGATTGTATGTGCTCCTATGAATGACTTCTTCACGCTTCTGAAAGTACTTTGCCTTATGTTGCTGAGACATGTTTAGAAGTTGGGTTTTTGATCTACTTTTGTGTTTTTTGTTGTGTGTTAGATAAGAGGAGATACCACACATTATGATGCTGTTGCAAACTCTGCTGCATCCGGAGTACTCTCTGCTGGCATAAATTCAGGTTTGGGGTACTCTCTGCTGCATCTGGATTACATTATGATTGTTTTGTAAACAGAGAAAGATTGTATTTTTACATTTCCACTCATAAGAGCTGGCTTCATTTTTTTTTGCCTTTCTTTGGATTCTGGACAGTTAGATTCCCGCACCATCAATATAGTTCTGGCTGTTGAGTCAATGTTGATGTCATCTTCTCTTGCATTTAGTTTAGCTTTGCCGTAGCAGTAACGCTTTTGATTCCTAATTTTGCAGGTGTTCCATGTATATTTGGTGTACTGACATGCGAGGACATGGATCAGGTTAGGTTGTGTTATGCAAGTATTTGATGATATGTATAGCTGATTCATCGTAATAAACACTGAATTATTTGAAACAATAGGCTCTGAATCGATCTGGTGGCAAAGCCGGAAACAAGGGAGCTGAAACTGCTTTGACGGCGGTAAGTATCATTATGATCAATCCCTTACTCTTAAAACAAGAAGTAGAAGTTCCTCATAATCCCACTAAGCAATGGTCATGTTATCATCATACTGATCAAGTGCTTGAATTTTCTCTCCTCTTCATTATGCAGCTCGAGATGGCGTCGTTGTTTGAGCACCACCTGAAATAGATGCTCCTTCCATGGATGAGCAATGATCACGTTTGAGAATGTGTTACTCTTGTCGCATTTCGTTCCAATCCAATCTCCAGAACTGTACCTCAGAGATTGTCAAAATGTTTCTTTACCTTGGTGACAAATACTTAGACGCTTTTGTAAGCTTTTGTCTGGTTATGAATCGTGTGTTGTAATAATAGTTCCTCTCTATTTTGGGGGCGAGTGAGTTTTTTTGTGTCACTCATAAGTGTGGTTGTCATTGTCATATTATCTTAAAATCTAGGTGTCAAAATGCAACTGACGAGGCTTTCTAGCCAATAGTGACTTGACACGATGGATTTGTCGGCAAAGCGAAGATTACGCGTCAACATCTTTAATAGTTTAGTTCAACGAATCAGCCAACTCCACACAAACTTCAATCATTTTGTTGACTCTTAAAATCACTCTCTTGTCTCTCTGTGACTCACATTCACCCAACTCTCCAGGTAAGATTTCATTTCCACTTCTGATCCTTATCTGTTCTTGCGTTCATCCTTTCTGTGTTTGATCTGGAAAAACATGGAAAAAGGTGATTATTAGATCAAGTTAGGACATGTCGCTTGATATAGTGCTGTCTTGTTTAGACCGAACATTTGAATCTGTGTTTTACCATGTATCCACTTGATCCACGTGATCTTTTCATTGTTGATATACTTTATAGATGCAGTGTATGTTCTTGGGTTCGAACTATATGAATATGTTGTTATGATTCACTTTTATCATCTAGTGTGATGCGAGTTCTTCATGGTTTTTGGTGAAAATCTAACTTGTGTACTTTATATAACTTTCTGGATGATCAATGACATGACTTGTTATAGCCTATAACAACTGCTGAAACACTCTTTGGACTTTGGTTTTGACTTTTTTTCTGTGTTGCTGTAACGATGTCACCTTGCTGCTTAGGTATGTCTACATCCGAGAACAAAGTGGAAATTATTGACAGAGGTCACAAGGAGGAAGAGAAAGAAGAAGAAGAAGAAGGTAAAGGCGGTTTCTTAGACAACGTGAAAGGTTTCATTCACGGCATCGGCGAGAAGATCGAAGGAACCATTGGATTTGGTAAGCCAACTGCTGACGTCTCTGCCATTCACATCCCAAAGATCAATCTCGAGAGAGCGGACATTGTTGTAGACGTGCTCGTCAAGAACCCCAATCCAGTCCCCATCCCTCTCATCGATATCGACTACTTGATCGACAGCGATGGGAGGAAACTCGTCTCTGGACTGATCCCTGACGCTGGAACCATCAAAGCACACGGAGAAGAAACCGTCAAGATACCATTGACTTTGATCTACGATGACATCAAGAGCACTTACAACGACATAAACCCCGGGATGATCATACCTTACAGGATCAAAGTTGATCTCATCGTCGACGTCCCTGTGTTAGGGAGACTCACGTTGCCGTTGGAGAAACGTGGAGAGATCCCGATCCCGAAGAAACCTGATGTTGACATCGAGAAGATCAAGTTCCAGAAGTTTTCTTTGGAGGAAACCGTGGCGATTCTCCACGTGAGGCTTGAAAACTTGAATGACTTCGAGTTGGGGGTTAATGACTTGGACTGTGAAGTGTGGCTGTGTGATGTGAGCATTGGGAGAGCTGAGATATCAGACTCCATCAAGCTTGACAAGAACGGAAGTGGGTTGATTAATGTGCCGATGACGTTCAGACCGAAGGACTTTGGGTCTGCGCTTTGGGATATGATACGTGGTAAAGGAACTGGGTACACTATAAAAGGGAATGTGGATGTTGATACACCGTTTGGAGGCATGAAGCTTCCTATTATCAAGGAAGGTGGTGAGACTCGTTTGAAGAAGGAAGATGATGATGACGACGATGAGGTTACTATATGTTCTTCTCTTTTACCTTATAGCTTGAACATTATTGTGTGATTGTTTTGCTGATAGAACTATCTTTGTTTTGTTTTTTCAGGAGTAAGGAGAAGGGCTCGAGAGAAGGAGTACTGAATCTATGTTTAAAAATAAACCTAAGTTAAATGAAGGGAAAAAGGGCATTTAATTCCTCATCTATTTCAAATCGGCAATTTAAGTTCCGAACTATTGCTTGCGCGTTTTAATGCCTCAAGTATTAGTTGACTTGGCTAATTAGGGATTAACTAAGTCAGCAGTTAAGTCATTAACGTTTGTCGTTAGTTTTAATTCATTCACTTACAACATAACACAAAATCCCAAACTTAGAACCCTAATTTCGAAAGAGGCGGCGACAAAGGCTATTCCGGCGAACACATAGGCGATTTTCGGCGAGATAATGGTGAAAACATTCACCGGAAGGGCAGGGGGATGGAGGAACAAGTTTCCGGTTCGAAGGGGAGCCTCGAATCCTATAGTTCCTGATGTTTCCAATGTCGCTCAAGTTCTCGAAATTCCCAATGTGCCAAGAGTTCCTGAAGTTCAACCTTCAACTGAAATTGAAAGGTAAATTCAGTTGAATTTTTTATAGAATTTACTGATTCTTCTTATTGATATGTGTTTTTTTTTTTTTTAGAACACAAGATGAAGACTGTTCGTTTAGAACAGGAAGAGGTGAAGAGGGTAATGTTCGGGAAGAAATAGAGAATGTAGGTGAAGAAGTGATAGGCGATGTGGGTTTAGTGGAAGAAACAATGGAATGTGATGCTGAAGAAGAAACTGTGGCACCAAACCATGAAGAAGAAACTGTAGCAGCAAACCATGAAGAAGAAGCTATGGCGTCAGGTGATAATTCTTCTTTTGAGGGAGATGATTGTGAGGTCATTGTTGAGGATATGGCTGGATATAAAGAGTCTGAGCCGGTGCTGCAATCAAATGATGATGATTATGTCGATATACCAATTCGTGAAGAGGATCTTTTTAGAGAGGCTGGCCGTGAAGATGGAGATGAGAACCTTGCAGGCAGTGATGATAGTGGTGATGATATTTGGGACGACGATCACATTCCGGATCCACTGACAGATGATGATCGTCAAGATGAAGAAGAAGAAGGAAGGGAATTCAACTATGGTGATGATGATATTTTAGCACTGGGGAAGACGTTTAATAACGCTGATGAGTTTAAGTTTGCTGTTCTCAAGTATTCTCTCAAGACGCAATACGACATAAAATTCTATAAGTCCTCAGCTGATAGGCTTGGAGTTCGGTGCACACAACATGTAAAAGAAAAATGTGGTTGGAGAGTGTATTGTTCTTTCGAAAAAGGCAGGAACAAGCTGATGGTGAAAGTGTTTTTGAATAAACATATTTGTGTTAGGTCTGGTTATACGAAGCTGCTTAAGTGTGGAACAATAGCACAGTTATTTGAGGAGAGACTTCGAATCAATCCTAAAATCAGATCGAAGGAGATGGTTGCTGAGATAAAGAGAGAGTATAATATGATTGTGACCGAAGAACAATGCAGAAGAGCAAAGGCAACACTTGCAGCCAGAAGAAAGGCGGGTCATGAAATCCACTTTGGAAGACTTTGGGACTACCAGTCAGAGGTACTTAAATCTAATGCTGGCTCAACAATGGAAATTGAGACGATTCCTGGTCTAGTTCCGGGAAACAAGCAAAGATTTCACAGGTTGTATATGTGTTTTGAAGCCTTGAAATCTTCTTGGAAGGAAGCATGTAGACCGATCATAGGATTGGATGCTTCATTTATGAAATGGGACATAAAAGGTCAAATGCTAGCTGCTGTTGGTCGGGATGGGGATAATAGGATTTTTCCAATAGCTTGGGCTGTGGTAGAAGTTGAGGATATTCCAAATTGGTTATGGTTTGTGCAACTGCTGAAAAAAGACTTGGGTCTTGAAGATGGTGAAGCTATAACAATCATCTCTGATAAGCATTGGGTATGTTCATCATTCCCTTACGTATATAATAAAACTTATCTTTTTTTACTACTGAAAAATGACTCGACTCTTCATTTGTATAGGGAATATTAAATGCAGTACAAGAAGAGCTTCCTCAGGCCGAACATAGAATGTGTGCTAGACACGTTCTTGAAAACTGGAAGAAGACAAATAAAGACATTGTCCTTGAGCGTCTATTCTGGAAAATAGCACGAAGCTACACACCAACAGCGTTTGAAACCAACTTAGAGGCACTTAAGACCTACAATGAAGGAGCTTATGGCTCTCTGCAGTCTACTGGACCGATGACATGGTCTCGTGCATTCTTCAAGCTTGGATCATGCTGCAATGACAACCTAAACAACCTGTCAGAATCATTCAACAGAAGTGTTAGGGAGTCTAGAAGGAAGCCTCTTCTTGATATGCTGACAGAGGTTAGGAGAAAGACCATGGTGAGAAATGCAAAGAGAACCATTTTGACCAACAGGTGGAATAAACGGTTCACGCCAAGAGCAGATAAGGAGATTGAGCTTAACCGGCAAAAAGCTAAGGATTGCATTAGATATATGACCACTGGACAGGTCCATGAGATTGAGTATCACAATGATACATACACCGTCAACATGGCTGAGAAAACATGCGGTTGTGGCTACTGGCAGTTGAATGGTTTGCCTTGTATGCATGCTATGTGTGTCATCACAAACACAAGATTAGATCTTAATGATTATGTCTCTGATTTCTACTTGACATCAAAATGGCGCCAGCTATATGCAGAAGGTATGAAGCCAGTTCAAGGGATGCAATCGTGGCCAAGATTAGGTCGGCTCCCTATTCTTCCACCACCCTCACGCTTCAACCGTGGAAGACCTAACGATCATGCTAGAAGGAAAGCTCCTCATGAGTCTTCTTCTAATCCACACAAGCTTACCCGCCATGGTCGAGTTCCTACTTGCTCAAACTGTAGGAAGGAAGGCCATAACAAGACTAGATGTCCTAATCCAACCGCAGCTCCTCCACCAAAACGTCCTAGAGGCCGTCCACGAAAAGAGCAGGTTTGCAGTGGCTTACTCACTTCAAAAAATGGTTTGTCTTTTGTCTTATTCTCTGAAATTTGGTGCTTGTTGAGTGTAGGGAGAAAGAGCTTCTCAAGTATCATCACAAGTTCCACCTTCTCAAGCATCACAAGGAGCATCACAAGGAGCATCACAAGGAGCATCACAAGGACGTTTTGGGTTCTCTGCATAACCAAGTTCATCTTCTTGGTTCTTATGTTTATGTTAAGCTAATGTTTTTTCTCTCGGTATGTTTGGATGTTTATGTTAAGTTAATGTTTTTTCCTCGGTATGTAAGGATGGGCTTCTCGTTTTGGATGGATTCTCGGATATATAAGGTGTTGGCTTTTGGTAATGTATGGACGAGTAATCTTTTTATGAAGAATTTTAGGTATTGTAAGAGTTCTTAAACACTCAAAAACTTGTTTAAAACACATAAATTGTCTTACAACCAAACACATATTGTCTTACATTTTCTTACACATTCTCATACATTATCTTTTACATTGAACTTTCACCTTGTTCAAACATCATATTCTCTTACTACCAAACACATAAAATTGTCTTGCATTTTCATATATTCTCTTACATTTTATTCTTACCATACACAACTGAACTTTCACCTTGGTCAAACATCTTCTCGAAGAAGACAACAATGGCCACAACACACAAGCCACCAAAAAGCACAATGATCTTTCTTTTGAATTTTTTCATCTCGTTTTTGCATCCTTGGATTTCTTCTTTCAAGTTCTCGATCTGAAGCTTGAGGTCATTTATTAAAAACATCCCTTCAACCTTCAGCTCATTCACTTCTTCATATGTTCCATCCTCAACCCACTTGAACAAGTGACCATCCTGAAATACACATATGAAGATAAAGATGAAGAAAGTTATCAATGGCTCACACTTGAGAATAAGTAGTCTAGTAAATCTTACCGCCCGGGAATAAGTACATCGGAAATAAGGACGTCCTGGATTAGCTGTGGACTTTGATGTAAAGATCTTAACCGGACTTCCACAAACACATTTTTTTGGATATCCTGTCTCTCCATAAACGATCCCACAATTATATGAATCACTCATGCATTCTGGACCTAACTCCTCCTACAGACATAGCCACCAACAGTAAAGTTCGAAATCTATCTTCTACAAACACCTTTCAGTCTCATCATTCAATCGATTCTTCAAAACAGGGTAAAGAACATATGACTTACAGATTTTGATCCAGAAGAAGTTTGAGCTGTTTGAAGGCAAAGTTTCTTGTTCTTCTCGAAGTTCTTCATCACG
Source organism: Brassica juncea (assembly GCA_018703725.1). NCBI lineage: Eukaryota > Viridiplantae > Streptophyta > Magnoliopsida > Brassicales > Brassicaceae > Brassica > Brassica juncea. The sequence continues at coordinate 56,222,265 of CM031942.1, read as the reverse complement.
TCGCCGGATTTGCTCTCTTATCTCGTCGGAAATCACCTTCTCACGAAACTAGGGTTTCAAATTTGGGGATTTCGATTTATGTCGCAAGTGAGGGAAATTAAAACTAACGATAAACGTTTAAGACTTAACTGCTGACTTTCGTAGTCTTTAATTGGCTAGGTCAACAATTAGTTGGGGCATTAAATCGCTCAAGCCATAGTTTGGGATTAAAATTGCCGATTTCAAATACTTGGGGAATTAAATGCCCTATTTGTTGTTGCTTATGATGCTTGATGGATCAGACTTTTGAATAAAGCTGTCCTTATTTAGGACGACTCCCACCTGTATCATTGTTGTCCGGTTAGGTTTTGTTTAAACCGAGTTTGGAATCGCTGCATACCGGATTGGACAGAGAGCGCAATAACCATCAATCATCATCAGATGAATTATATCAAGATATTTAAAAGCCAAATTCATGAGAGACTAATCATTTTTTTATAGCGCTTCTTCTGTAATAAATGATTGCAGCAAGCAAGTGACAGTTAAACATGGATCAATTTTTCTTAGTTACGGTCGGACCGGAAGATCTGAACCGGATATTGTAAATCACTAGGCTTTCTTCCCTCATGGTTTAATGAACCCGAACCCTTTAGTTCATCGTCTCTCTTCGATCAGAGCCGCGTCTTCTTCTCTCTCAGATTATAACTTGTAAGCAAGTGTCTTCGATTTCGCTGTCACAATCTCAATTTTAGAGATAAACACAGCTGCAGACTTTTAATATCAGTGTTTGGATTGATTGATAGATTGGAGCTAGAGAGCGTGAGATCTATCGCGCAAAGATCATACCTTTTCTACACTGTTCAGAGCAAGTCACTCCCTCCCAATGTCGGCCCTTGTGGCACTATGCAGAGCTCGAGCTGCTGCTTCTTCTTCTTCTTCGTTATTGAACAGCGTTGTTCGTCCAGCATCTCGCAGTCTCTCCACAGGTACTAGTCATACTCTTGACGTTCTTGAATATAAAAGTTGCTTGTTGCATATTATGTGAAGAAATGATTATGCCATGAAGCTGATTCTTGGGTGGCCTTTAAAAGATTAAAAAGCTTTAAGCTTTTAGGTTTTTCAATTAATTGTGGAAAGATGTGATCTAATATGTTGTAGTAGGATTGATGTAGTATATTATTGAGGAATAAGGTTGAACTGTGAGCTGTATATGCATAAGAATTATTGTTACAAAACCTTAGCTACTGTCATTCTTTCCCTCTCGTGTTTGTATATGTATACCTGTTAGAACTAATTTATCGAGATTCCGAGCTTTCCTCATGGTGCATAAAGCCTCTGCTTCTCTTTATGAGATGATGAACGGATTAGCTTGCGTTAGTTCACCTCTTTTTTTTTTTTTTTTAAATAAGGTTTCCATAATGTAGTAACCTGAGTACTCTATTAATTCATGTTGAGATACTTTTGTGTTGGAAGAACTAGAACTGAGTATCATTATATCTTCAATGGCTAAACTTGGTTCTCTCCAACTCTGGTACTATTTTTTTATGTCCTGTATCTGCAGCTAGATTCTTCTCTTAATTCTGGTGTTGCCTGCCTCAGAATTTTGTGTTTCCTTATGGTCTGTATCCAAAATGATGAATCAAGTACAGAAAACTAATGCATGTATGTACTTTATGGGACTTGGGTTATGGTTGCCTGTTATGATTTTCTCTAACCTGGCTTGAGTTATGTTGAGTATATACATCTTCAAACTTGGTTAGGGAGATCATATTCACATATTATTATATGGTAATCCAGAGTTTTCTTCTAGCTTTGTGTCGGATGCGCTTTTGTTACATGACACGCGATGACACTTGAAGGCCTCTAGTTTTATTTTTATTTTTGGTATTTTTTGCAGGTTTTGGTGATGCGCAGAACAAAACACTTGTGGCAGAAATGGAAGAAAAGATGCTCCACATGGACATCAACTCAATGATAGGAAGTTCCATGCCACTAGGTATGATGCGCATTGGAACAATCATCCACAACATCGAGATGAACCCAGGGCAAGGTGCTAAGCTAGTCCGAGCTGCAGGAACAAACGCCAAGATCCTTAAGGAGCCTGCTTCAGGGAAATGCTTGATAAAGCTTCCTTCAGGGGACACCAGGTGGATCAACGCCAGATGCCGTGCTACAATTGGTACAGTGTCAAACCCGTCTCATGGTGTAAAGAAGCTGTATAAAGCAGGACAGAGTAGGTGGCTGGGGATAAGACCCAAAGTGAGAGGTGTGGCGATGAATCCTTGTGATCATCCCCACGGTGGTGGTGAAGGGAAGAGCAAAAGTAGTGGAAGCAGAGGAAGGACATCGGTTAGCCCGTGGGGGAAACCGTGCAAAGGAGGTTACAAGTCAGCTAGTGTCAAGAAGAAGAAGAAGAGATTGGCAGCTAGAGAAGCCAAGATTTAACTGATATGATGAAAGAAGTGACTATTTCTTCAAATGAATGGTTGTTTTAGTGACGTTGTTGAATCTTTTGAAAGTTTTAAGATTAATAAGATTAAAAAACCGTTGATACGTTATGGATGAAGATGGTACGAATGTTGTTACGTGTTCTATTGTTCTCAAAGTTGAAATAATGTTTTGATTTGCGCCACGTTTGTTTTTGTCATCGATTAATATTAACTTGAACAAGGTAGTACACAAAGCCAGTAAAAGTAAGAACCTTTCCAGAGCTAAAAGCCAGCATGGTGATAGGCACCATGCGGAGACAAAGTTTGATACATCCACTAAAACATACACTAGACTAAAGGAAGCAGAGATGTTGACAAGGAGCAAGGGAGATAGGCGAAGAACTTCAAGAATGGAAAAGCTAAACAGAGGTGGAAGCATATAAAAGAGACAGCGATGCAAGCCTAATTATTTGCGCCACGTTGTTTTTCCAACATCTTTATGCTCGAATTTTAGTGGGGGGGGGGGGGGGGGGTTAGATTTTCAATGGTGTATAATAGGGCTAGAGATTTGTCGGTATAATAAAACACTACACATTTGACTGTATCTTTCTTTGGTTCTTGCATCAGCATAACTGGAAATTGTCAGTGTATACTTTTTACTGCTGTTGGAATAATGTTACATGACATTTGGAAGATTTAAAATTTAGATGGCTTTTGTTGTCAAAAACCATCAGGATGGCTTTTCTGAAAGAGATAAAGAAAGCCAATTTGACATTTTCCTCTGTCTAAACAACCTGCAATTTCGAAAGTGTTAAGGGAGTTTTGAAAAAACGAAAGAGAGAAAATCAAGAGTGGTATTAGACTTTGAAAGAGGGAATAATGAAGGGAGCACACAGAGTTTGAAGCTTGAAAATGAGACTTTAACAAACAACAGAGCAGAGCAGCCAGCATGATTGCCATCTTAGACCATGTTTATCCGTGGTTTCTTAGGACGGAGTTCTTAAGGATATATAAGAAATTATTTATTAATTTTTAACTAAAAAGTTACTTTAAGAAACAGTTTCTTAACTTTTTAGTTAAAAATTAAGAAACGGTTTTTTATATTTCCCTAAGAATCTCACCTAAATCACGGATAAACATGCTCTTAGGTCTCACTCCTCTATATTTGTTCCTCCTTTCTGTTATCCCTTTCATTTTATATATATTGAAAATGATCTGAAGATTTTTAAAAAAAAACTATAAGATAGCACTAATGCATATTTTTATTCCAAAGATATAACACAAATAACAAAATTCTTAAAATAACATTAATTAAAAAAAATATATATTAGTTTGGTTTTTGGATTAGAGTTTAGGATTTAGTTTTTAAGAAGTTGAGTATAGAGTAAAAATTTAAATTTGGAATAATATAGTTATTTTACTATTTAATTAATGATATTTTGAGGATTCTTATTGTATATTGTTGTCATCATTTTCTTTTTTATTTCTAAGAGATTTACCCAAAAAAACGTGATCAAGTTGTTTTCCTCTTATCTTTTACTGCAAGAGAGGTGAAGAATCATTAGGATATGGGCAATGAATCCAAATAACCTCCCTACCAGATGCATGAATTTTGTTTTTTTTTTAATGTTTCTGTTATACTTTTAATTGCCTTTTCAGTCTGGTCATATCTTTGCTCAGACTTCGTTTAAAGCTGGATATAAAAAATCGACGAAGTATATGTCCACTTTTGCGACTGGTTGGTCGGAAAAAATGCCAGGGACGACTAATATTCTTCATAAATATGCTTTGCATTTTTGAACTAATTTTGTTTAAAAAAGTTATCATATAAAATTCATTTGACTACTAAAACTACAAATGTAAAATAAAAATCTCGTTCGACTAATGTAATCGGTTTATATACCAAAAATATTAACTGTTACATAATTTCTTTGATTAATTAAAAGACGTTTGGACTTTAAATTTAATTTTTCCTTAAAATGTGAACCAATATTTGCTAATACCAGAGATATAATGGTGTAAAACATAATTTTCACTGCGATTGAATTAAAAGTACAACATGATCAATCCATGCGCTTAACCACTAATCTACATACACCAATGCTTAGCTGCTATATTATTATTTTTTGTCGACAGCTGCTATATAGTAGTTATTAGATTTGTTTATGTTTTGGTACATATAGTTGTAATAAAATTTAATGAGTTTGCTCTGACAAATATATTATAACAGTAATTTGGGGAAAGTCGGCAAGAAAAAAGTGTATAAAACGAAAAACCGAACATGTATAACGTAGAAGAAAGAGATTGGAGAGTTGTACGAGGAAATATTGATAAGACAAGTTGGTCGAGATATGCATTGAATCGATGGGAACGAGCCACGGAACACTGACATGTGCAGTTCCATCCACATCATACATCTTTTGAAATTCATTAGATAATTATTTATTGAGCCGACATTTTTTTTGTTCAATAATTCTAGCCATCAACATAATTAAAGGATGGTTATGACAAAAATAAAACATAATTAAAGGATAGTCTTAAATCTTCGTAGAGAAATATAATTAATCATTTTCAGAAAACCCAAGTATGTGCTCAAACTGTGGGCACAGGGCATAGTATAGAAACTCTATATTGGAGTAAATGCGGCTATGCCTTGTGTAATTTATATAACGGTTCTATAATATCATATTTGTTGAATATTGTTGCAGGTCCACAACCACTAGACATGCAATCCGAATGAAGGGTTTGCGATGTTCAAGCCTCAAGGCAATCATGCATGGGTTGCCATCTCTATATAGCTTTCCCTTTCCACCATTTATTTTATAATTTCTTAAAACTGAATATAAATACTAACAGAATCCACAAAACTTTTTGTGAGAAAACTCTCCTGTTTTTTTCACCCTAAAAATATGTACATATCTTTCTCGGTTTTGTCTACGAATAAAAATCTTTTTGATCTGAAGAGATTGTGCTATCTGTACACAACTACGTAAATATTGTTTTTATATACATCCGAACTGCATTATATCATATTCAAATATCATACATCCTCGACTGACAATGAGAGTATGAGACTGATGATCTTTGATAAGACTCCTACCGAATATTTGCTATTATGTTGTAAGTTTTCAGCAGATTCTTGAAATTTCTTTGACGAAAGTCGATATGAATTTTATCCTCTGTTTGCTAAAACAAAATTATCATGCATATTTTTCAATACAAGCTTAATATATTACATAAATTTTCATATGATAACCTCAAATTGCAAATTAGATATTTCAATAAGCATAGTTTCGACTTACATTAAATCTCTATATGTGTGGCAATGGCATCGATCCTAACAATCGGATCAAGTTCATATCCTCAATATATGGTGAATATCCTTCAGCGTCGGAAAGATATCCCTATGATATTCTTATAACTCTTAATATATAGTTCATAAGAATGTAAATATGCATGCATCATCTCCTAATCTTGGTAAGGTTTTGTTTTTAATTTATGAAGGTCTTGTTGTAAAAAACGATAGAGTTAACTAGAACAATGATCAATGTCAGTTTAGTTAGGTCTCGCTGCTATATATATTTAGATAAGAGAAAAATGTATATGTATTGGTAACATGTCAATTGGATAATACCCGAGTGGCCGAGTAGCATGTCCCTCATTAGTAATTAATCATGCAACTAAATATATCATGTACAATGCAAACATGCTCAAAATGTTACTATTAACTTAATAACTTTAAGTTCGCATTGATTTTTTAACTATCAAAATCTGCGAAGAAAAACAAAAATATTTGTAAAAGGATATGGGCAAAAAAACTAGAAAATAGTAACGACTTATAAACATAAAACCCAAAGAAGAATAAACACTGGACCAACTATCCCATTTGAGAACACGATGATTTGATATATCCACCACATGAAATGCCAAAGAGAAGAATAACATTATGGGTCCTAATTGGTCGATAAAACATAGACAACATTAATATTAGGTGGAAAATATAACTATATAAATCACAATATACAGGTTTTGATAGTTTTTGTGTAAATATATATTTGTCAAATTAAATTTGTAATTTCATTACGTTCAATATACGTATCCTTTGAATTCACCTCTATTGCAGATGAATTCGAATCTTAAGTCTGTAGTTTTTTCCGTCCATAGTTTCACTAGATATACCACCATGAGTGATAATAGTATTTATGTAAAGGATTTATGGAACACAGATTAGTGATTATCGATCATTAACTATTTGTTTCCAGCATTTCTAGTGGCTAATTTCTGCTGTTATCAGATCGTCAATCAAGCCATAAATAACGCAAGAACACTTCAATAAATCTGTGATTAACACTCATATACCAGCCATTATTTTTATTAAATCTTATAAACAACAGGAGACTAATAAAACCTACAACTCATAAAGGGAAAAACACGACTGTTTTTTTTGGTCAACTAAATAACAATGTTAAAGTTGTTGATTTGTTTAATTAAAACACAATTGATTATTCCCAATACCAATCTAAATAAATTAAACTTCAAACAGAGGCTTACCACAAATAAATTCCAGCTTACGTCATCTATCTACTTTAAGGAAGAGAGAATGTGTCTAGGGGAGAAGAACCAACTGTCTGTGACTGTAGAGAGAGATAGAATCAAAGTATTCAAAAATTACAGGCCTTCCAGAATCAGCATTCAGCAACTTGTTTGTCACACTTGTCACCCCAAAAAGAGAGAAAAAAATTAAATTTAAAAAATTGAGTCCTATTTAAACATTATTGCTTACAGAAAAAATCTATAAATTCACTGAACCTTCCTCTCTTACCTGTTTCTTCTCTGATTCCACAGTCTAATCCCAAAAATTATATATATTATTTCTTCTTTATTGCTACTTTGCTACTTGTGTTCTTCATTTTATATCTTTTAACCAGTTTTTCATATCAAACCAAACCCAACCACACCCACTTTATTTCCTCTTATGTACTTTCATTACAAGGAAAGGTTCCTCTGAGCTACTCTAAGATTTACAAAGAAACGTTAAAACTTCATTTTCTTCTTCTTGCTGAAGGTGCTTAGCCAGTACTGTCTGCTTTGGCTAAAATCACCATTAGAGTTCTTCAACCAAGCTACATTGATAGAAGAAACTATCTTTTTAGATGATTCGTGAGATCTCCAGTCTACAAAACGGCACCGTAAACATTCAAGACCAGCCTTCGAACAACATCAAGAACAGAAGAATCATGGACGTGAGAAGAGATAACCGAAAAGACATGACCTTTCGTGGACCAACTCAAGCTCAGATGATGAGTAAGCAAGAGTATTTTCAGACATTGTCGTATCAGAACAGTCCGAGGAGGCTAGTAACTACATCGAGTTACTTCAGTTTGGAGTCAGTGGTTGTCCTTGTAGGTCTCACAGCATCGCTCTTGTTCCTACCGTTGATTCTTCCACCGTTGCCTCCTCCTCCCTTCATGCTGCTTCTGATTCCTATTGGGATTATGGTTTTGCTTATGGTTCTTGCTTTAATGCCTTCTTCTTCTAATGCCAAACTAAACATGTAACAAGCACTTACATGTAACACGCTCAAAAAGTTTTGTTGTTGTTGTTGTCTTTTGTTATCATGACCAAAAGGTTTCAGGTTAAGAGATTTTGTAATACCTATTTCATTTGTTGAACTTGTTATCTCATGCAGTAGTACTTATATAATTTCATGATTATAATCTAATAATTGTCTCAAGATGGAGACTGAAGGATTTCAGGTTTCTTTTTATATACATTCAAAGATCATAGGTGACTAAAAGTCAGAGACAGAAGCAAGACTGTATATTATTTTTTATAGTTGAAATTGTACAATAGAGTACATCACCTATGGTTTATGCAAGAGACACAAAGAGACCTAACAAAGACATTCTCATGGTAAAGTTAATTTGTACAAAGAACCTTTCATCATCTCAAAACCTGGATCAAGTTCCAAAATTGTAGTGGTGTGATTGTCCTTTAGTTCTTATTTTCTTCAACTAGACCCGAATAACTTGGATGCAGGGTCCCATTGTGGCTCAGTGTGAAGAAGCTTTGACCCACAAGAAAAAAATAGGAAGGTGATGCTCCAATACTGCTATGAGCTTATGACCTTTGTATACTTACTTCTGTGTCCATATGGAAGCCTTGAAGCTGCTTCACGGCTTCCATGAGCTGTTCCCCTTAGTATCTGTGAGAGCAACCACCCTCCAGCTTTCAACACTCTCTGTACAGTGTATCCTTGGTTGAAAGCAGCCTCTGACAAATGATGGAGAAACGATTTCAGTTCTGAAGGTCTCCTGATTTTGAAATGGTAGCATAATCTTTGGCCGAGCTAAGTTATTCAATCAAATGTTGAGAAAACCAAACTGGTCACATGTCTGGGAACTTAACGGTTCAAGAACTATCAACACATTGCTGAGAAGAACATTATGTAAAAAGCTCAAAACAGAGCAAACAAATCAAGGCCTAATCTCCGACAAAGACCACATGGTCTCTGATACAAGGAAAAGAAAACTTAGATCCAACCAAAAATCTATGAAACGAGGAAAAATAGAGAAGGAAGCTTCCATCAATTCATCCTCCTGACAAGCTCGTTGATGAAATTTTCTCTGTTTCCGGCATCACCACCTTCAACGTAGTGGTTCCTCTTCTTCTTAAGGCCACCGAGTGGTGCCTTCAACTGGAATGGCCAAAGGAAGTTGTTTGCTTCTTTGAAGTGAGGTCCAACGGTCATGATCTCGTGGATCAGATCCTCAACACAGATGATCTCGTGCTTTCCTAGACCTTCAGCCACTATCGAGTTGTCTGTAAGTGCTATCCTCTGGTGGTTCAGCTTTCCATAACCCCTCTTGTATATCAGCTCCCTAACACTCTTCAAGTTTGGGTATCTGCACGTGAGAGACACCATATGCCCTTAAAGACCATATTCTTGCGGTTACCCATAGAGAAAGAGAGAGAATGAGATGAGGTACCCGTAAGTCACGTAAGGTTCAACACGACGCAACATGTTTATTGTTGCCTTGTTCACCTTAAGGAACACACCATTGAAGATCTAACACAAAATGAATACCACAAGTCAACATTCTACTCTCTTTTAAAAGATGTAAACAATCACTTGATGCCACTTTAACATAATGACAGATCATTCTTACTTGTCTCAAACGCAGGAGCTGCAGAATTTTCTTGGTTTTTGGATCAATGGCGTTGATACTGCAACAAACAAACAGAGCCATGTAAAGACACAACATCAAACTATCTAGCAAACGACTTCTGTAACACACACACACACACACACACACGCCAAAACATACCCACGGATACGAATGATAAAGAGAAGCTTTGCCTCTGGATCAACATAGAACCCTCCTTTCAGCTTAGCCTCTCGCTTCAAGCGGATCAACTCATTATCCTAAACAAAGAAACTATAATTAGACCAACCTTACAGCACAACAGGAACAGAGTCTTATTAGTTAGTCGAGACGCAAAGTGCGTTTCTTTAACCTTCTCGGCGTATTCTTTGGCATACTGCTCAGCTCTCTTGAAGATAAGCTTGCGGGTCTCAACGCTCTTCTTCTTAGCAGCTTCGGCTTCTTGTTTCTTGGCCAATGCCCATTCCTCTTCCCTCTTCATCTTCTTTAGCACAGACTCTGGAACCACCACCTTGGACTCAGCCATGTCTCCTACATTCCGTTCCACAAACGAAAGCACAAGTAAGATCACCAGTAATCAAAAAGCCACCACCTTTAAGCAATACAGTGATCAGAGAGATGAAACTGAACAGAGTTTTTAATCACGGAGAAACAGAGCAGGAACATGTATAAAATGACTGATACCGAAACAGTATGATACAAAGGGTGTGTCTATAATGGAGATGCGAAGTTAGGGTGTACGAGGAAGGTCAAAGAAGCTTACTGTGAGAGGAAGAGGAAAGCTGATAGAGAGAGGGAAAGGTTGCGCGGCGCAGAAGGAAGAAGAAATGGGGTTTAGGGTTTAATTCGAACCCTCTTTTTCTCGTTAACTGGGCCTGGCATTAGGAGGCCTATTTTATTTATCGACATTTGGGCTAGTGTGCTCGAGCCTGATCGATCAATAAAATGTTTACAATCTTTGAATTTCAGAGTCAGCTATCGTATCAAAACAATAAATTTGAATCATATAATATCCATAGACTTCCTTAGTTACGATTAACACATATAGGACCTGTTCGTTTCAGTATCCAGATAGATCATCCTGATGAAAATGAAATTGTTGTTCGTTTAGATTTAAAATTACAAATCATTTGAATGATTCATCAAGATGAATTTTAAAATTTTAGTCTAAATCAATTGAGATGAATTTAATTTGTGCATATGGACGAAGATGAACCTACCTAAATAACAAATGACGAATTTGTCCTTATTATTATAAATATTAATATTCAATTTTAGACACATTTTTCGTTAAAATCACAAAATACATTTTTCCGCCAATATTGCAAAAAGTATTTTCCTGCCAAAACCTTAAAAATGTATTTTTCTATCTTAACCGCAAAAACGTATTTTCCGCTAAAACCGCATTTTCTGTCAAAACCGCTAAAACGCATTTTCTCGTCAAAATGACAAAAAAAAATAAAAATCTCACCAAAACCGCAAAAATATTTTTTTCTCGTTAAAACAGTTTAAAAGCATTTCTCTGTCATAACGGCATAATTACATTTTTTTCTAGAACTGCAAAATTATATTTCCCACCATAACTATAATTTAAAATAATTATATTTTGATTAGTTAATAAAAAAGAATACAATATAATTAAATCAAAATAAAAGTATATAAGTCTTTTGCTTGCTAAACGAAGCTAAATGAAAATAGAGATGAATAAGCGAATATAAATTCATTTAGATGATCTATCTAAATGAATTATTTTGACGAAAAAACAAAATGGACGATGATAGATGGACAAACGAACAATGCCATACTCATCTTCTAGAAGAAAAGAGAGAAGAAACTTTAGTAACCGTAAAGCAAGAGAGACGTTTAGAAGATGAGTGCTTGCCAGTTTCGGACCACTGTTTTTCTTCCCCCATAATGAACGACAACTCCACCCTAAAGGAAAAATAAATATCAATGCTCTTCTAGAACCCTTATCCTATTCTTGTCTTTTAAGTATTACTTTATTTTACTTTCATTTTCAAATGCCATTATGTGTGTCATGAAATAATTATAAACCAATCCACTTTGTCGCAGTCTTAAATCAACAACCTTCTTTGAAGAAATAAATCCTCTACGGTTACATGGTTTATTTCAAAGTTTTCCAATACACATCCATTTACAGAAACATAAACTGAAAAACAAAATATGAATATAGCTTAAAGCCTTAAAATATGAAAACATAAAACAGGTTAGTGTCTCCCTTGTTTCTTGACGACCTATCGCCAAGATTAATTTATAGGATATATATATATATATGTGAAAATTCATTTCATATAGTACACATATATGAAATAAATCAATAATAATAATAATAGTAATAATAATAATAAATAGATAGTTGACAAAAGAAAAGAAGAAGAACAAGACAATAATGTAAAGGGAAATGCGATAAAGAGAACTTGTCAAGCCTCTATCAATGTCCGACCTAATTATTATCTCCCTTTCTCATACTCATCCACTAATTTCAACTTTTTTCTCTTGTGTATGTTCAATGCCGTTCTCTTTGGGTTATAAACTAAAATGAATACATATCTCTTAAGTAAATCAAATATAATAAGATATATTCAGGAACATCTTTTCTAAATCAATTTTGAACCTAGACGAAAACATACATAAAATATCTAGCTGTAATGTATCGCATCCATCATGCATGTTTCCTCTTTGCCAGTTGGCAGGATAATCTCGATACTGATACAAGGGAGGGTTTTGTATTATACTAGATGCGTTCAATTAGTTACCTATTTCCGCTGTACACAACAAGTTTGCCAGTGACTAGTCGAGAGGAGAGAGATGACTTGTGTGAGGCTGTAACTCCGCGAGACATACCTTTACGTCGGATCATTACTGCATCGCATAATCTACGTGTCTTGTATAAATTAATATGTGTCGGATAAGAGTGAAGATACTAACTTATACATCATCCATCAGGCCTTCTAGAGACAGGACAATACAATATCCCTTCTCATCAATATCATTGATTAAATGTTCATTACATATTACTATTAGATGTTTATTTCTTCTTCCAGCTAACTGCCCTCACAATATTAATTCTACACAAGTAATAAACTAATACGTATACGTCTACAAACACAGGATGATATCTTAAAACTTTATTAACTAGCATAACTCACATAACAGTTTTGCTTAAAAAGATAATATATATGTGGAATATTCGTGGAAGAACTTTGTTTCGTATATATATTATGTGTAGAAAAAAAATATAGTGTGTAAAGAATGCAAAACGAAGATGAAAATGTCCATTTAGATTGAATTATATTTTTTGAATGAATTTAGATTGAATTATAATAAATTAACAGCTCACTATATGTCTATTCTTATCGGTTGAAGGTTGCGTCAGTGAGTAGGATTCACTCCTTGTTACAAGTATCATACTAGTATACTACTATTACTTGTCTTTGTAGAGCTTCTAGAAGCTTCTAAAATTTTTTCTCTTTTAGAAAAAAAAAACATTTTTCTTAACGGAAACATGATGATGGTGAATGAACCAATTGGGCTTCGCGAACTCTATCGAGAGTTTTTTTATAGACTTTTTGTTTGTCCAAATATTAAAAAAAAAAACTATTTCTCCTTAAGAATGTAACATCGAATTTACTCTTATTTAGTAATCTAGCTGATAACTAACTGAAAAGCTTTTAGCTCAAGATACTTTTATAGTACTTATTAAACGTGGTAAAAGCGTAAAACATATAGTGCGGTTTTTACCAAAAAAAAAAAAAACATGTAGTGCAGCCAGCCGGTGACGGTATCAATTGATGAATATTATAACAATGGACTTACCTAACTTCACTTACCCTAAAAAGTTACCTAATTTACAACAGAAACTATTTTTAGATACATCAATGCGAATAAAATTAAATGATATCAACTTGGATAAACAAAGCACATATTGGAGTAGTTTCTCTAACTCTGCTGTTCATTTGTCTCAATAAAGTTTCTAGAGGTTTACTGGTTTTCTCATTTACATCCTATTTATGCAGTAAATAAGAGCTTACCGATGGTATTTCAAATTTTAATGCCTTATCGAGGAAACTGCATCAAGATAACCGGGCCACACGGGTGAAACTGAAAGAGAGTGATCTATACACGTTACATGAGTTGATAAGCTGAATTAATAAATTAAACTAGTTGGCATCATGCATATAATGATTCGCATACATCGTGCATGTATATAAGAAATCATATTTGCCAGTTGGCTGGACAATCTTGATATGGATAGAAGTTTTTTTGTATCAGTCTAGATTAATTGAATTAGTTACCTGTTTCTGCTATACACAAGTTTCCTAGTGACTAATTCAGTGAAATCGAGTTTGTTTAATAAGTTGACATGAAATTCAAGTGGCGTCATTATCTGGTCGAGAGAAGAGAGTCCACTATATCCATACTGAGGCTTTCTAGAAGACTAGACAATGTGTTATGATCAACTGTTTATTTTTTCTTCCAAGTGTAACTTCCCTCACATAATTATATATATGCAATAATTAATACGCATACAAACACAAGATGATATATTAAAACAAAAGAACAATTTAAAAAAAAAATTATATGTAAACCATTCATGGAATAACTTGTTTGATAGTGTCTGCAGAATGCAAAACGAATATAAAAATATCCATACATAATAAATTTACTTATAATAAGCTAACTATGTGTTTATACTTGATTATCGCTTGACGGTTTTGTCGGTGAGTACGACTCACTCCTTGTTACTGTACTAGGTGCTTAGCTCCGCGCAAGCGCGGTGTTATGGATAGAATTTCATCTCAATATTTGCTAGGATTAGTGTAGTTGTGAGTTTTGTATTTTCGGTTGATCATTGTTTTTCAAGTTTTCAGAAGATCCATCTTCATATTCGCGACCGCACTTCTTAAAGTGAACCCTCTACTTCGAAACTTTGTGGAAAGATGTTCGTCGCTAGAGAAGACAACACGTCGTTGCAGATTATTTATTTCAAAACTTTTTGTCATATTTTTTCATGTCATTTCCTTCTAATAATTTTAATTTGTTGACTGCATGTTTTAAATGTGTATATTTCTATAACATGTACTCTCACTCGTTTTCCTGTATGTGCTAATATATTGTGTATATTTTTAAATGTGTCAATAATATATGAGTTTTGATTTACGATGTTATATCTATTTACTCATTGAAAAAGAGCTGACTAAATTGTAGATATTTTATTAGATACAATAAATTTACATATGTAATTTATGTCATTCAATTGTTTTGGAGGCAATTCTAGCAAATTTATTTGGTTATATTTTGTTATTTATGTTCAAATTTATTTTCTAAAATATTGGTTGGTGAGTCAATATTAATTATTAATTTAGGATTTTCTTGAAGGTTTTTATTATTTTTTAACTTGAGTTGTGAAAGGAAACAATTAAAGATACATTACACTAAAATAACGATATATATATAGGCAAGTAGTATCCAGTATTTTAAAATGCCTAAAGTTTTTGCCAATTCTTTTCAGTAAATGTGATCTTATGAGGATGCATATGTACCATTTTCTATTATTTTGATAAAGTTAAACTCGTTTAACAATATATTAATGGTAAAGTATTTTGTGTTTCTTTCTGAACATGTTTAAATGAAATGAATTAAGAATATGATGAATTGTGTAAACCCGTAAACACTTCGGTTAAATTCAAAAGATAAGAAAACCTCGTAAGAGATAAATATTTGCAGGAAAAAAACAAAATTTTAAGTGGGTGACAAAGATAATAGCAATTTTAAAAACTACACATTGAAACTACGGTTGACGGGCTGATAGGAATAATAATTTCCTATCACTCACTGTAGTGCTTACGGATGTTTTCAACGTCCTCAATCTCTGGTGAATTTGTTGCGCTACATTCTATTCATACCTTCTTCCCCACATGATGTTATTGGCTTGCTTTTGGTGGCGTCTCATAATCAGAATGATCTGTTGGTTTAGTTGCAGCCGGAGTGTGACTCATCATCCACCACAGCTAGATAAATCGTGCGAAACCATTTGATAAATCACTGAAAATGCCAGCCCAATCAGTGGCGTACCCAAAAATATTTTTTTTGGTGTCATCAAATAAATAAATTATTTAATTAAAATATATTTAAATAATAATAATTTAAAATTAAAATTTTATTATATATTGATTAAAAATAAATACAAATCTTTAATTTGGACTGAAAAACAAAAAAAAAAACAATAACTAAATTAAATTGTCTAGCCCAAATATTAATGTGGATCCAAATAAAAATGTAAAAATATATTGGACTTTTGGTATATAACAAAAAGAAACAAATAAAAATTAGGAAAAAATGAAGCAAAAGAAAGGAAAACATATGCACTAAAGAGTGTTGAACCCGGGTTGGAAATTTTAAGGGTGATAGAAGATAATTTAACCAACTGAGCTAAGATAGATGTTTGTACATGTTTTACAAAGAAACTATTTATTATTTAAGAGGTACCAGTGAGACCTACAAAAATGATGACGTGTCGGCTCAAGAGGAAGTGAAGTCTCCCTATAATGATTCATACTAGGCCAAAGGAAAAACAGACCCAAAGAAACAAACCATAATCGAATCGAAACCAAACTAAAATACTCGAGAAACTGGAATAAGAATAACCAAATGATTCCTATTTTTCTTATCCAAAACAACCTAATCAAACAAAAAACAGACCCGAACGGATATTCAAATATATAGAAATATTAATTATATATGCATATAATCTAATTAAATATATATTATTTAAAAATCTTTTAAAAGTATCATAAAATATTTGAAAAACTAGTTAAATAATTATAAAGTATCCAAAATACCCGAAAGTATTCGAAACTGTTATCCAAAATATCTAAAAAAATATTACAATCATCCTAATTATTTGATATTTTATCCAAAATATTTAATATTTAATCTGAATTATCCAAACTAATTTATTTTAAAAAAAATTATCTGTAGTTACTATCTTAAGTAACCGAACTGGAACCGGAACCTGAACCAAATGAGAATCAATTTTTTCGGATAATTTCCAATTCTTAATTTTACTATCTGAACGGAACCGAACCTAAAATTACGTAAACCGAAATTGAACCAGAAATAATTAAGTAGTAAATGTGATGCACCCTAAATTAGGATCACTCGACCGGACTGATAAGTGGATATGATCTCAGACAGATTGAATGAGAAATGATGGATTGAAGGGTCGCACAACAGTTGCGGAAGGCTGTTGATATTCCCGAACTCCGATTGTTGCTTGATATGACGCACAAGTCCAACAAAAAGGAGATATAGATGGATCGAAGGGTCGCACATCAGATGCGGAAGGCTGCTGATATTTCCGAAGCCAATTTGTTGCCGGATGTGACGCACCGGTCCAACAAAAGGGCAGTCTCGATATGTTGCCGGATATGACGCACCGGTCCAACGAGAAAGAGAGATTTACTTGGAGCTAACCACACCAAGAACAAGAAAAGTGAGATTCCCTCTCAAGGTTCCAAAAATAATCACTCAAAACTTATTTTATTTCATTGATCAAATGACCTTTATATAATAGGCAAATCATACAAAAGGTTGGAATACAAAAGGCTAGTCCAACATAGAAATTAGCAATTTATAAAAACAAGGAAGACTTGACCAAAGACTATGAATTGACCAAAAAATCATAAATATCTTGACTTGACCGAAATTGAAAGACTGTGGTCGTAAAGCTCTTCGGCTGATCTCGTGCTTCCACAGGGTCGACGGTCTCTGAATTACCGTCAGATTGATATACTATTCGACCATACCTTGTATTTTCTTGTTGGGCCTTTCTTTCTTTGGGCTGAAGCATTTTCATTAACATATTTTCATAAATCGTCAAGCCCATCTTATTTAAAACTCAAGCCGAAGAACCAAATTTTCTTGATTTGTTTATGCTGCTGATTCAGGGCACATCAAAATGGATCCTTTAACCCTCTACCAGAACATTCGTATACATGAAATACCGAACAAACCAAATTGATACCCGAAATACCTTGATTCATACTATTATTTGTCTTTGTAAAGCTTCTAGAAGTTTACCGGTTTTCTTCAATTTAAAACATTTTTTCTTAAAGAAAATATGATGGTATGGTCTTCGTGAGCTTTATCAAAAGGGTCATAGATTCCATTTTTATCAATGTTTTGAAAATCGGACCGGATACCAACTCGGTGCAGCTACTGGTTAACTGGTTGAACAGGTTCAACTGGTCGAACCGGGTTTTATATTTTTTAAAAAATTAAATGTAAATAATCATATATTTACACTATATGGATCTAAAAATTACTTCTACATATAACATGTTTCTCTATTCTTTTTTATTAAATGAAAAATAAACAGTAAACATAAATCTAGCTATATATAAAGTGAACAAGTGAATACTATGTAAATTGAAATTGATAAAATTAAATGATTTACAATTAAAAATTACCATATTTATTTATTTTATAAGTAAAATCTCAATCTTTATGAATATGGGAAAATAAGAATAGTTATGAGACCCAAAAAGAGATTTTCATATTTTTTTCTTAAGAAAATTGAATAAAATAAAAAACATTTTAAATAATGATAACTAAACATTAGTTATGAAATATTAAATTTTAAAAGTAATTGAAAAAACATTATTTATATGTTAATTTTTTAGAACCGTGTTTTAAAGTTGACCCGGGTTTTAACCGGTTTTACCGGTTTTTCTCAAATCCGGGTTTTAAACTGAACCGGAACTGGCTTCTTCAGCGAGTCACGGTCGGACCGGTTCGACCGGCCGGTCCGGTCCGGTTTTCAAAACACTGATTTTTATAGACTTTTCTTTCTTCTCGCTTTTTCTTTTGTCGAAAGAAGACTATTCTTTTCAAAGGAAATAGTGTCTAAAGAACCTGATTGTTGGGTGACATGGAAAGGGAATATAGACTATTTTATATAGTAATCTAGTTGATGAACTAATTAAAAAGCACATAGTTCAAGGTACTTGCATACTTAAGTGTGGTAAAAGCGTCAAACATATAGTTCGGCCTGCCGGTCACAGTATCAATTGATGAAATATTATACAATGAAATTTCATAATTTCAACCCTACAAAGTTACCTAAGTTACAACATATACTATTTTAAAATGCGAATAAAAATATATAATATCTTCAACTTGGATAGGCAAATCATAAACAAAGCACAAACTGGAGTAGTTGCTCTAGTTCAAGTGTTAATTGACTTAATAAAGCTTCCAGAAGCTTGCTGGTTTTGTCATAATTCTTTACA
Organism: Brassica juncea; assembly: GCA_018703725.1. NCBI lineage: Eukaryota > Viridiplantae > Streptophyta > Magnoliopsida > Brassicales > Brassicaceae > Brassica > Brassica juncea. Next base: position 56,203,377 of record CM031942.1, on the reverse strand, counting down.
GAAAAAATCTAAAAAAGTTAGTAGGGCGACTCTGATACTTATCATAAACTTTTAATTCAAAACAAATTAAAAATGATTAGATTGTCTCAATCTACATATTAGTGTTGTTTTTTTTTTTTAATTTCCAGTGTGGAGTATTAGCGGTTCTGTAATTTTAGTAGAAAAAGAAATGTTATTCCACGGTTTAGGGGTTAAAATAGTTTTTTTTGCTCACTCATTTTTAGGTTTCTTTTGTTAGTTTTATACGAACGTGATTTTGTTTTTTGAACCTATGTACATATCAAAGCCATAACATGAGCTGCGTTTGCGTTAGTAAAATATAAACCGAGCCAACTCTTCTTCCACCTCCTCCTTTTCCCTATATAAAGGTTCTGCTACCTTGCGTAACCTCATAGTAAATCACATTTTCTTAACTTTTTTTGTATCTTTCTTTCTTCAGACATACACTTAAACTCTGTTTACTTCAATTAAACTCAATAGTCAATACTCTCTCTCTCAGAAGCTTCTTTGTTTCTTCTTTGACCAGTACCATGATTATGGACAAGTCCAGAAACAGAGCTGAGGAAGTTTCAAAAGATTTGATTCCCGGTTTACCATCGGATTTAGCTATGGAGTGTTTGGTCAGAGTTCCGTACCAATTTCAAACCGCCATGAGATCCGTTTGCCGTTCCTGGCGAAGCTTACTCTCCGACCCATCATTCATCAGAGAGCGGAGGAGATGCGGCAAAGCAGAGCTTCTCCTCTGCCTCGTCCAACCGCTTCCACCGCCAAATCCAGCGTCTAGAGCGGTTGGAGAGACAGAGACACTGCTGGCCGTGGAGGAGAAGGGTGAGAAGCGCGTTTCCTGCACGCCACGGTTTGGTTTCAGCGTTTACAACGCTACAATATCCACGTGGAACCACGTCGCGTTTCCCGATCATCATCAGATCCCGCTTTTCTGCGAGTGCGTCTCGGTTCAAGACGCAGGGAAGATTCTGCTCATCGGCGGGTGGGATCCGGAGACGTTACAGCCGGTGAAAGACGTCTACGTTCTCGAAGGAGGCGGAAGGAGGTGGAGACGAGGAGCGCCGATGAAGGAATCACGCTCCTTCTTCGCCTGCACATCCGTTGGTTCGACGAAAGTGTACGTCGCCGGAGGACACGACGACCAGAAGAACGCCTTGCGATCAGCTGAGGTGTACGACGTGGAGAAAGACGAGTGGTCGACGATTCCATCGATGGCTGAAGGAAGAGACGAATGTCAAGGGTTCTCCATGGGGACGGGGCTAGGAGGATTCTGCGTTTTAAGCGGCTACGCTACGGAGTCTCAAGGGAGGTTCCAAACGGACGGAGAAGTTTATGATCCTACGACAAAGTCATGGTCAAGAATCGAAAACGTATGGCCGTTTCCGGATACTAGTCCTAGAGGCCGCACCGTTGTAGACGTTAGAGGCTCCTCTAGGTTATGTTGTTTCACAGACCGTGAGTTCAGCCAGCGTCAATGGGAAAGTAAAGACGGTTCAAGAAAATGGAAACTGGATGTTGAAGTTATACAGATTCCGACGAGTGGAAGTTCAGTTTACGTTGGAAGCTCTGGAGGTGAAGCGGTGGTAATGATCGGCGGAAGAAGAGAGAGTGAAGGAGTGATGATAAAGACAACAGAGGAGAAGAATGTCGGAAAGTGGAGTCATGTCAATGACATACCTTTTGGTTTCTCCACACTTCCATTCTCACATGCTTCAATCTATGTCTGAAAATTTGATATATAGATTAGCAGCATAACCTTTGACTCCTCATCATATGAATAACTTGGAAGATCATTTCGAAAGTATTTTGAAATACAACATGTACTAGAGGCTATTACGTTTTTGGATCCTACGGAGAAAATAGAAATCTGGTTGTAGTCTCATTTTCAAGAGACAAATATGTATACCAAAACAAGTTGTTCAGGATACAAGAGCTAACGTGTTGAGTGGATAGATACGTTTCACAACTTAGGAGATTATCATACTTATTCTCAGATAGAAAGTAATCAGCAGAACGTAAATGCTGATTTCCCTAGATGGACAAAACCACCAGATGATAACTACAAATGCATCTTTGATGCAAGTTTCGACTACAAAACAAATATTGTGAACTAACGCAAATCAATCTCGACGAAAAGCAAACAAAAGCTTAAGAGAAATTTGAATGAGTCAAATATCTGTTTTAGCGTCTGTATATTGTGAATGAATAATTTACTATTCATTAGAAATGTATCTATACAGCTTCATAAACTTAATATTCATTTTCCATTTAGGAAACATCATTCTCCAGTAAAAATGGTGTTTCGAAATGATAAAAGATAGAGTAATTTGCATACAAAATATACAATAGTCACCACACTGAAGCAAGATCAATGCAACGTGTTATGGGATACATAAGAAATCATGGATTAAAAACTATATGTTTTGTAAGAAATCATGGATTAAAAACTATATGTTTTGAGGGTGACTCAAAAGTTCTGATCGATGTCATCAAAAAGCGAAAGATCTCAATATCTTTTTAAATGGAAAAAGATCTCAATATCAAGATAGATGCGATGGAAGACTCCTAGAGGGTTTTTTCACCTTTCTCTCTCGCCTCTCTCTAAGAAAAGAGAAACCACCGTCAATCTTCTTGCTCCGGCGACTGCCGCGTCCTCCTCTTGGTCGTGCGGTCGTCGGAGCCCCCAGCTCTTGTGTCTCTCCGCTCCTCTCTGTGTTTCTCTGTAGTCTCGGCGGAGGTTTGGCTAGACAAGATCCCTCCTTCCGGTTCAGATCCAGCGCTTCCGGTGTAGATCCGAGGGTTTCAGGGCTGTGAGCTGCGTTTGAGGACGGCGCTTGCCTCATAGTACCGGTCTCCTCCTCTTGCTGGGAGTCTCAGTCCGGTTAGGGTTTTTTCAGATCTAGTCTAGTTATTTCAAGATTGGCGGCGCGTGGGTCGTCGGTGGTCCATTTCGGGTGCTCTCTCTCATCGTTCAGTGTGGCGCGTGACTGATGGTGGGTAAGGCATCATGGTGGGGTTCTGACTTGGAGTCTTTGTACTCGGGTCAACTAGCTCAGGCTCTGTTTTCCACTGGTGGTCTCTGGTGGGTTGCGTGGGGTCTTCGTAGAATGGGTTCAGTGCTCTCCTCACGGTGGCTCCGGTGGCAGCGCACTGCGGTTTGCTTCGGTTTTCCGCTTCAGAGTTCTGAGCTCCGACGGTGTGGCGCTCCACGCCCCTTTCTATTCTCCATATTGCTTTGTGCAGGTACTCTTGCTCACTCGGGGTTGTAGTTGCTTGCTTGGATTAGTTGCAGGATGGCAATTGGGTCTCGGTTTGTGAACTCACCCGTTAGCGCCGTTCCGGAGGTTGTGTACCCATCCGGTCCGCTTGTTCTATACGGACTCTCGGTTAAACGGGTGTATACGGTCCCGGTGGTTGGACTTGAAGGCGGTAATCTTCGAGTTTGTCTCCCGTACGACGGCATCGTCGGTTGGTGTCACTACCTCGTACCGCCGGTGGTGGTAAGCGACGGGTTGGTAAGTAAGTCCGTGTTCGTGATTCTCTGGATTAGCTTTGTTTGGTGGGTTATTAGGAAGCTGTAGGCACCGTGCAATCAAGGTTTGAGGGCGCCTTTCTCTCGGGCTCGTGGCAACCGTCGACCTCTCCTACTCCGCTCCGGTCCCTTGGTCTGAGCTCGCCACGTTGTCCTCCGTTTCTTTGGATGCGGCGTCTCTCCTCATCGAACTCTAGTTCTTGTTGCTTAGCTTGGTGTTTAGTTTTAAATTCTGTATTTCTGCTACTAGTTTATCTTGTAACCTCTGTCAAAAACAGAAAATTTGGTATAGTAATCTTAACATTTTACCAAAAAAAAAAAAAAAAAAAAAAAAAGATAGATGCGATGATATCTATGTTGGTTCTTTGTATTTTAGCCAATGTTCATTTCTGTATAGCGGGCAAACAATACACCAGCTCATCTCTTAGCTAATTGTATATGTTATTCTAGACTTCTAGTGCATCTTCATCATACTTACCATGGTATGGTGGCTGTCTAGTCTAATGCATTGTATTGTAATTCTGTAAACTCTTTTTAATTTACAAAAGAAATTTGCCGTTAAAAATAGATTAGCAGCATAAAAATGTGATTACGACGACCAAGTTATGTACTTTTTTAATGTGTGACATATACGACATGACGCAACAATATTACCAGTATTTGGTTTGGGTTTGTTCAAAAGCCCATTATAGTCCGAGACGAACTGATCAACAACAACAGCGATTTTGAATTACTGAAATTCACATTTTTACTCTTTACGTCAAAGAGGCGAAATTATCGTACTAGTAAACAACAAATTTAAGCTGTAATGGAATGACGTGGAATGACTTAATCCATTAGTTTCATAGTTTATGGTTTTTTATCATTTGATATTAATGGAATGAAATATTCGTTCCACCAATTTCAAAAATAAATAAATAAATAAAATGTAAAGAGAATCATTTCATAACAAATATGATTATGAATGGATATTTTAGTATTCCTTTTCTTTTAATTCCACCATTTCCTTGTTTTACCGGTTACAACCTTACAGTTTTAACCTTTATCCTTTACGTCCTCTACCTTTTCCTTCAAGTCTTCGACAACAACACCACCAACCACATTTTACATAATCAGGGTTTCGAAAGTTGGTCTCTTTTTCCAATAACAGGAAGACGCAGACATCAAACTTTCAGTTTACTTGTTTGTTTAATTCCTTGATATCTGGCTATGCCTGCTTCGAAGAAGGTTCGCTTAGAGGAAAAAAATCTCCACTTACTCTAACTATTTGTCTGAAATTTTCGAGATGTTTTTCTCAGGTTTCCGACAGGAACCACATAGAACAAGTTTTCAACAAGTTGTTGGAGGACATTGGAGAAACAGTGGAGTTTTCGTTGCCGGATTGGTCAAACGAAGGGAAACCAACTCCTTACACCTTCATCAAGCGCAGTATCCTTTTAAATCAATCTTATAAAATATAAAATTTTGGTTGGAGATTTCACGTGTTATCGCCTTAGCTAGTTATAAAGATACATACTTGACGGAGAAAACCAAAAAGAAGGTTGAGGATGATGGAATATTCTGTTCTTGTGCCTTGTCCCATGGCTCTTCTTCAGCTGTGTGTGGGAGTAATTGTCATTGTGGGTATGCATTCGTTTATATAATTTACTTTATTGAACTATATAAAGAGCACTTTCACCATGATTAAGTACGTTCAACTTGGAAAAAATCAATCTTTGTGTAGGATGTTATATTCGAGCTGTTCATCCAGTTGCAATTGTGGGAGTGAGTGTAACAATAAGCCTTTCCAACAAAGGCGTATGAAGAAGTTGAAGTTAACTCAGGTAAATGAATGAATAGTTTCTGATATGAACTTTTGTCCACTTAAGAAATTACAAAGATTTAGGACAAGCTTTTTCTGAACCCTAAGTCTCTTTGAGATCAAGGATAATTGTTAGAAGTTCGTTTCTTATTAATCAATATAGAAAACCGTCTTTTACAACTTAATCAAAACCCTAATGCGAAAAGAAGGAAGAATAATCTATCATAGAATATAATTTAAGAAAACCTAAATAATAAAATGAAACACTAATATCATTGAATAAAATACCTTAACTTGCATATGTATCAATTTCCTAGGGTTAATTAGGCTTGTTTTTGGGTTGTTGGTTTTTATATTAGTTGTTTCCTGTAGACAGAAAAATGTGGATCAGGAATTGTAGCAGACGAATATATCCAACAAGGAGAGTTTATCATTGAATATGTAGGAGAAGGTGATGATTTGATACGGTTTGATGTTTTGCCTTTCTTCTTAATATATTACAACCTGTTTGCTAAAATTGTGTTTTTTTTCGTCAAATATTTACCTCAATGTAGTCATAGATGATGTGACTTGTGAAGAAAGGCTTTGGGAGATGAAACGCCGTGGAGAAACAAATTTCTATCTGTGTGAGATAAGCAAAAATATGGTGATTGATGCCACTAGTAAGGGAAATAAATCGAGATTTATCAATCATAGTTGCAACCCTAATACGCAGCTGCAGAAATGGTTTGTTTCTTATCACATTTATTGCTTATGCTTTTGTTTTTAGCAAATTTATCAATGAGTCATGTGTTGCTTGCTATCAGGATAATGGAGGGTGAGACAAGAATCGGCATTTTTGCCATATCTGACATAAATAAGGGAGAGCATATAACTTATGACTATCAGTAAGATGATTTTCTCTCATCCTAGTTTGCATTAAGACATACATATCTGAGTTTATGTTCATATCCATGTTTTCTCTAGTATCATTTCTAGCAAAGTAAGAATTTCATAGTTTTCCAAGTCTATATAATCTGTTGAGTTGTGACACTAATGAAATAGAAGCAGCTTTGTTCGGTAAGGGAGAGAGCATTTAAGATGGTTTACTCTCATCCATTACTAACACATATCTGAGTGTATGATCATCCCCATGTTTCATAGCTTATATATGCTTTCTCTAGTATCATTTTGAGTAAGTCTATAATATGCAGAGTGGTGACACTAATGAAATAGAGCAGGTTTGTTCAGTTTGGTCCAGATCAAGAATGCCACTGTGGAGCAATAGGTTGCAGAAAAAAGCTTGGGGTGAAACCAAAGAAACCTAAATCAGCCTCGGACGAAGCTCTTAACATCGTGATATCTGAATTGGCTCAGCCGTCGACATTGCCCCAGGTATTTTGAATATTTATCTGAAAATAAGCTTCAAATATAGATCTTCTCTTTTCCGTTGCATAGCTTCACATTCACTTGAGATTTTGTGTGTTATGAGTTGTACGTCGAGACTTATTTTTTCCACCTACTTTTGGTTAGGTTCATCAAAATGAAGGTATACTTGAAGGTAAGTATGGATTTTTGTTTCTTCTCTATTTGCGAGAGAACCTTAGTGTGCTTTGGTTTGTGAGAAAAAAGCAATTTGGATTCCTCGTCTCTCCAGGAACATTAATTAACAAGCTTAGCGAAGAGCAAACATGTCCTCGTAATTGCATTGGTGTAGTGATCAGGTTGTCTCGCCCCACGAGAGATAGGTATGTATAAACTTCTGGCTTCTTGGATTAGTTTTCTGGCTCATGTCATACTTTTCTCTAACGTGATATTCGAGATTTTCAGATGTTTTTGCATCATTAGACGTTTTGATGAATTTACAAGAAAGCACACGGTATTACTTGTTCTTGCCTTCTAACTTGGCATAATCATTCTTAATATAAGACATGAGTTTACATTTTGTAACTTGGTTCAGGTGATGTTCGAGGATGGTGTTACTGAGTTTATTGACCTGTCGAAAGAAGACTGGGAGATTCTATCTGACTAATATTGCTTTTCAGGTGATTTAAAACACATTGGTTGATTTCACTTTATTAATGAAGCATATATAGAGTTATTAAGAAATCCTTGCAGCTATGTTTCTGCAGCTTTCTTTGAAAAGAAAAGTTGAGAAAGCTGAACAAATCTGTCTTGGTGAACTGAAGCACCAAACATCGGTCCTTCAGTTTGGTTTGAGGATTGGTTCAGTGACTTTGTTGTTGCCGGTGTTGTACTATGATATAATGTTTGTAAGATGTCTACATGAAACAATATTTATACTTTTTTCTCATTCCTTTTTTCGTGAGCATCTCAAGATGACGATGAACTTGTGGCTTGTACTGTTGCTGTTTCAAAAGACTACTCTACTTTCTTAAAAACTCTCTAAAGGAATTCATAGGAGTTTTTGTGCTTTTTCGATATTAATGAGTTTTTAATGGTTTCTTTAATTATATGTTCTAATGTCTGGGACATACTCGTTGCCAAAGTTAGCTGATAGCACAAAAAAGTGTGGGACTCTTGTTATTAATTTACCATTTTTTGTGGTGACTGGTGATGGATTGAAGACTCGCTTGGTAGGTAGTGAAGTGAGTATGCGGTTCTGGTTCACCAACTCAAAAGCAGGAGGGGTTGGGGAATGATAGCGACACTACTACTTTGCAGTTGATAATTTTTTTTTTTGAATACCTAAGTAGTTGGTAAAGTCTTCCTAATAATTATGCAAACTCAAATTGGTTAGTAAAAAAAACTAAACCAGCAGAGTATTTACTAATTGTGTAAACTTCCGTGATTTAACTAAGAATTTATTAATGTATTCCCTCCGTTCTAGATTAGTTGTCGTTTTAGGGAAAAAATTCCGTTTCAAAATAAGCGTGGTTTTTGAATTTCAATGCAAAATTTATTAATAAAATTTTCTAATTTGTTTTTCTATTGGTTGAAATATGATTAGGTGTATAGGTAATTGTGTTTTTATCTTGTAAATATATAAAATCACATGTTTTCTTTATATATGTGTATAAGTTTAAAACAAAAATTAAAATAAAACGGAACGGGTATATAATAAGTTCTAAAACACATTTATTAACAATTATACAAAAAATTACGGTTAATCATCAACATGCTATTATCAAAATCGTTACAAATTTGTAGCTAGCACACTAATGAATCAATATTAAAAATGTAATTATTATTTACTAATATCAAAACTCTAGTAATTAATAGTTATTAACAAAAGCTCTGATTAAACATTAATGATTGATATTTTGCTATTTATACGTAAACAAAACAGGGATATAAAGTAGTTTTACATTGAGTAGAAATTATAATCGTCTTAAAGATGTAAAATGGGTTAAAGGAAGTTGACTGGTAAAGTAACACACAGTGGACTCACCAAACTTCTTGGGATCTCCATTTCTATAAAAGAGTGAGTACAATAACCTGTAAAGAACTCGTCTTTCGAAGTCTCGTCCAGACCAAACTCAAGCTCTCTCACTTCTAATCATCGAAGATGAAGGTGATAGACAAGATCCAGTCTCTAGCCGACGAAGGCAAAACAGCCTTCTCCTTCGAGTTCTTCCCACCGAAGACCGATGACGGAGTCGATAATCTCTTCGAGCGTATGGACCGCATGGTCGCTTACGGACCGACCTTCTGCGACATCACCTGGGGAGCCGGTGGATCCACCGCGGATCTAACCCTCGACATCGCTTCGAGGATGCAGAACGTCGTCTGCGTCGAGAGCATGATGCATCTCACCTGCACCAACATGCCTGTCGAGAAGATAGATCACGCGCTCGAGACGATTAGATCTAACGGGATTCAGAACGTGCTTGCGCTTAGAGGAGACCCTCCTCATGGTCAGGACAAGTTCGTTCAGGTGGAAGGAGGGTTCGGTTGCGCTTTGGATCTCGTGAATCATATTAGGAGCAAGTATGGTGATTACTTTGGGATCACCGTTGCTGGTTATCCTGGTAATGTCTTTGATCTTTTTTTGGTTTGGTGTGGTTGTGATTTGAGCTAAAGTTTGGATCTTTGGAACTCAGAGGCTCATCCTGATGTTATTGGAGACAATGGGCTTGCTTCTAGTGAAGCTTACCAGAGTGATCTTGAGTACCTGAAGAAAAAGGTCTTGTCTTTTTGTTGTAAAGGTCTTGCCTTTTTTTTGCATTGTGTGTTTGAGTTTGGATTGTTTTCTTGTTAACAGGTTGATGCTGGAGCTGATCTGATTGTTACTCAGCTTTTCTATGACACTGATGTGTTCCTCAAGTTTGTGAATGACTGTCGGCAAATTGGGATTAAGTGTCCCATTGTTCCTGGGATTATGCCCATTAATAACTACAAGGGGTTCCTGCGTATGACTGGTTTCTGCAAGACCAAGGTAATGTTTTTGAGCTCTTACTATAAACATCAAAGTCCTGCAAATGAATAAGCTTCAAGCTGATGGATGATATTGGTGTTACTTTGTTGTATTTAACATAATGCTTTTTTGTTTTGTTCTATATTGCAGATACCAGTTGAGGTCATGGCTGCCTTGGAGCCTATCCAGGACAATGAAGAAGCTGTGAAAGCCTATGGTATTCACCTTGGAACAGAGATGTGCAAGAAGATCTTGGCTCATGGAATCAAGTCTCTTCATCTCTACACATTGAACATGGAGAAATCAGCTCTTGCGATACTGATGGTTTGTCCTCAGTTTCTTACTACCTGTTATGCTACTGGAGTATCCTAACTATCGTGCTGGTGTTGCAGAATCTTGGTATGATTGATGAGTCCAAAATTTCCCGCTCTTTACCATGGAGACGCCCTGCTAATGTTTTCCGTACTAAGGAGGATGTGCGTCCAATTTTCTGGTAACCACACTTAGTTTCTCATGTTTTGATTATGCTTAGCCATAGATGTTAATACACATAGAGTGTATAAGACTTTCTAATGTTTTGAAGGGCCAACCGTCCAAAGAGCTACATATCTAGAACCAAGGGTTGGGAAGACTTCCCACAAGGCAGGTGGGGTGATTCACGCAGTGCTTCCTATGGTGCACTCTCGGATCATCAGGTACTACTACATCATCTGTAATTGCATAACTCCCTTTCAGGAATTTATTTGCTTTAGATTTTAATATAAGAACTTCTTTGAGCTTTTCACTGCCCTTTGAACACTGCTGAACTAAATGCTTCTTATTGTCAGTTCTCACGTCCACGGGCACGTGACAAGAAGCTTCAACAAGAATGGGTTGTCCCATTGAAAAGCGTTGCAGATATTCAAGAGGTAGGAACATGTCTTTCACTACTTCATATAGGCCATTGTTTCCTTCACTTACAATAATCTTGTAAAACACTATCACTTAACAGAAATTCAAGGAGCTCTGCCTTGGAAACTTAAAGAGCAGTCCATGGTCTGAACTAGACGGACTCCAGCCAGAGACAAAGATCATAAACGAGCAACTGGTGAAAATAAACTCCAAAGGCTTCTTGACCATCAATAGCCAACCATCTGTCAACGCTGAGAGATCTGATTCCTCAACTGTTGGTGGGCAATAAGTTCCCTCTAAACTTTCTTCTCATAACTAGTACTATTGACTCAGACTCATCAAAAAAACCTTTGCAGGATGGGGTGGTCCTGGTGGGTATGTATACCAGAAGGCTTATCTAGAGTTTTTCTGCTCAAAGGAGAAGTTAGATGCAGTTGTTGAGAAATGCAAAGCTTTGCCATCTATAACTTACATAGCTGTGAACAAAGGAGACAACTGGGTATCAAACACTGCTCAGTCTGATGTGAATGCTGTTACTTGGGGAGTTTTCCCTGCTAAGGAGATCATCCAGCCAACTATTGTTGATCCCGCTAGCTTCAAAGTCTGGAAAGATGAAGCATTTGAGACTTGGTCAAGAAGCTGGGCTAACTTGTACCCAGAAGCTGACCCTTCCAGAAACTTGCTCGAGGATGTGAAGAACAGCTACTACTTGGTGAGTTTGGTAGAGAATGACTACATCAACGGTAACATATTCACAGTCTTTGCTGATCTTTGAGAAAATCCAGAAACAATTCTATCGGTTTTGCTACAGCTTTCACGATTTGCTTTTGTTATGTCTTCAAAATATTGTGATTTTGGTTTCTACTTCCTGTACTATCATTATCATATTTGATTTGCCAATAAAGTTATTTATACGAAAACATCAGTTTCGTTACTTCAAAAATCCAAACGAAAACATATGATGATGAGGTTAAGAAGATGACCAATATAGATTCAAATGATAGATTGTTGAGCAGGTTTATGAAACTTGAGCCTCTTTCTATGATTTAAATGCTATGTTTCTAGCCATTGTAACCTGGCGAACTTGTTAAAAGCAGCATTACTCAATTCTTTAACATTGTAGACCATACTATTACACAAACTAGTGAAGAACAATACAAGTAAACAACAAAACATTTGCCAGAAGCAAAGACTCCATTTTCAGTAATCGTCTCCTTTGGAAATAACCTCTTTGCAAGTTGGAAGCAACAAGATAGTGTGCTCAAACTGAGAAATATAGCTTCCTTTCACATCACACGCAGGAGGGCATGGCTAAAAGAACAACACAAAGCAACCAACTTTCCATCAAAATGCTGATCAGCAGAGTAAATTAAATGATATAGTCAGTTACAAGTCTTACCTCAATGATGCCAGAATCACACAGATTCTTTAAAGCCATTAAGTATTTGGTTTCACCAAGTCTGTCCAAATAGCGTCTGCAGAAGGCTAGAGTAGAGAAATTCTTGTTAATGGTTGCAAGGAGTTGTTTAGCTCTTGGTAACCTCAAGGGGACGTGACCCACATCATAGTTTTTCATGTAATGGCTACATTCTAAGTCATCTCTCACATATCCTTTTCCTGCAGAAATGACACAGAGAAACAATATGATTCTGCATTTCTCAAAATCTACTTGGTCCAGTGCCATTTCTTACCGGTTGATCCAAAAGTTTCAATGGCATATAATTCACCCTCTTCCATCTTTGTCTGCTCGCCTCCCTTAACGTTAGGAACAGATTTTTCAGCATGTATCTGATAGCGTCCAATGCTGTGCCCATTCAGGTTTCGGATACTTTTCACTGTCCCCATAAAAGACATAGTTACACCTTCTTCTTATAGTCTAAATAGAAGCTTCCAAACCATTGAAGTAATTTATACATAAAGTTTACCTTGGTAGACTTTTCCATTGATTTCTACCTCATAAGACTCCATGACCTCCTGAATTGCAGCACCAACATCACAAAGCCGGACATCAACACCAGCTTCCTGTCCCACCAAGAAAAAAAGAGCTATTTTACTTACTTGCCACAAACCAAAAGCGTATACTGAATAACTTCATTTGACTGTTTGCTCAGTGAGCTTATATGACCTTAGAAAACTCAAAATTCATTTGGACTTGACACACAAAGATCAAACGGAAGAACTTAACATGATTGTTGAAACAAACATCAAAAATGCACTACAAGATTGCAGAAACACTAATTACTAGCAACAGAGAAGGATATGAGCACCTTGATACCGGTGTATGTTGCTTCACGGGAGGCTGATAAAAGAGGATCAAACATAGGATTGAATGCAACAGTAAAAGCAGAATCAACAATGTACCCTGCCAAAACAACGTTATGAGACATTTACATTAAGAGATACAGATAAACAGATGAAATTTTGTTGTTCTTAGCATACCATCGATATGTGTTCCAAAATCTAACTTCATCACATCATCATACTGAAGAACAGTCTTGTCTCCAGAGTTTGGTGTCCAATGAGCAGCAACACTGAAGATTCAAGTAAATTTGAGACAACATTGATAGAACAAAAAGATCAAAGAAATGAAGAGAGAATTAAAAAAAGTAGGACTGACTTATTAAGAGAACATCCTGTAGGGAAGGCGATACCAGCTTGAAGACCATTCTCTGATATCAACATACGAACAGTGTCCTCTAAGGTCTCACAGATATCAATCATCAGCATTCCAGGCTTCATTATGCTTCTCATATACTTCCTAACTTGACGATGAACCTCTGCTGCTTGGCGAAGAGAGTTATATATAGGCTTTTGCAGCCGCTCCATCTCTCTCTTCTCTTCTGATGTTGTTCTCCACAGATTACTACACATTACAAAACAGACTCAGAATCTAGTCTATAGAGACATTTTTACTGTCGATTTTTGGACATAGAGTAGAAAGGTATGTGAAACTTACTCATCCTTGTACTGTTGGATTTCACCTTCAGGGAATTCTCCTGAAGGGAAGAGATCAATAACAGGTATTGAAGGTGGATCAGTCTGTTGAAGAGAAGTCTTCTTCTTCTTCCTATTAACAGTCATCGTAATTTGGAGTTAAGATCACCAAAGCAAACATTGAAAGATAACACACAAACAAAAAACAATGACTTCTCACTTGTTTTTACTCTTCTTCTTTTTCTTCGTTGAAGATTCAGCTAAAAAGTAAAAGACAAACTAATCAAACCATAAACACAAAGAGTCAAAGACACTAGAGAAACTCAAGAACCAAACTCACTTAAACTACAAGATCAAATAAGAAACAAGAAGTTATACCTTTGCTTCCCTCTTCTTCTTGGTTATTCTCCTTTTCATCTCCATCAAGATCAAGATTCTCAGAAAGGTCTGAAGCTAATAGAGCCTCTTTTCCATTAGAGGGCTCTACTCCACCATTCTCCTCCATAGAAGCTTCCACAACAAGCTTCTCTATCTCCATATCAGCTAGTTCTAACAAGGAACTATAAGAGAACTCTACAACCTTCAATGAGAAAGCAGAGATGAATGTAAGTCTTCTCTCTGGTTTGAATAAAAGTCAAAACTCTTAATTCACCATTCGTATTCAAGTTGTGTTTCTCTTCCGTAATTATGATTAGTCAAGAAAATTGTAAAATGCCCCAACATAACTTAGGTATCTAAATTTAATTATCTCGACGCTCTTTATTAGGCCCATTAGTTATAGGCCCATTAATATTAATCAGGCGATTATTTAAGTTCCCATTAATTAATTAATTGATTTTGTCATCATTACTCAACGGCTACTTCTCTCTTCGTCTATTTTCTTCTTCCTCCTCTGTTCTAGATTTCGAAGATAGTCAATCCGGTTTGGTTAATCTCTCGTCGATTGTGATGGAAGCAAGAACCGGCCGGTCTGTTCAAGAGCACCCATCTACACCGGCAGTAATTGCGCCGGCACCGATTCCTCCGCCTTCAACGCGGCGGCCGAGAGTGAGAGAAGTCAGCTCGAGATTTATGTCTCCGGTTTCATCTTCTTCTTCCTTCTCCCCTGGAGATCTCCATTCAAATTCTCCCAGGCATCTTCACCACAATCACCAACACCAACAGCACCAGAAGTCTAGACGGCAGTTAAAATTATCAGACGGAGGTGAGAACCGATCTTCTTCCGAGACGGCGTGTAGTCTCGACTCGCCGTTTCCTCTTCAACAAGACGGAGGAAAAGACCAGAAGCAGAATCGTCCCAAGCCGTTGAAAGAGAACGGACACCGTCTCGACACTCCGACGACGACGACGATGTTACCTCCGCCGTCTAGATCTCGATTGAACCAGCAGCGTTTGCTTACCTCCTCAGCCGCGGCTAGGCTTCTCCGGTTATCTCTCTCCACGGACGGTGAAGAAGATAACAACAGAGATAATAAATCCAACGGCTCAGATCACGCAAAGCTCTTCAACGCTCCCGCCTCCTCACCTCTTCGCCGATCACTGAGTTCATCTTGCGACGACGTTAGAGCTTCGTTGTCGCTTAAAGGTCCGTCGTTGCCTCCGGTGGCACCTAACTCGAAGAGTCAAGCCGATACAAAGAGACAGAAGAAAGTTTTAGGACAACAAGCGGATGCACACTGTTTAAAACTGCTTCACAACCGTTACTTGCAATGGAGATTCGCAAATGCAAGTGCTGAGGCCAAAATACAATCTCAGAAAGCTCAAGCCGAGGTTTGTTTTAGATCGCTTGATATTGTCACTGTTGAAACAATATTAAACATCAGTGTCAGAAGTGAATGTAGATTATGTTAAAATTGTTTATATTTAATGGTTATGCCGAACTAGCAAAATTCTTTATGTGTAATGGTGAATTAACGTTCTTGCAGAGGATGTTTTATTCCATTGGTTTGAAAATGTCAGAGCTCTCCGACTCTGTACAGAAGAAACGCATAGAACTGCAAAGACTATTAAGAGTAAAAACTCTTATGGAGATTATGGAGTCTCAAGTAAGTCAGATTGGAGATAGTATTTTTTACATAAACAAATATTGGTTTGTGACTTCAGTGTTTTAACTCTATGCAGATTCCTTATTTAGAACAATGGACAACTATTGAAGAAGAATACTCAACCTCAATATCCGAAACATCTGAAGCTTTATTGAATGCTTCATTGCGGCTCCCTCTTGATGCTGATATCAAAGTATGTATTGTGCTTTTGGATCAACTAGGAAGAACTTGTTCGGAACTTAACACTTGAATCTTTACTTCTCTAAACCAGGTTGAGCCTAAAGAGTTAGCAGAAACACTTGATGTTGCCTCGAAGTCTATGGAAGACATTGTGCAAAACCTGGGAAATTTTCTGCCTAAGGTTAGCAAAACTCTATCAATGGGCTTCACACAAGACATGAACATGAACAAATGTTGAAACTGTATTAACTTCCTTGATGCACTTTGCAGACACAAGAGATGGAGACGTTGATGTCTGAACTAGCTAGAGTAATCAGCAGTGAAAAAGCATCAGTAGAAGACTGTGGAGTTGCACTGCTTAAGACACATTCATCACATGTAGGAGCTTGTAGCATACATTTTGATATAATCCTTTGTTTCTTTTCAGTTTCAGTTTCTGAAGTCTCAAATGTTTTTCTTTCTTGTGCAGATTGAAGAATGCTATCTTAGAAGTCAATTTATCCACCACCAGAAGTGTGAACTCCAAGGGAGCAAACATTTTGTTTGATGAACTCTGCACAGAAGGTGACCTTACCATGCTGTCAACCACTGCAACATACACACACACACACAAGCATTGAAGCTGAAGTATTCTTGCAGGAAAGAACAAAATTCAACCAATTACTTTTAGAACAGTGAGGCTTTGTATAATGTGTATAATATATATGATGTATTTTATTGGGAAATTGGCCTGTATAACCAAGAAAAAAGCATAATTAGTGAAATAGCCAATTTCCCTAATATAACGTACACAGTGTGTCTTTTCTATAATATTGTCATCTTACCCTTTTCATTCAACCGGTAAACCTGCAAAAGAAATTATAATCTAAATTAATAACTAGTGATTCTAAAAGAAAAACGTGGCATTGCTTACTCTCACATAGTTAACAAATTAAATGGTAAAATATAGAAAGGTCAATAGATTCATCTTCAGATTTGAGCGATTAAGACACCACCGATTACATTCTTGGTGAGTTTGTGGAGAAGAAGACCATTATCAAAGGCTCGGAAGGTGACAAACGGTGTGAGTAAGACGGCACCATAACGGCGGTAAAACAAAGTCACATTCCCTATTATGTAAGTTGTTTTGCTATTCTTAAATTCTCTGAATTTGCATTCATTATATGTCGGAATCTGATATTGTAAAGTAATTAACCAGAAGTTGGGGATTTTATGTTTATAAAAAAATGGTGCTTGTATTCCATTTGCAAGACAATATAGTTGACTGTGTATATACATGGAATAGACTCGATGAAGATAATTATGTGAACCTCTATTATATTGTTTGTGTGAATTTGTAAATAAAATTGTGGTGGGCGACAATGTTGTATATAAATGGAGTAGTACAGATGTATGCCAGCATAGTATAGTTATTGTTATGTTAATAGTATAGTATATGTTACAGAAGTGGTTTTCAGATTAAAATAATGTACATTGACATCGCCACATAATTAATAATCATAATCTAATAGGTGATGATGTTCTGCGATTTATGGAATTGTTGATGAAATTGTCTCTGTTGATGGTGAAGGATCGTGGTGAATAATAAAGTTTTGAAGACTCGTGTGACGAACGACAAGACTTGTGCAGTGGTGATCACCTCCATCTATACAATCAAAACCACTGTATTCGTTTCTACCGCAATTGTACATCTTCTCCTAATTCTACGACCGTATGTTCTTCTCTTCCATCTAATCAACAACAAAATTCTTCTCTCCGATGCGGTTACATGTACTATCTCCACTGGTGTCATCAGATACACTTATCTTTTATCGTTGTGAATGACAAACAAGATTGAATGTATTGACCTTTCCATATTTTATATTGATGTGTATATGATTTTGTAAGGAGAAATAGTATATTAAACGCAAATGGAATAGAATATATTATGACATCAGATAAAATAGAATACAATGTGATGTTGAGTGGAATGTATTCATATGATTTTTCTTTAATATTACATAATATAATTTATTGCTACACAATTTTATGTACATTTTAAATTTTGATATTTAGGTTTAGGGTTTATCTTTGGATTAGGGTCTACTGATTTAAGTTTAGGGTTTAATATTTAGAAGGTGAAGGGGTATGGTTTTGGGTCAGCATTAACTCTTTCCATGCAATTATCTACATTTCATAATTTCACCAATATGTACTATGTTATTTATTTTGTTATATTCTATTTGGGTTTGGTTTATATTTGGGTTTAGAGTTTATACTTGGGTTTAGAGTTTATATTTGGGTTTAGGGTTTAGTGATTAGAGTTTAGGGTTTAGTATTTGGGTTTATATTTGGGTTTAGAGTTTATACTTGGGTTTAGAGTTTATATTTGGGTTTAGGGTTTAGTGATTAGAGTTTATACTTGAGTTTAGAGTTTATATTTGGGTTTAGGGTTTAGTGATTAGAATTTAGGGTTTAATATTTGGGTTTAGAGTTTATACTTGGATTTAGAGTTTATATTTGGGTTTAGGGTTTAGTGATTAGAGTTTATACTTGGGTTTAGAGTTTATATTTGGGTTTAGGATTTAGTGATTAGAATTTAGGATTTAGTATTTAGAAGGTGAAGGGGTATGGTTTTGGGTCAGCATTAACTCCTTCCATATAATTATCTATATTTCATAATTTCACCAATAAGTACTATGTTATTTATTTTGTTCTATTCTATTTGGGTTTGGTTTATATTTGGGTTTAGAGTTTATATTTGGGTTTAGAATTTATAATTGGGTTTTGAGTTTAGTAATTAGAGTATAGGGTTTAGTATTTAGAAGATGAGGGGGTATGGTTAGGGTCAACGTTAACTTCTTCCATGCAATCATAGACATTTTATAATTTCACCAATATATACTATGTTATTTATTTTGTTTCATTCTATCTGGGTTTTGGGTTTATGGTTTATATTTGTTTTTAGGGTTTACTGATTAGAGTTTATGGTTTAGTATTTAGGGGTTGGGGTGAAATTGAGATAAAGTTTAGTATCTAAAGATTGGGGTTGAGGTATGTTTAGTATATAGGGGTTGTAGGTGGAGTTATAATCCTATACTACTTAGGTGATACGGAACAAAACACTTGTGAATATGTATGAGGTCAATAAAGATATACGTGGATGGTTCCTCTTTCTTTTATTTGGAATAGTTTCCACGTGTTCTTGACCTTTTATTTGGAATAGATTACGTTATATCAGGGTCTACATTTCCGTGTATGATTTAGTTCTTATTTGATACGTTCAGTTTCTTTCGTGATCTATACTATTTTACCATATAGAATATCAATTCAGGTAATTTCTCTATCCGTTAAGTTAACATAAGTTGTGTAACGCGTACAACTATTATCCACTCACGTTACATCTTTCTCTTACATCATATGTGTTAATTATGTACCACAAAAATGAACCACGTCGTTTACTTTATGAATTGCAACTGGCAACTTGTTACATAAAGGGGTAGAACCGGAGAGAATATAATCAAAATGTCTGACATTTAATTATGTCAAAATCAGTGTTACTTACCTAATTTCATACTGAAATATGGCTATTTCGCCAATAAACCCTATTTTATTATGAAAGATTTAATAAAATTTCGAGTTAAAAAAAAAAAGACTGTTAGTATATACATTTTCTTTTTCAAAATATAATTTGTTGGTAACAAATCATCAGTAAGACTATAACCCTTGCAGAAAAAATGATCCAAGAAAAAAAAAATGATCCAAGAAATGAGTTAACCAAGCTAAACCGGATCCAAATTAAATTAAATTTGTAATTTAGTGTCGAAAGAAGCCCATAATAGGCCCATTAACCAAAACAAGGATTTAAAACGAACGGCTCTGATTTAATCCCATGAGTCGGCGGAGCGCGGAGGCAATATAAATGACAACCTCGATTTCATTTGAAACGAAAGAGAAAGTTAAGCCTTGTTCGGCAAGGAGTCGCTGCGACCATATTCAGCGACCAAAAAACAAAGGTCAATGGAGAGAAAATATAACCAGCGGAAAATAAATTATTAACGCAGCGGCTACTTTTATAGATATCGCCGATGTTGATCCGATCGCTGTAAAAAACAGCGTCAACTGAATCGGTTGTTGCGACTGTTTTTACGGCTGCTGCGTTTAATTTTCCGGTGTCGTTAACTTGCTCTCCACATACTTGGGGAAAAAATAAACTATAATTTTGGACGCCGGTCGCTGACGCTGCGATCCTTAAATAACAACCTCGATTTCGTTTGAAACGAAAGAGAAAGTTAATCCTAATTTTTCGAAGCCATCGAAAGAGAAAAGGATCAATCATGGGGATGAAATTTCTGAACAAGAAGGGATGGAATACGGGGAGTCTCCGTAACATCGAGAACGTATGGAAGGCTGAGCAGAAACAAGAGGCCGAGCAGAAAAAGCTCGAGGAGCTTCGTCTCCAGATCGTCCAGGAGAGGGAACGCTCTGAGTTTCGCGCTCTTCAGGAACAAGCTGGTCTCATCCCGTAAGTATCTTCTTCTTTTGGCTTAATCTCAATCGATTTAGGTTGTATCTAATTTCAAATTAGGGTTAGGGATTTGAGCTCGTTTCTTATGATTTGGAGTAAATTTTAGCGTGGACTCTATAATATGAGATAGAATCGGTGATTTGAAGTTGTTGGTCATTCTAAAAATTGGGGTTTTTTTTCTTTAATCAGGAGACAAGAGAGATTGGAGTTTCTGTATGATTCAGGATTAGCTGTAGGGAAAGGGAGTGCGAGTGGTTCAGGTGTGTCGTTTCAGAGAGAAGAGCAGCCTTTACCCAATGCTGCTGAAGCTGGTAATGGTGCTAGTGAGAAGCCAGATCCTTCGGCTCCTGGTGCGTTGTTTGAGGATAATACGCCCTCTGCTAATGACTCCTGGAGGAAGCTTCACTCTGACCCTTTGCTTCTCATCATGCAGCGCGAGCAAGAAGCTCTGGCCAGAATCAAGTGTAACCCCGTGAAGATGGCTCTTATTCGAAAATCTGTGAGTTCTTTTCTCCTGTATTTTTCATGTACATGAAGAGTTTTGCAATTGAATATTGTTTATTGTTTGCCTTTTCTTACCTGCTGACCTGTTGGAGAATTTTCTTATTTATAGGTGGAGGAAAAGGGAAAGGGTAAAGATGGAGATACAAAGGAGCACAAGAAAAAGCATCAACGTGATAGCGGGAAGCAGCATCGTAAGGAATCTTCATCTAGACACCATTCTGACTCGGAGGAAGATTCTTCTGGTGAAGAGAACGGAAGAAAACCCCATCATCACAGAACATCAGTGGATCATGATGAAGACAATGAGAGAAGGAGGTTAGATTTAGACAAAGAGTTGAATAGTTATAATAAGCACTATGAGAGAAGGAGGTCAGATATGGATGACGAATCAAAGTGGAGAGAAAATCGATCAGGTGAGAAGTATCGGTCTCAAGAGGATAGAAAAAGGAAAACAGAGGATTTAGACAACGACAAGCACCTATCGAGGGAGAATGAATACCAGAATAGGAGGCGGTATGTTGGTGGCTTTAAACTATCGGAGGAGGAGAGAGCTGCCAGATTTAAGCAAATGCAAATGGACGCAGAGGTGCATGAGGAGCAGAGGTGGAGAAGATTGAAGAAAGCTGATGAAACTGATGCAGTGGAAGCTAACAAGGACAAAATCTCTACTGGGAAAAGCTTTTTGGACGAGGCTAATAAAAGTGTGTATGGAGTTGAGAAAGGTGGAAGCTCGACTATTGAAGAAAGTGTGCGTCGCAGAAGCTATTATTCACAGCGTGGAGCTGAAGCCGAAGGCAATGCTTTTCGCCGCTAATGATGTGTTCCAACTTCCAACACAACAAGGTTTTGTCGTCTTTCAGATTGTTTTTAACAAAAACAGCTTACTGGAACGAAAAGCTTTTGATCTTTGGATACGTGGGCCTTAATAGTCTTAAGGCCCATGACGTGGCCCCTTCTGTGGGTGGTCCTGTCCACTAACATGTGTAATAATAATCACTAGTGGGACGTTGAAATGTGGTACTAGTCAATACATACCCGTGACAGGTAGTTGAGCATAATACTCCAAGATTCCACTTTGGCTCCTTCATGGAAACCACGAGATGAAGCCACTCTTTTCTTTTGTCTTTTTGAATGTTGAATATTTCGTTTTTTGTTAACCTTAATGAGAGATTATTGTCCAGAGGTTATATATAATTAAAGCTTTGATTCGAATGTTTGTCGCATAATAGTTTTCATTAACATCGTTGATATGTTATAACAATTGAAAATTACAAAAGCAAACAACAATAAAACGATTTGGGTTAATATGGAAACATTCTGCGGTGAGAGATTTTAACTTTCACTTTGTTTTCAGAGATTAGGACATTCAAGGGTAGAAGCTTTGCATGGAGGTTTCAACTTTCACGTGTAGCTTAATTGATATATACAGTGATGTCATTATCTCTTTTTCTGGTTATACCGTTTACCCGATAAGGAATGTCTAATTTTGTGGAAATGACTCAGAGTCAGAGGTAGGATGTTTTTAAACCAAGTTGTTACACTTTATGACCTCATTGTATATAAGGATTAACACTTATATTGAAAGTTTGTCAAACTATAGTAGTCAGCAATGCGCAGAAATGTTTTCTTTGCTTGTGTTTGTAATTATAATTTTTTTTGAATCACGAATGCGTGTTATAATAAATGTGTTTGAGATGCCACCATTCATGAATATATTGAGTACTGACACTGCATGACAACAGTTTGAGTTTTGAACCTGGAACTAAAGGAAAAACTCATAAATTAAAAGATCATTTATTGAGCATGAATATTCATCACCATTTACTCACTACGAAACCACGATAGAAATTTAACTCTTGAACATCACCGTACATTTTGTTTCTTTTTGTCTGTAAACCGTCTCTAATGTTGAAAAAAAAATCTGTCTGATATTTATTCTTATAAATAATAACATATGGTTCTAATACGGGAGAGAGATGCAATTTGCAAATTCATAAATATCTATTGTTGCGGTGCACATCAAGTCCATATTTTAAGAAAAAATTAAAAATAATATATGAGATTTTCATGAAAATTTATAAATAGAATTAGACAAATAAGTGTTTTGGCCAATAATAATTTAATGGCCTTGGACATGATCGTCGGCTTTATAAAAAGAGAAATACAAAGTAGGGAATAGAGATGGTAACAAAATGGAAAAAGAAAGGTGTGGGGGAGTTGAGATTGTGATTTGAGACGATGTATTGTCAGTTTGTCTCCTTAATAATATTATTAACCGGCAATTAGTGGCTTCATTTTTGACTTTACACTGTTTTTCACATTGTTGTGGGTGCTCTCACTCCCACCCACCCAATCACCTCCCTTTCTTTATAATATATACAGTTGTGCACAATCAAAAATACTAATTTTAAAAAGCAGTGATCATATTGTAGTGGAACATTGCTTGAATAGTTGACTCAGTAATTCCAATATTCTCTATATTTTTTTATTGCCAATATCAATACTGTATGTTTAAGGCTTAAACTACTAGTAATTAGAAGTGTATATATATGATATATATATGAGGTTTTGGATTATAAAATATGGTTTGTTTACGTAACCCGCAGAGAATGAAAAATAAAAAGTTAGAAAAATATATCCTAATTTCGTTCGTACTTCATACAATTTTGTTGCAAGAGAACTATCATTGATAATGCAGAAGTGTTTATGTTGATGAGAAATTACCATTTAAAGTTGCTAATAATTCCGGTTCTTTTTAGCAAAAAAAATAAAATAATTCCGGTTCTGTTAATCTTTATAGGCATCATTAGATAATATATGTTCATTTGGCCCTTCCAATGATATAACACATTATGTCAAAAAAAAAAAAAACTATTGACTATGATTACAATAAATTTAACTTTTTATATAAAGATTTGAACTCGGGAACACAAAGTTTAAAATCCCTATAAGTCTTAATAAGTCAGGGAATGGAATGTTCCATTTCAGTAAAAATAAATCTCCTTTTCCTATAAAGCTGACAGTAAAAAAGGATACTATTTAAAATAAAATAAAATAATATAAAATGAATATGAATTATCAATTATTACAGAAAACAAGATTCTGACAAAATAAAAGTTTAAATTTCACTTTGTCTCTATTTATGTCCTTTGTGAAGGTAAGAGCCCAGAACTAAAACGCAATCCCACTTGAATCCAAAAATCTCTATAAAAATAAATTAAAAAAAAAACTCTCTCATCGTCTCTCTTCTCCCAATAATCTCTTTTTGTGTAAGTAAAGCTTAAGCCTTTTCTGTATTGCTTTGACCATGGCCACAAGGGCTAGCTACTCGCTGGCTGTGGTAATGACGGTGGTGGTGATTCTCACTTCTACAGTCGTCTCCGGCGAAAATAGGTTTTCCGAACTAAAAATCCGTACCCACTTGAAACGACTCAACAAGCCAGCTCTCAAATCCATAAAGGTATATAATTTCAACAGAAAGTTTCTTTCTTTTGGATGAGTTTCTCCAATAATCTCTGGTTTTGGAACAGAGCCCAGATGGAGATATTATAGATTGTGTCCCAATCACCGACCAACCAGCTTTAGCTCATCCTCTGCTTATTAACCACACTGTCCAGGTCCATAACCTCTTCCCTTCTTCTTTCAATCTTTCAGTTCAAAACGCTCTGTTTTTTTTTTTTTTTTTTTGTTCTTGACATTGTGAATGGGTTTGTTTATAGATGACTCCAAGTTTCAACCTCTTTGGTGAAAGTAAAGTTTCATCCAACACCAAGAATCAGCAGTCTAGTGATATATCTCAGCTTTGGCATGTGAATGGGAAATGCCCAGAGAACACAGTTCCCATCAGAAGAACGACAAAGCAAGATCTTTACAGAGCGAGTTCGGTGGAGAAGTACGGTAGGAAGAATCAGAAGAGTGTCCCTAAGCGTAAATCTTATGAGCCAGCTAGTGTCCTTACACAAAATGGTCATCAGGTAACTATTTATTGACATGCATTTGCGTTAGTTTTGACCTTTTTTTTTGTTGTTGTGTGTGCTCATTAACAACGTTTCTAACTCTTTGGATTTGATGTAGCACGCGATAATGTATGTCGAAGATGGGGTTTTCTATGGTGCTAAAGCGAAGATCAATGTTTGGAAACCGAATGTGGAGATGCCTAATGAGTTTAGCTTAGCTCAGATTTGGGTTTTGGGTGGAAACTTCAACTCTGATCTTAATAGTATTGAAGCTGGCTGGCAGGTAACTTCTGTTCTTGATTGGTTTCTAGTAATAGAAAGAAGGATTTGTGTTTCTGATTTAGAGATTTGTGCGTTTTCAGGTCAGTCCACAGTTGTATGGTGATAGTCGAACCAGGCTCTTCACTTATTGGACTGTAAGTTTTTCTGAATATTTGTCAATTATCTCTATGTGTGTTTTAGTTTTTATTGAAGAATCATTTCTTTTGTCTCCCCTGTGAAAAAAAAAAAAACAGAGTGATGCATACCAAGGTACAGGCTGCTACAATCTTCTGTGCTCAGGATTTGTTCAAATCAACAGGGAGATTGCAATGGGTGGATCAATATCACCTCTATCAAGCTTTGGAAACTCTCAGTATGACATTACCATACTTATCTGGAAGGTAAACCAACAACAAGAATGAATCCTACATTTGTATAACTTAGTTAATAGTACTATATGATATATACATTCTGTATAACTAAACCTACTTTAAATATGTAGCGTAATGAGAAATTTGTTAGTTATGCTCTGTTTGTTTGGCATAAAACTATCTCTACCAATCGGTTTCGGTTTAGTTTCGGTTTGTGGAATTTCGGTTTGTTTTTTTTTTCTCAGGATCCAAAAGAAGGACATTGGTGGTTACAATTTGGAGAGAAGTACATAATAGGATACTGGCCAGCTTCACTCTTCTCTTACTTATCAGAAAGTGCATCGATGATCGAATGGGGTGGTGAAGTGGTTAACTCCCAGTCTGAGGAAGGACAACACACTACAACTCAGATGGGAAGTGGGAGGTTCGCAGAGGAAGGTTGGGGCAAAGCTAGTTACTTCAAGAACATTCAAGTAGTCGATGGATCGAATGAGTTGAGAAGCCCTGATAATCTTCAAGTATTCACTGATCAAGAGAACTGTTACAATGTGAAGAGTGGCAGTGGAGGTTCTTGGGGAAGTCACTTCTATTATGGTGGTCCGGGTCGAAACCAGAATTGCCCTTAAGATCCCTCTACTTAGATCATTCCAAATTAATCATCAACTGTATAAAACATTATTATATATACACATTCTTAAGTATATTGGTTTCAGATTGCAAGAGTGGTTTATTGTTTGTTCCTATGGTGTGAAGAGAAGATAAATTTCTATAAAGAACATTGTCACATGTGTATACTGAAATATGATCACATTAATGAATAATATTTTTTTTTGTTAATGAGCGGTAGCACATAAACAAGGAGATCTATCTTCTGATAGCCTCTCTTTAAAAGTCAACAGATAACGTGGACCCAGAAACCAGAAGAGAGTTGACTTCAATCCGTTGACGAGTTCTCAATCGAGAAGTATTATCAGTTTCACATTAGTACGAGAATTAAATTAATTTAAGAAAGTATTCAATGGTGTCAAAGGAAAAATCTACAAAAGAATGTACCAGACGTATCATACATTCATGTGTAGATTTAATCATGACCTGATGCAATTACAAGCTAGTGACCTCTAGCGGAAGGGGGCATGGCAAACTAACATATGATAATTTTTTTACCAAAAACAAAACAAAACTTGACAAACAAAGCAAATGATAAAAAAAATTTATTTGAGTAATTCTCTCAAATAGCACATTCAAGTTTTTGTCACTAAAATAACCTTCAAAAAAGAAAATGATCAAAATAGTACTTATTTTATTTTGAAATTTTTAATTTTTATTTTTTATTTTTTAAAATTTGAAACCTCATTCCCAGAAACTCACTCCTTAACTCTAAACTCTAAATCTATATTAGTTAATCCTATGATATAAATGTATATTTATACTTTAATAAAACTTATTTTGGTCATTTTCATCTTTGAGAACTATTTTTATGAAAATAAACTAAAAAGACAATTTTAGGAAATTTCTCTATTTTATTTGTTAAGAAAAACAATGATAATTAATTGATATTTGTTTTTTTTAATACAAATTGGTTTAGTTTGGTTAATTACTTATCGTTTGGTCAAATGTCATTTTATACTTCTGTTAAAGATGATCCGGGTTAACCAGAAGCTAGGCATGTAAATACGACTGAACGGTAACTGAGCTGAAATTTCAGCATCACTATATATATATATATATATATATTATATATATATATATATATATAATATATATATATATATATATATATATATATATATATTTTTGTATTGTTCGATGTTTGTGTTTTATTTACTCTTACATTAGCAAATTAGTCATTTGTATATAGTGACATCCCGTATATCATTTTTTCAGAATACAGTTTTGTTAGAAACAAAATATATCCTATTCAGTTTCAAAAATATCTACCTCAATTTCTTTTTTCTTTTTTTTTTTAAGTTATTGTTTCATAAATCAACCAAAAATGGGCAAAACAATGGATAAGAACAATAACTCGGATAAAACCGGTACGATCTAGAACTGCCCACTGTACACCTCCGAAGGATATGTAGTCAAGTTATTTCGCGAACTCCAGACCCCACTCTAATGAAGGATACATAGACAAGCCGCTTATCATAATTCCAGACCCGACATGGTAATCACCGGGTGGTTCGGGGCGGGAGAACAAAATCTCCACTTTCTCCTCACCAATTGACCCATTGCTAACACTTAAGCGCAGAAACAAACACTAACAACACAAGAACACATCACACCCTAACCTTAACACACGAGAAAGAAAACTAACACACACACTAGAAACAAACTAACAAGCACACAAGAAACAAAACTAACAAACACACAGCCTGACACGAGACTGAAACACGGGTTTGAAAGGAGGCCGCAACACGGACTACCTCAATTCTTTGTTTCGATGTTATATGTAAAAAAAATGTTTTTTTTTTTACTTGAGTTGCCTCATTGTTAAACTATTGTCTTATAAAATTATCTTTTAAATTTTATATTCAATTTGACTCTTTACGCGCGTTACAATAAAACAATTTTTGTTAAATGAAAATAGAATGCATGCTGATCATTATTAACTAGACTAGATAAAATAAATTTAAAATATCCCCACTGAAGAACATTCTACCGTATACAGGTAATTGTTTCTTGACTTGTGTAGTGTTACCACTGACAAATATATCACAAGACGATAAGGTTTCTAAGCACTAAACGCAGAGAAAATCTGTCATAAGATGGTTGACCAAAAATGAAGAAGATGGTGATAAGGTCTTTATAAGCACTAATTTAGATAAAAACCTATCACAAGATTTCTAAGTGATTACGAAGATTACGAGACTGAAACAATGGTTTATTGACCCATGACTTAAACAAGTGAGTGCAGAATGGATATCCTAAAAATTGCATTTTTTTTTTGTTTTGATGAAGCATATAAATTTCAGTCAGTATTTTTTTCTTTTTTTTGATAAAATACTTAAAATATTTTTATTTAAAATTAAGAAAATCAATCCTTTTAGTAAGTATCTTGGAACTAAAAAAATTAGAAAATATTGAAAAAGATGAAAGGAAAGGAGAAACGGTATCGATGTGCAGAGATATTAGAACTTCTTCCACTATATATTACTTTTTATTGGACAATTTATTTTCTTAAATAAAATTATCAAAATATTTTATTTTAAGATACCTAATAATTTAGGTGTCGTGGTCGCCTAGTAAAACTGAACTAATTAAAACCAAACCAAACTGAATTAGAATAAGTGTTTGGATTTGATAGTACCGAATAAACCGAATGATGATATTTTTAAGAAACCGTAGCCGTATATGGATATGGTTTGGTATATAAACCGATCAAACAGAATAAGTCAAAGAAACCAATTAATTAAAATATTAATATACTTATATGTAATTTTTATAATAATATATACATAATTTATTTTATTAATATGATATTCGTAATCAAAACATTAATTTTAATAATTTTTATTTTGTTTCAATTTAAAATGGCTATTTTGTTTTCTGATTTTTATCAAATTAAATAAAACATATTTTTATTTTTATTGATAACTCCTTGTGCTAAAACATAATTATATAATAATATTATGATGTTATTGGTTTCTGGCTTTTATTTTAATATTTAAATAAAACAGAAAATATTATATTGAAAAGTTAGATTAAAGAATATATTTATTTTTAATAATTCTGATTTCTATTCATATAATCAAAAAAATTTATATAAGAAATAAATATACTTATGGTTTTTTGGTATACAACCGAACCAACCCAATTTAGATATGATTATAATATAGTAGTTAATTTTCATAAACTCAAAATACTGTTTAAAAAAACGAACCGAAGCTCATACCAAAATCCGGATTGAATCGTAAAATGAACATGCCTACCCTAAACCCTTACTTTTGGCGTGTGGTTAAATCGTAAAGTGAAATATTCTTAGATATTTCTTTTTCTTTCTCAGTTATATAGATTCTAATATTGCTGTTATGTTTTAAGTCATGGGTCAATGTTTTTTCCATATTGTATTATGATTATCACCACTGAGAAATTTATAGCATGATGATTTATGCGCTAACTTCTTAATTAATAGTGGAATATATTAGCATTCTTCCCCTCTATTTAAACTCCACGGAGTAGTTGATAAAAAAATACAAACTTCCAAAGAGTAGTTGATTCAGAAATTAAACTATAAGCATTCTTTGTGATGGGGATGATTGGTTACACCGTAGCTCTGGTGGTGATAACAGTGATATTCTCTCCTTGTGTTTATGGAAAACAGTCATCTGATCAACAAGACATCAAAGTACAAAGACTTTTGAAGCGGCTCAATAAGCCTGCTCATAAATCCATTAAGGTATTTAAACAACAAATTATATAAAAAGAGTATTATTTTCTTTTGTGCGGAAAATGATATATTAAAATAATGAAGAAATCTGAGATTGTGGTTATATGCTATTTTTTGCATTAGTTAACTTATCTAGATATATGTATACTATATTGCGTCCAAAAATATCTAATTCTTATTACATTATCTCAAATGAGATTTTGTTTCTATAATTTTGCCATACGAAAATAATTTAATATGTGACATCATAATGTAAAATAGTATAGATATACTCAAGCAAAATTTTATCACTAATTTACATGTTTTATTTTTCATTTCTCATCGACAAAAGTAGTTTCAGAAACTACTTTGGAAAATATGTACTGATATTTTGGAATTTTATATATCTATAAATTTTGAAATTTTATATATCTAGCAGTGTTTAGATTTACTGTCAGTAAACAGAGATGAATTAAACTTATAATTAAGTGGCATAAAATGTTAGTTAGAAAAAAAACTTAAATGTGAGTTCCGTGCTTTGGATATTCACGAAAAAAAAAGATTGATTTTTTTCGCGTTAATATGTCTTACAGAGTGAAGATGGAGATATAATAGACTGTGTTCCAATAACTAATCAACCAGCTTTTGACCACCCTCTACTTAAAAACCATACCATCCAGGTTTGTCTTCGTTTATGATTTCCTTTTTTTTTTGTTACATGCATGATTATGTTGAAACAGAATGTTTTCGTACGTAGATGAGGCCGAGTTTTGTTCCTGAAGGTGGTTCTACGTACACCAAGAAAGAGGCAAAGGCTATAACACAGGTGTGGCACAAAAGTGGAGTGTGTCCAGATAACACAGTTCCTATTAGAAGAACAAAGAAGGAAGATATCTTACGAGCAAAATCCATTGAGAGTTTCGGGAAAAAGACTCATAGGAGCAGTTTCGGGAAAGGGACTGATCAGAGCAACCCTGGACAAGGCCATGAGGTACACCTTTTATGCATTGTGTTACTTATTTACTGGGGGCCATGTGCAGTTAGATAAATATATTTCAGTGAGAACAAAATAATATTAAATATTTAATAGATATCTAAATTTATGTTAGTACTTTTTGTACTTTTTGTGTATTTCTTTTACAAAAAAAAACACACACAAATAACTTATAATTCTTAAACACAAACAACATATAGTTTTACATACTTTGTTGTAATGTGTAATTCTTAATTTACTATCTTTTTATCCCATCATCCATCTCGTAAGTCATATCTTTTAATCAGAAATATCCAAATTATGTCAAATAGTACTGCTATTAGTTTCTATATAATATATATGTGCCATCGAAAATAATAATAAGTTACTAAAAATCATGTAACATTCTACATTAGATTTTTTTTTTTGTTAATTTATGAAATACTATACGTGCTTCTCAACTCAGATATATTGAAGTTGTGATTTCAGGTTTTCTTTTTAACGTTGATGATTAGATCTGTAGTCTTTCATTTAACACTTTCCCAATTTTTGGAGCCGGTTTAGTACGCGATCATGAACTCGAGGGCCGGCAATTATTACGGGACAAAGTTTGTCATGAATACGTGGAGACCAGAAGTTGAAGTTCCCAATGAGTTCAGCTTGGCTCAGACTTGGCTTGCGTCTGGATCTGGCTATGATACTAACACAATTGAAGCGGGTGTGCAGGTCTTGCACTTCTTTCGTTTCAATCTTAAATTACATCTAATTCTTTAAATGCAAAAAACTTTCAACTAAGACCTTTGTTTGCTTAATTTATAGGTGTGTCCAATATTGTATGGTGACAACAATCTTAGATTGTTTGTTTATTGGACGGTAAGTTCCCATCTTCCATAAAATACATATTATATGTGTAACCCTAATCGAGTGGAAAAAAATAGACTGCTCAAGTTACAAAAGAAAAAAATTAAGTTAAAAAAAAACTGCTCACTAGTTTTTGACTTCTTATCAGGATCGAAGTTTTTTTTTTATCTTCCGGAAACACATTTATTGCCATTATTGTAGCATTTGAGTCCAATATATTGTCACGGAAAAGCCATTAGCCTATTTTAAAATTTTATTGTAAGAAAGATTTCATATATATATTATTAAATATAATGGTGATCTATAAATTTAACCTTGGCTTTGCTTAGACCATCATTAATACAGTTTTTTAGGGAAGTGTCTTAATGAAATTAGGAATTGGAAAAGAAATAAACGTCTCCTAAATAAAGTACATAAGAAACATCTCTTAATACTTTATACTATTTTACTTAATTTTATTTATTAAATATTTATTAAGAATTAGGATCTTCCCCAATAATCATACTCTTATGAACAGTCTCTTGCTTATTTTGAAGACAATCTAACTTTTTCATGCACAGTAAGGCTTTTGAGGGGCGCTATGTGTTTTCTGCTTTTGATTTTTTACTTCACTAAGCTTTTTTAGCAGATCTTATTTTAAAACTTTCTTCAACCATTATAAAAGGATCAATAGTACCAACATTTACACAAATTCTGTTATTTTCTTCTTCTTAAAACCAATCTATACGTTAGTTTTGATGGAAACCCATGAATATTAAGCTAATCATAATTGAATTGTTTTGAGAAACAGAGTGATTATTACCAAAGTACAGGATGCTACAACACTGGGTGCTCAGGTTTTGTTCAGACGAGCAAAGTGATAACTCCAGGTGGATCCTTCACTCAGGTCTCACAATATGATGGATCTCAGTATGCTCTCCCCATGCTTATATGGAAGGTACTAACATATTTTTCTTTCTTTGCTTTTATTTAATTTTTTCTTAACAACAGAGGCGGATCGATAAAATATTTCGATTACACCATCTCCAATGTATTTTGATATTTCTACTTCTAAAGTATAAGAATTTTATAATAGAGATAGACGTTGCCATAGTGTATTTTCCTAAAATAGTAATATCTAATTATAGAGGAAAAATAGAGAATTGTTATTTCTTCCCCTATTTATAGAGGAAAAAATAGCAATTTCTATTATATAGGAAAAATAAAAGTGAGTTGGAACAATTTTACCTCTGAATATTATTATAGAAGTGAAAATAACAATGAGTTAGAGAGCGTAGACCAAAAAGATTTGTGCTTTATAAACCAATAATATCTCAAAATGCTCTACCTAATATCATATTATTAAGTAGATATCAAAACCCTTTATCACTCCTCGTTTAAAATAGCAAAAACATATATCTTTGATTAAAGAGGAAAACTAACTAAAATATCTCGAAAGGTAAATAAATTTTCTTCTCTAATCCAGTATATAAGAGCATCCCCATCAATGAACCTCTTGTGAACCTCCCATTTTTGATTATTTTAATTTTTTTTTTCGTTTGACCTTTCTTAAAAAAAAAATAATAAATGGACCAATCGCGGGTCGCCACGTGTCGTGGGATCCGTGCTACAGTGTATGAACCGGTTCACTACCGTGAAACTAAAAGGGACAGGTTCATAAGTTTGGCGGGATCTACAATTATAATAATATTTTTTTTTATTTGGGAATGTGTGTGAACCCATTGAGTGATCCCTCAATGGGGATGCTCTAATATATTCTAGAAAGCGATACATTTTTTATTCATGGAACATGTAAACCAATTATAGCTTTGTTTGAAAATTTGATTTTCTGTAATTAATGAGAATATCTAGATATTTCTTACAAAATGTTAAGTTTAAAAAAAAAAACAGCGAAAAGGAAAAACAAATATGGGTGCACATTTGACAAGGGCATATAATTAATAGCAGTGTATAATTTGATGCCCCATATAGTAGACATAATTAACTTGAGTTGCACGCGAAGTTATATCTGCATCTAAAGCCAAAATGGATTAACGTCAATTGATTTTAGTCCAGCGGAAACTGGTGGCTAATGATCGGTGGAGAGTATGTCGGGTACTGGCCTGGCAGTATATTCACTTCTCTAGGAGATCGAGCTACGACAGTTCAATGGGGAGGTGAAATTGTAAACCAAAGGACCAATGGGAGGCACACAAACACCGATATGGGAAGTGGCCATTTCGCAGACGAATGGTATAAGAAAGCGAGTTATTTCAGGAAACTGGAGACAGTTGATGGAGCCAATACTCTGAGAGAACCACAAGGACTTTACCCCTATGCAAGTAACAGTAACTGTTATAACATTAAAGCAGGAGGTACTCGTGGTTCTTACTGGGGGAATTTTTTCTTCTATGGTGGTCCTGGTCGGAATGCTAATTGTCTTTGATTTGGATCGATGTGCGCCAAAGCTTTTAAGTATTTTCACATGTGTGGTTTAAATAAGAACATGTGATAGTCGTGGTTTAAGAAAAAAAAAAGTCCACGTCATCATGGTTAAGTGTCCTTGATATTATGTGTGTAAAAGCTTTTCAGATTTTACATGTCTGTAATTTGAAAAAATAATGTGTATTAAAAATAATAAGAATACGTGTGTTTGATTGATAAATCTTCAGTTTATAGTTATCTGCTCTCTATCTGGTCAATCTGTTGACTTTTTGGTAATGAAAATTTTCCTCCACAAATGTTTGTGATAACCTTTTCCATTGTTTGATCTCTACGAGCGAACTTAATACCTTTAAGGTTCTAAAGATGTGTTAGCTATTGAAGACCAATTTCTAGTTAGCATATAAACATACTAACAAATTGTTTTGTATTTGAAGCAATAAAAGTTATTAAGTTTATATAATTTTATACAAGTCGCACGTTTGTGCTGTTGTTGGGATAAACTGTAAACAAGTCGTTGTCACTTGTCTCAACATGTTAAGTTCTACCTTGCACGTTAGGCGAATTGTAGAATAAAGAACAGAAAGGATATTATCAACTTATGTACGTTTAGAATAAAACCTTGCACGACACCATCCGTTGGATGGGTCAGCTTTGACTTCTACGTTTACGTTTGCGTTTTTCTCATTTACAAAGAAGAATATGCTTTACGCTTTATCCTCTTTTTCATTTAAAAACTTCTCTTGTTTACGTTCTATGATCTTGATGAGTCCTAAGTTATTGACACCAAGATACAGCCAATATATATATATATATAACCCATGACTTTCCGTTGAACTATCGGCAAATCAATCTTCCCATTTGTGTTACGTTATCTGAAAAATGGGAAACTGTCTTTCAATCTCGGATGCATCAGAAAAGGTTATCAAAGCAATTCCCATCGACACTGTCTTCAAGTTTCCATCACCATTGCCTAATTTCACCCAAGGTTTGTATTATCATTGTTTCTTCTTGTTCTCCCTCTCTATCCAGGGAAAGGAAAAATCCTTATGTAATATTGTCATTGGCCACAAACTCTAACTAGCTAATATATATATATATAGGTTTAATATATATATATATATATATATATATATAGGTTTCATGACCACCAAGTTGTAAATGGAATTTTTTAAAATAAAGATTTCTCTTAAAATGTTTATGACCTCTTAAATGTTGATGTATTTGATTTGACTTGCATCCTAAGGCGGCGGGTTTGCTAAAGGAACCATTGACTTGGGAGGTCTTGAGGTTAGCCAAGTTTCGACATTCAACAAGGTTTGGTCTACTTATGAAGGAGGACCAGACAATCTAGGAGCTACCTTCTTCGAGCCATCCTCAGTCCCTTCCGG
Organism: Brassica juncea; assembly: GCA_018703725.1. Lineage (NCBI taxonomy): Eukaryota > Viridiplantae > Streptophyta > Magnoliopsida > Brassicales > Brassicaceae > Brassica > Brassica juncea. The sequence goes on along the minus strand of CM031942.1, from coordinate 56,168,020 downwards.
TTTCTCCATTCTCGGTTACTACGCTCAACCAAACAACCGTCAACTCTTCGGTTGGGTACTCGTAGCTAGAGATCTCTCAAGCAATAACACCTTGAAATCGCCTGTTGATTACACTCTTGTCGGAAACACCGAGTCACTCACGATCAAACAAGACGGACCTGGCTATTTCTGGCAGCCTGTGTCCCCCGATGGATACCAAGCCGTTGGTCTAATAGTCACAAACTCCTCGCAAAAGCCTCCTCTAGACAAAGTACGCTGTGTTCGGTCCGACTTAACCGAACAATGTGAAGCTGATACATCGATATGGGAATCAAACGGAGTCAAAGTCTCGAGCCTCAGACCAACCATTAGAGGAACACAAGCTACAGGCGTCTGCGTGGGTACATTCACATGGCAACCACAAAACACATCTCCTCCATCTTTATCTTGCTTAAAGAACACGAAACTAAACTTCTCTACAATGCCTAATGGGTCCCAAACCGGAGTCTTGTTCGACACGTATTCTCCGTTGATCTATCACCACCCAGACGAAGAATACCTACCTTCCTCTGTTAATTGGTACTTCAGCAACGGTGCCTTGCTTGTAAAGCAAGGCGAAGAATCAAACCCAAGCCCTATCGAACCTAACGGTACGAATCTTCCACAAGGCGGGGCTAACGACGGATCATACTGGCTAGACCTTCCTACAGACAAAAAGGGCAAAGAGAGAGTGAAGAAAGGAGACTTGCAGAGCACGCAAACGTATCTCCACATCAAACCAATGCTCGGAGCAACGTTTACGGACATAGCCATATGGGTATTCTACCCTTTCAATGGTCCAGCACGAGCCAAGGTCAAACTCATAACCTTGCCGTTGGGGAGAATCGGCGAGCACATCGGAGACTGGGAACACGTGACGTTAAGGATAAGCAACTTCAACGGAGAGCTATGGAGAGTGTTCTTATCGCAGCACAGTGGAGGAGAATGGACCGAGGCTTGCGATTTGGAGTTTCAAGAAGGAGGAGGAAGCAACAAGCATGTGGCTTACGCGTCGCTTCACGGACACGCTATGTATCCTAAGCCTGGACTTGTGTTACAAGGTAACAATGGTGTTGGGATAAGGAACGATACGGCGAAGAGTAAGAAGGTGTTTGATATGGGGTTAGGGTACGAGGTGATTGCGGCAGAGTATGGTGGAGACGGCGGAGGAGTGGTGGAGCCGCCGTGGTTGAATTATTTTAGGAAGTGGGGACCTAAGATTGATTATAGCGTTGAAGACGATGTTAAGAGGATTGAAAGGTTTTTGTTTGGGGCTTTGAAAAGGGCTTTTGTTAACTTGGTGAAGAAGATCCCTGATGAAGTGTATGGTGAAGATGGACCTACTGGGCCTAAGCTTAAAGGAAACTGGACTGGTGATGAAAATTGATGTATTTATATTTACTTTTTCTTAAACGGTTTGATTTGATTCTTTGTTTGATTTGATTCTTTGTTTTTTTTTCTAACATGAATTGATTCTTTGTTATCTATCACATTCTTTGTAATTTTTATGTAATAATAAATGTTATGTTACCACTTTGTTTGGTTGATTTATGAAAAAAACCAAGAATATTTGTTAGATTCGGGTTTTATTATACTTTCAACTTAAATTGGTTTTGATGATTAGTGGATTGTCTTCAATCTTTTATATATTAGTTAATGCCTCATTGAATTTCCGATGTTAGATACTTTATCTCTAATAATATTTGCAATTTATAAGCATACTAGGGCTAGCCCGCCCTACGGGCGGGTTATCATCTGAAAGAATTATATAAATATCTCATCAGGTCTAATAGATATTCTAAAATATTTAGCTTATTTTAATTTTCAATATATATATTGTTATTTTTATTATAGTACTAATAGTCAGCCCATGCTACATGCGGAATATAAATTAAACCATTTGTTTATTTGGTTTAAACTATATTTTGAAATGTTTGCTTGTGAGGATATTGTTTAGTTTCAGATAAAATTAATTGCTACAGTGTCCGATGGATATAACAAAAAGTTGGTAAACTTCAATAAACTCCAACAGTTTCAATTCGGTAATGGTAGAGTGTTCCCATTTGCTTGGACCCAGTAAGATTGGAATGTAAGCTAGGTTAGTTATTGAATTTCCTAGGCACGTTAGCAGCATTGGGTTTAAAAGTTTTAAAAGGCGTCATTATTATTATTTGGGTTTGTCAACCACGGGTAACCCTTTTTCTAGTGGGAAATTGTGTTGTTGGATTTTTTTTCTTATGTTCGACTGGTTTGATAAGTAACCTGTTTGTAAAGCAATCTGTGAATATCTAGCTAATTTTGTTACAGTGAATTGCTATGTAACACCATGTTTGTGAGACTGTTTTTGTAGGTTAATGTTTGTATTTATACGATTTTATAATGTATATGTGATGAGACTCGTAAGCTAAACTCAAAAAAAAAAACTTGTAAATGCAACGCATGCAACATGTGGATAAGGAAATCCAATTTACAAAAAAAAAACATGTGGATAAGGACAGTTATTATAGTAACGTAAAACTTGAATGGAAGGTAAGGAAACCAGTAGTCATGGAGAAAAAGAAGCATGCAGCCTGAACATTGGCGATGGCGGGAGGAATGTACAGGGGTGGTACTACATAAAGAAACGGGGGAATTTCTCCATTTGTTTATAGTAAAAACATTTTAGACATCTGTTGGAGAGGTCATTTGTATTGCATATTTGCATCTTCCTGGGGGCATGATTAGTATCATATTGCGACCGTATTGTTTCTCCTTGACCAGGTCGAATTCATGTAAAGCCACCTGATTTTCCTCCAACACTTATCGAGCTTCATTATTGTTGTGTATTTGTCTAATGCTAATTTTAAATTAGAAAGGTTTTTTTTTTTGTAAATTAGAAAGTGTGGTTGGACGAATTCATTTCAAGCGTGTTGGTTGTTTTCTTTATTTGATTAGCATATGCCATTTGTCGAGAAGGAGAAATATAATATGAGATGTCTACGTCAAGTTTATCTATACTGTTTAAAAATTTGCAGTTTATTGTGTATTTCACACAATGTAATATTTTAAGAGTGAGTCTATATCTAAGCTCTCATTTTCAACGAAACTCATACACCAAGTACCATATCCAGAACACACGCGAGGAGAAGAACCATGTGAAGATGTCTTATGCAACTCAAAACCCTGACCTCTAGTAGAAATTGCTTCATTCCTTGAGCCGCATCAGGTCTAGAGAATTTGATGGCAACATGGGTGTGATCAAGTGTGCCTTATAGACTGGTCTGATCAGCCATCTACTTTGCTGTTGCTTGCGAATCTATCAATAAGTTCTCCAATGTATTCTATATAGTATTTCATTAACCGGACATCGTTTTTTACCAAAGCACTAAGTGCACGGTCTTTGTCGTGTGGTTCCCTTCTTGATTTCATTTATCCTCTGAGCTTTCTCAGTTGCTTCCATTTTAGCTATACACTTGGCCTTCGTTATCTCTGCTACAGCCAAGACTGTCTCTTCAGAACTCCTAGCTTCCTTAAATCCTCGAGCTTCTTCCATTTACACATATTAAGCTCATAAAGTATTAGATGGAGAAAGCTGAGATTTCCTCATCATTAATTATATCGCTGCACACCTATATTTATAAACGTCGTTGTGCATTAAGTGCATCTCTGGAAGCTGAGTTGAACATGTCAATGATGTACCTGAGTTCAAGCTTTGACCTTTTCATCTCCAGCTTCAATATCTCTATACTTCTGTTTATTCGACAGTGAAAACATAATTGTCAAAGTGAATGGTTGCCATTAAACGTTTTGTGTGTCGTCGTTCTTGTGCTCATTAGCGCTCAATTCACCAATAATGACGGCGGTGAGTTTCACAAACCGAAACACATCAGATGAATAATACGTTCTTCTCTTGAAAACAAAAGCACTCAGTTCCTTCTTGCACTTGTGACAGCCATAGGAGTTTTCTGTATAACTATCATTATATATGCATCAGTCTAGATGAATTCACCAAGGATTCTTGCTTTCGCTGAGGGTATCCAAAGTCCGTCATCCCATCAAGTAACTCATACTGTCATCACCATAAATCAATTTCAGTATAAAACAGTAGGATTACTTTCTTCAAAACTTTATTGTATAAGATGTGTGGCAGAAGTAACGTACCACTGCGAGAAAGCTATCCCTCAAGGACTCTTTCTCTAACTACTCAAAGTAATGCTTTAAGACCTATAGATCACCACTTCCATCATATGTAACACCATTAAAATTATGTGTATGCTTTAAAAACAGAATAGTATATTTACATCGAGTATGCAGCGAAGGAAGGATAGAAGACTGACAGCATGATAAATCTGGAAAGACGCTTTCATGACAGACCTGCTTGACAAATCATTCATGATGTAAGTTGCCTCATTTAATTGTGTATCACCCTGACCAATCAAACAACATACTGAGAAACGAATACGCTGATATTACATAATGAGCCTCAAAATTCAAATTCAAACTTTATGATCTAAACCATTGATCAAACTTGTTCATCACTTCCAACAGTTTCAAATTCGACCAAGTGTGTTCATTGTTTTGAAAGGTTTCAGTTTAAGTTGGTGACTCTAACATATACGAACTCACAGAACAAATCAGGATATAAAAACCTCTTTAAGCTCGGAGAATAAGAGTATGCCGGATTTCAAATCAGTGATATATAAATCAAACCAGAATCGAATAGATCACACAGGAATACAGGATTGATGATCAAAGATAATCAGTTTCAATAAACATGAAAACGCAAGAAAAAACAAATAAAAATTATAGTTAAAATCGCAATCACGAAACGGAGAGACGGAGATCTGCGATAAAATACCTCAGAGCCAAGAGGCTTAACCACCGTCACCGGCGACAGAAGAGACGCATAGGACAGTGAGGCATAGGAGGAGACCCGGAGCCGCTCGCAAAGCAGTTAATCGTTTCTAAGAATCTGCATCAGATTTCATAAAATAATTAGAATCGGATGAAAGCAAAACCTGGAATCGTCGATCTACTAAGACTTTAGGTAACGATTCTTAAGCGGTATTAGGGATTGAAACTGGGGCCGAGAAAATCATTATGGGGAGACTTCTTAGATCTGCAGCAAAGCAATGCTCATTGTATATCAAACCGGTAAAAAAATTGCAGATGAGAGATGATAGTTACTAATGTTTTGATGTAGCCATGAAGACCTGATTTAAAACTTGAGTTAATGGCATATCATGAATACATGGAAGCTTGATCGACTACGGTTTTGGAGAAAATAGATCGGTACATAGAATAATTAATGGAGGTTTTCATGAAATCCAAACCCAAAACTAATTTTGTTATCTAAGTGAGACACTTGTTAGCCTCACCTTGTCCTATCTAAAGCCATGAATCAATTAGGCGAAACGTTCAACATCTCGAAACTCCATAGAGACACAACGCCGAGATTGAAATCCACAAAGTGATTCAGTATCTCGAAACTCCATAGATGTATCAAAGAACGACGGAGAAGAAGCTTCGATTCATTGTGGAAGAAGAACGCGAACCAAAAATTGTGTGTGGTCTCGTTGTCTATCGGGCCGGATAAACGCAGAAAGCCCACAAAACATGAAGAGAATCTGAAAACAAAACGCACAACATCATTTAAAAGACACGTGTCGAACCCTGAAAAGCCGAATTTGTGACCTGTAATCCTAGCTGTCATGCTCCAGAAGAGAAAAAACTGTCTTTTATATAATAAGATTTGTATCACATGATATTTTATTTTTCATGTAAACTCTTTTCACATTCTTCTCATAACTATACCTGAAATATTTAAATTCATATTCAAATTATTATATGAAATCATAATTTTTATAGTATAAAATACTTTTTGGACAAATTATAGTATAAAATACTAAATCTAGAATAGTTATAAGAAACAATCTAAACAAATAGGTTTCTGCGTATCATCTGCACCATTTCTATGAATCATCTATAATATATATCTGCGTCATTGCACCATTTCTATGTATCATTTGCGATAAAAATAAGTATATACGGATTTAACATTTCACCAAAAAAAGAAAAATAAGTATATATTTCACATGCAACTTTTCTTAATCTTATAATTTTCTTTGTTTTCAAGTCCGCATATTATTTGTAATCAAAACAAGCAAAGATTACACTACTTGTTACGCTTACGCATACAATTTGCTTTAATATTATAAGAGAGGTTCTTTTCTGCAAGTCTGTGTATCGTTCGTAATCAAAACAAGCAAAAGATTACACTACTTGTTACACATGAAAAATTGCCTTGATCTTATAAGAGAGGCTCTTTGTTCGCAAGTCTATGTGTATCGTTTGCACCATTTCTATGTATCATTTGCAATCAAACACAAGCAAAACTACTTGTTACGCATACAATTTGCCTTGATGCTATTAGAAAGGTTCATTTCACTTTGATTGTTTCTACAGGCCCATTACAACCCAAAAGAGATTCTTATCTTCGCCGACTCACACTATATGCCAATGTTATTTAATTCGTTTCAGCTCCCTTATTAATTATCCTCGCGATAATAAACGGAAAATCCAAAACCAGAAAAAAAAATGGGAGTGGTAGTGATCGACGGATCAACTGTACGGTCGTTCGTGGAGGACGAGGAGCAGTTCAAGAAGACAATAGACGAGAGGTTTGCGGCTCTGGATCTAAACAACGACGGCGTTTTATCGCGATCCGAGCTACGAAAGGCGTTCGAATCGATGAGGCTACTGGAGTCGCACTTCGGCGTGGATGTGGTGACACCTCCGGAGGAGCTGACGAATCTGTACGATTCGATCTTCGAGAAGTTCGACACGGATCAGAGCGGTTCCGTGGATCGGGAGGAGTTTAGATCGGAGATGAAGAAGATCGTGTTAGCGATTGCCGATGGGCTCGGATCGTGCCCGATTACGATGGCGTTAGATGACGATGAGGATAATTTGTTGAAGAAGGCTGCGGATCTGGAAGCTTCGAAGCTCGAGAAGAAGGCTTCGTGATGGACGATGGCTCAATGGATGATCATAGGGATCTTTAAACTGTTCTTCCTTTTCGTTTGTTGCTTGTGTAGTGTGTTGTGATGTAAGCAAATATGAATAATAAAAGCCTTTTTAATTTGTGAAACTTTTGAATTATTGAACTTTTCTATATGAAAAAATTAGAAAAGGGAAGATTTGAGGAAAAAAAGATCTCGTCGCCTGAGAGATTCGAACTCTCGCGGGAAAATCCCGCGTACTTAGCAGGCACACGCCTTAACCACTCGGCCAAAGCGACTTTTTGTTAAGAAGAACAATAGCATACTTGATTGGAAACTTTATAATCTTTTTATGGACCACATATATTCTTCTAAGTATCTTAAGAACTAATTTATTTAGTACAAGTACTTTATTTATGTGAAAAAGAAAACAAAACAAAATGAGAGCTACCGGTTGCAGCTAGTGGAGATGATATCGGTTTGGCCATGTGGTTCGATGTGTTGGCGCTAGAGGATGACTTGGAGGAAGATATGGGAACCGTCACGCTCAATTTATACCAAAGTATAGACGGGTAAATTGTATGGTTTACTAATGGAATGTACGTTTTAGAACATTTTCAGATCTAATATAGAATTTATTTTGATTCTAATATACGTTTCCCAACCTATATAGATTTTACCTAGTCTTAAAATGAACTTTCTTACATTTATAAAATAAATAAAAAATTTATAATTATTTTTTATTGTATTTTATTTTTAAAATGGTTTCATGTGTCTCTTATGTCCATAAATTAAGCCAAAGTTATCCAAATATACATATTAGTTGAGAACCAGGTCCATCCGGAGATCGTTTAGAGCATCACAATTTTCTAAAAATTTAGGATCCAACTGGTTTATCCGTTACCACCTGTAAATGCAGCTTCTGTGGTTAGTGACAATTGTTGGCATTTTGCAATAATAACGTAAAACGCTATAAATCGCGTCAAACCGCTATAAACCTCTTAAATTCAAAAGCTAGTTCCAATTGGTGTTTGCGGTTGCGAACGGTTGCGGGAGGGTAAATTTTTTATTTTAAAAAAAAGCAATATAAAAATAAAAATACTCAATAAAATTTTAAAATTAAAATAATACATATATATATATTATAAATTAATTTATATTATAATTTTAAATAGAATATTTTATAATTTTTGAAAATGTAAAAACTATAATTTTCTAAATATAATTTTTATATTTATTATAATATTATGATTTTTCATATTTTTATAATTATATAAAATGTAAATATTGTTAATTTATTATTTAACCACTGCTGGATTTGATGGTTAGCTAGTCATAAGTATTCCGCAAATGCACCAATTTCTAACTGTTGTACCAGTCGTACAAATCTCTTAAAAATGTTTAAAATCGTAACCATCTGCATCTGCAATTGCCCACAACCACACCCACAACCGCTGCAGTTACACCAGTCAGACCCTTAGTTCTATTTAGGTTATTATAAAAAGTTATATAAATAGTAAAAGTTTATACTTTTATTTGAACATATTTTAAAGTGTTACTTTCATAAATCAGAATCGTACTTATACATTAACACATGTTTTTTTTACATCAACATTAACACATGTTTATTGACTGAAATTAAATTAATGTACTCCACTCTCTCTCTCTCTCTAAATATTTGAATCAATGGATGATAGTATGATTTTTAACTTTTAAGGTTCATAGCCCAATTCATACACTTTTTCTATGCATACAATTTCACATATTTGTTACTCGAAAATACGCATAGAACAAGTCTTCTAGTCCGCGTAAGAGCATTATATAATAATAACTACAAATATTTTATGTTGTTTTATATTTGAAAAAATTCATTGTTTAATTCTTATGTAACTTTGAAGAAATAACATATACGCAATATGTGGTACTTAGCTGTAATGATTCGAAAATATACCTTCGTATGTGACTTTTCGAAGACATCTCTTTTTTTTCCTTTTTTTCGAGGACATCTCAACCAACACAATCCGTATACCATACCATTAATATATAACTGGGTTTTAATATAAAATAAACCAGACAACGCACGTAATTAAAGTCAACGGAGGTTATAAATCCACCCTTTGGCAAAAGGAGTCAACTATTATTTTATGTGCTCCGAAGTTCGAACCTTTTTCTAGGTTTGTATGACATTTTTTTTTGTAAAAATGTCAGCCTCTCTGTGGAAAACTTTAAACTAACCAGTTAATTAAAAAATTAACAAAAGACAAAACAGATTTTTTTAAAAAAATTAAGCACCATCACATATATATATATATATATATATATATGCGTTGACACCTCATACATGTATAGGCTCGTGTATATATATCACATGTATATAAGAAGTAAATACGGATGGAATTAATTAGATGAACATTACACACTTTTGAGTAGTTCTTTTGAACTAGACTTTTAAGTAGTTTCATTGGCTTAAAGGTAACTGTTTCTGATTTATCAAATCGGTATTCAAACAAGATTAGATGATATAAAACTATTATCTAAATGTAATCCCAGGGAATATAGTACTAGAATTTTCACTTTTATAATCTTTGCATAGTTTTTGTTATGTGATAAGAATTATGGTATAGAAAACATCGTCAAATCAAAATAAATTAACAAAAAAGTAGGATTAAAACTAGGTCAAAGGCTTTCAACGGAAGAGTCGACAGACACGGTAATAGCTTTGGAAACAAAGTTGCAACCAAACAAATCAGAATTCCCCCACCGGCTAAAGCTCTGACTGCCATTGCTGATACTACACAAAACTGGCATAGTAGAACCCACCATCAGGAAGCAAAACGTCAAGACTTTGTCTCCCCACCCTATAAAAATAGAAGAGATGTTAAGAGAGACATAAACTACACGCGAGCTCCTTTCCCTCAGAGAGATTCTAGTGAGTGGAGGGTTAAAACAAACAACCTGCCTTCTTCCCCGAAGCAAACTGAGCAAGCCCAACAAAAGAGTTCACAAGATCATCGGGACCTAACAACACACTTAAGTCTACATCAGACTCCAGTTGCAAAACAAACCGAAGAACAAGTGTTAAAAGATCTCGACGAGGCTACGCTACTTTACCTTAGCTGTCCAGATCCCACAGAAGCTGCTGCTCGAAGACAGAGGGTTCTGAGTGGTGATGCTAAGGGACAAAGGGAAGAAACAGCTGCAGCAACCCTGAAATCCCACTCCCTTCGTACAGAACTCCCACCTATAGGAGGCCAGGATATGAGAACCAGCGATAAGCAAACAAAGAAGCAAATAATGGAAGATCTACATGACGTGACCAAGCAAAACCTCAGTTGCGCAGATCCTATCAAAGCAGTAGTTAGAAAACAGAGAGTCTTAGCGGGAGATGCTTCCGGCTTAATGGAAGAGACTACTGGCTCAATCTTGGCAGGGCCATCAATTCCCAGATGCCCACTCTCTCCATGGGAACGTGAAATACGACTAGTGAGTCCATCAGCGCAAGAGAATCTTCTTAATGCTCTCTTCTTCCCTGAGCATATGGTCTTTATTAACCCCCAAGGAGAAGAAGACAAGGTAGAGGATAAGAGTCTGGATCCTTACTACTTTGAGGCTTCCCCTCCGCAAGCTGCAGCATCCCCCAGTACTAGAAAGACACGAGCACAAACGTTAAAATCAATCATTATCAGCCCTAGTCTGGACAGAAAGGAAGTACCTCGAGCTACTGACCACCAGGAGAACCCGATCGCTGTGGAGAAGGAGGAAACACTGCATGAGCTCCAAATCAAAGTGAGGAAAACTCGAAATCTTCCAAAGAACAGAAACTCAAGAAGTAGTCCTATTCTCATAGGGACCAGCTTAAAAAGGAGAAAACTAGCACAAATTCATAACTCACCTCGTGGAGGGAGGAACGTAGGAGAGGATACCTCTGGGACTTCCTCACGATGGAAAAAAGCAAATAATGCAGCAGGAGCTTCACAACCTTCAGGAAACCCCCCAATTCAGCTGATTCCAGCGGCATCCCGAAAGAAATCGGATTTTCGGGCTGCTCCTCCCCGGGCTCCTTAGTAGCACTGAGCTGGACTGTTGTGGGCTGGGGAACCCTGCAACAGTCCAGCGTTTGAAGGAGATTCAGAAGAGAAATTCTCCTAACATCTTCTTTCTCATGGAAACGAAAAAGGATCTGGATATGATCAAGAAAACTCTCTCTTGGCTTTCTCTTGATAACTTCCACGAAGTTCCCCCAAATAGTCCAGGAAGCGGAGGTTTATTTCTTATCTGGAATAACGACATTCAGCTCACAGTCAGATCAAGCAACACGAACTTCATTGATACAATTATTACAGAGAAGGGTATCACCTTTCAAATGACGTTTGTATTCAGAGAACCAGACCATACAAAGAGGGTTGTTATCTGGGAAGATCTTACTACACTTCAACCGCCCACTGGAGATCCTTGGTTGCTCACCGGTGATTTCAATGAAATCACAGAAAACGGCGAAAAAGAAAGGTGGACCTGAGAGAGCTGAGGGCACCTTCTGCGCTTTTGGAACTTTCTTATCTGAGAACGAGCTTTTTGATGTGAAGCATTATGGAAATTTTTTATCTTGGAGAGGAAAGAGGAACTCACACTTGGTGCAATGTAGATTGGACAGATCCATTAGCAACAGTGAGTGGATGAACATTTTCCCCTCTTGTAGAAGCCAATATCTCCGGTATGGGGCATCTGATCACCGCCCTTTACTAACGTTCCTGGATACACGTAGAAAGAAAGTGTCAAAGATCTTCAGATTTGACAGAAGACTGAAAGATAATCCTCAGTTAAAACGTATTATCCAAGACGTGTGGGATAGTAATACTCACCTGGATGTGGAAGGGAGACTAGCCATGTGCCGACTAGCTATATGTAAATGGAGCAGGAACTTCTAGGAAAACAGCAGAAAGACTTTGGAAGGACTCCGAGTTCAGCTTGATGAGGCAATGTCAAACCCTCTATCAGATGATGACCTGATTCACAAAATCAACTTGATGCTATTAAAGTCGTACAAACAAGAAGAGGAATACTGGAGACAATGTAGCAGCCAACTATGGTTAACTCTAGGGGATTCCAATACAAGCTACTTTCATGCCACTACGAAGCTCAGGAAAGCCAAAGACAGAATAACTGTCATTGAAAATGATGCAGGAATACCTTGGTTTGAGGAAGAGAAAATAGCCAAAGTCTTCTACAACTACTATGAAAATTTATTTGTTTCTTCCCAACCGGAGGATCTCCATTTGATCGAAGATGCTCTTCACCCCTGCGTAACACAACAAGTAAATCACAGTCTCATCAAAGATCCAACAAGTAAAGCTGCTACCTTCGCCATTCATCCGAACAAAGCGCCTGGACCCGATGGGTTCTCTGCCAGTTTTTTCCAAGCTAAATGGGATATTGTGGGTCCATCAGTCATTCGAGAGATACAGCTCTTCTTCAGCTCCGAAAATCTCAGACCCTCGCAAAATGTTACTCATGTTAGACTGATTCCAAAGATTGTGGGAGCAAAAAGGGTGACAGACTATCGTCCTATAGCGCTATGCAATGTCTTTTTCAAGATTATTTCAAAGCTCCTAGCTCTACGTCTGAAACAATTGCTACATCTTATTATCTCAGAAAATCAATCATCTTTTATCCCAAGAAGAGCTATTGCAGATAATGTGCTTATTACTCACGAAGTCCTACAATTCTTAAAGACATCACAGGCGCAAAAAGATACACAATGGCAGTAAAGACAGACATGTCAAAAGCCTACGACAGAGTTGAGTGGACTTTCATCTCAAGGGTGCTTCAACGCCTAGGTTTCCACTCTAAGTGGTTGAACCTGATAATGCAATGTGTGACTACGGTTTCATACTCCTACTTGATCAACGACTCAGTACATGGCCTAGTAAACGGGGAATAAGACAGGGAGATCCACTCTCCCCTTATCTATTCATCCTCTGTGGTCAAGTTCAATCAGGCATGTGTCAAAAGATGGAAAGAGATGGTACCTTACAAGGGATCAAAGTCGCAAATGGTAGTCCAAGAGTTAATCATCTACTCTTTGCAGATGACACCATGTTCTTCTGCCAGACATCTCAAACCTGTTGTGACAAGCTGAAAAACATCCTCGAGAGCTATGAGAAGACGTCGGGGCTGAAGATAAATGTTGATAAATCCTCCATCACTTTCTCATCGAAAACACCACCTGGAATAAAAAGAAGAGTCAAAGAAGCGCTTGGTATTGATAGAGAGGGAGGGTCAGGAAAGTACTTGGAGCTACCTGAATATTTCGGGAGAAGGAAGAAGGATCTGTTCACGGGCATAGTGGATCGAATCAGACAACAAGCTTCAAGTTGATCAACGAGACACCTCTCTAGAGCTGGAAAATTAACTCTTTTAAAGACGGTACTGACGGCAATCCCCACATATACTATGTCGTGCTTCGAGTTACCTGTCAGCTTGTGCAAAAGAATTCAGTCAATTCTAACAAGATTTTGGTGGGACTCTTCGGATGGTAAAAGTAAAATGTGTTGGGTTATGTGGGACAAGCTAACTAAACCAAAAGCAAGAGGAGGTTTAGGACTCAGAGATATACAGCTGATTAATCAAGCTCTATTAGCTAAGCAGGCTTGGCGACTGCTTACAAACCCGGAATATCTCTTTGCTAGGGTCCTTCTAGGCAAATATTGTCATAAGAAATCGTTCTTAGATGTTCAACTACCGGAGGTGTGTTCTCACGGTTGGAGGAGTATACTATATGGCAGGGATCTCCTTAGAGGACGAGTGGGCAAAGCTATTGGGAATGGGATTAACACTAAGATCTGGAAGGATTCTTGGATTTCTCTAAACTCAGAGTTTAAACTCCACGGACCTATCCCGGAGCATGGGTTGAATCTAACAGTGGCGGATCTCCTCACGGCAGACATGAAGTGGAACAAGAAGAGAGTGGAAGAACTCTTACCTCAAGTGGCGACAGAAATTCAGCTCCTACATCCTGGCCACGCTACTACAGAGGACATCTTTATATGGCAACCGCTACAATCTGGTACCTACACCATAAAGTCGGGTTACTATGCAGCTTCTACAAAGAGTTTAATACCTCTTGAAGATAATACGGAGACTTTTGAGTGGATCAAACATGTGTGGTCTTTAAAATGCTCACCGAAAATGAAACTCTTCGTGTGGTCAGTAGTCCAGGAAGCTATACCGCTGGAGAAACAACTGCAAAAGCGTGGAATTAGCTCAGATGTGCGATATATCAGATGCAAAGGAAGTGAATCTGTGATGCATACCTTTTTCTCTTGCTCTTTTGCTAAAGAAGTCTGGAAGTTAATCCCCCTTAGACAAGTAGTTCACTTAGCTACGGATATGAACTTCAAGCAAGCCCTAGTAGAATTCAGGACCGCGGTCTGTCTTCCTCCATCAGTTGTCTCGACGACCATACTCCCCTGGGTCCTTTGGGCACTTTGGTTTGCGTGTAACTTGCAAGTCTTTTAAGAATCGATCTCTTTCACCTATGGAAACAGCGACAAAAGCCATCAGCTTAGCAAGAGAATGAAACAAGGCCCAACAGGAGGTTCAAACAGTGAATAAAGTGTCACCTGCAGCAAGAAGAGCTACGGAAATCACCAGGGGAAGCGGGAACGCCACGACATGCAGATCCGATGCGGCTTATGATAAGAAATCCAAAAGGGCTGGAATCGCTTGGATCGTCTCGGACATGAACGGAACGCACCTCAACCAGGGTTCTTCCACCCTCGATTCGATCACCTCACCACTCGTAGCGGAAGAAATTGCCCTCCGATCTGGTCTCCTCTCCGCAGTGGAACATGAGCACCAAAAACTCAATGTTTTCTCTGACAACCTAACGCTCATCAGAGCTATCAACAACGACATGCAGGTAAAAGAGATCTTTGGTATTGTCAAAGATATCCAAAGGATCTCTTCTGTGTTTGTCGAGATATCGTTCTCTCATCTCTCCCGATCGCTTAATGTGGAAGCGGATCGTCTAGCGAAACTCTCTCTGTTTCTTTCCCGTATTTCTGACTCTATATTGGGCTAAAACCTCTTAGACCTGAGGCTATTTTATTTTTAATTAATGAACAATTGTTACAAAAAAAAAAAACTAGGTCGGTTTTCAAGTGATAGTTTCCTGAGTCAGATTTTTGCCCCACAAACTATAGAAATCGATATTAAAAATTCCAAAAGTTTTGAATCTCTACTAATATTGTTATAAGTTATGAGAAAGTTAAGATTCTACAAACGGTGTCATTAACCAAAAGAATATTACCAGATCAATTAATCATTTCAACATGTAGAATCTCCCTATGACATGGTAGCATTTAGACAAGAGAAGAAATATACAATAACTGATATACGTGTATGTTAAAATAGAAACAGTATCATAGTTAATTCGTTTTCTACAGAAACTATACGGAACTCCAAAACATGCCGACAGGTAACACTATTACACACCCCAGAAAAAACCTCCAAATGATGACCAAAGAAATGGCTTACGCAACCGATGCTTGTGTACTTAAACTATACTATATAATGTATTTATAAATACTATAGTTTATAACTAAAATGTTCTCATTTATATACACTCAAAACATAATTTAAAATCAAGTTGTTGTCGTGTATCATGAAGGGTGATGTTTCGTCCAACGCCTTCTTAATCATTTAGATATTCAAGTTTGTTGTTAATTTTAATGTTTTGACTAACCAACAATCCTATACTCAAAAATTTATATAATTATCTCTACATAAAAATTCACCCAACTGCAGCAGTATTATTCCACAATAAACCAATTTTTTTGTTCAAAGTTCTAACAACACATATCAGAAAGAAAACAAATATTTTCTCAATCGTTTATATTTTTTTCTCTTTTGGGTTTCTATTTTTGAATGGTGAGAGAATCCATGGAGGTTACTCAATATCATCAAAGTTCTAATAAAGCTTCAGGTTCTAGGGTTTTCATGAACAAGAATTCAAAAGTAATATCTAAGATCACGCCGAAGATTCGCATCATCCATATATTCCCACCAGAGATCATAAAGACCGACATCAAAAACTTTCGTTCAGTCGTCCAAAGTTTAACCGGAAAACCCGCAGCCAGAGAGGCAAAAACCGGTAAAAAGAGAGCCAGACCGGAAATCCCGACGTCTCAAGAACCGGTTCGACGAGATCCTCAACCGGTTGCGGGGTTAGCCGGTTTATCAGCAAACGGAGGAAACCATCACGTAAAAGAAGAATGTGGATCTGGTGATCAGAGTACTTTGAACACAAACACTTCCTTTGACCTAGAAGGTTTGATTCAAGATGTAGGAGAAGATTTCTTCTCTACGTTTCCCATGATATCTTATTCTTCTTCACAAGTCGAAGGTTTCAACTTCAACAACAACTTCGATACAAAGGGTCACAATTCGTCCTAGTTAAGCAGAGTTTAATCTCTATAGGGTTTCTCTGATTATCCATTCGCGCATTGGTTAATCGTTTTAAGTCCTGAAAGCAAACACAGAGGTCATGTTTTTGGGAACAAAGGCATAGAAGTTGTAATGGAGAGTTTGATTTATGAGCAGCCCTTCTTGGAGAAGTGACTGTATCTAATTAAAGTGGTGATCGTCGGTTAAAACCCTAGTTCTTGTTTTGATATGTAACTTCATTGATGTGCTATTTTAGATGTGTAATAATTAATTCTTTGGTGTGTGTATGTGATTGATTATGATGTGTTGTATGGAGAAAAAGTTTGATACCACTGTAAATATGAAAAATGGTATGTGGTAGAATTAAAATTTCCCCAAGTTTCTGTAGTACTCAGAACAAAGATTGACTAGCTAGTGTTCCATTGTTATAATCGAATGTATTAATTACATATCGTGGCTAAATTACATTCACGCAAAAAGGTGCAATGTGAGTAATTTAATCTCTAGTTGTAGATGAATTGCAGATGTTCAACGTTCTTTGTATTTTTTCTTCAGCTCAATATTTCTTTCTTTTGGTTAAAATTAGTTTTTTACCTTTTTAACACCTTTGAAATTCAACCGTGTAATGATGGTAGTTAATCAATTGAGATTTGAGAATGTTGATCTCTTCTATCGTTCTCTTACATAAAAAAACTAACTGATACACGGTTTGCTTTCATTCTCTTTTTTAATAACTAAACCATAGGTCAAAGTACATGAAATATTTTTGCAACATATATAGTGTACCCTTAATCCAAAAGTCAATGTGATTCAAAGTTTATAAAAAGAACACTTAATATATATTCATCTTAATTTATAAAAGAACTTACAGAATATCGTGACCAGTATACTGAAAATGGTATCAGAAGATGGCTTTACCATCGAACTTTCGAAACTTTTTTTAAGAGATTGGGTTCAAAAACATTCCAATTAAAATTGCTAATATACAAAAAAAGAGCTAAGGGTCAACGCTGCAAAATTCTTTTGTATTAATCACAGGTAGTGTATGAAACTTGACGGTTAGAAGTTATATCCTCTTTTTTTTTTGACGATAGTTATATCCTATATATATATACTATATGATATAACAAGTTGGACTAATAATCTATATATAATTGGATATTAGTTTGTACACAGGTCTCTTATATGTATTACTCTAGCTAACCTTTCGGACATTTGGATCCATTTGTTCAATTAATCTTTTTTTTACCTGAGTTCAGTTAATCTATTTATATATGTTGGTTGTAATTGGATGAAAAGGGGACAATTTCAAACCTGGATTTTGTAGGTCTCGAAACGTTCTTCTTGCTGCTTCAAAGCTCATACTGTATATTTTATCACAAAATGAAGAAGGTCATACTGTATATTTAAACCAAACATATCTAAGATTACAACACCAAGGAAACTTATGTGAGTGAAGTATTATAAGAAACAAAGTCTCACAGAAATAAAAATAGTTTTAAATATTATCTAAAAAATTTAAGTCAGTTTACTAATTGTCAACTAGCTTTGAATTGAAAATCATATAATTTAATTGCAGAATCGATTAACTGTAATCCAATATGATTCACACTATTCATAATTCGTCATGTAAATTCGTACATAATTATTGGAAAATATTGTCAAAGCCACCATCTTAAAAATGAGTATTAATGACAAAATCTCATGAAAAGAAGTTGTAACTGATTATATAAGGAATATAAATTAATTGACTTTATTACCAGTTGATGTTGAATTAAAAGCTAATCTAACTTAAATTATTTAATGAGATATACCTTGACCATCTCATCCAAGGCCAAATCAATTCGGTTTGGTTTCCCAAATGCCAAAATACTGACCCTCTACGCGTTTAATCCCGGTTTAGTACAAGATTCGCCATCCCGGTTTGTATTGGTTTTTATGCCTTCTCAAAGTTCTGGAAGGTCAAAATAGGAACTTTCTACAAAATCCAGCTACTGACATCTGCAAAGCACACATTCTTTTTGGGGGTGAAATGTCATTTGCTGGCCTTTTCGCCGTTTATATAAAACATCCCTTTGTACATCACACGCAGCAATAATTCGTCAACAGTCGCCTTCTCCTCTCTTCTCGATCGCCGTCAAGCTCCTCGAATCTCTGGTATGTTCTTCGCTTTTCTCTAGAGACTCTTCGTCTTCCTTAGTTTTCGGAGAACTATTCCATGATTTATTTTGCCTGGAATCTAAGTATTAGCTTCGTTGATCGAATATCGAGTTTCGTTGAACTATAGATTAGGCGATAGATCTCTTTCGTCGTCTTTAGCTTTCTGATTCGGTGAGTGTTGTTCAGTTTCCACGGCTCGGTATTGTTTTCGAAATTAATATATGGTTCTGGTGGATACTGTCACAGGTTTTGAGCTTCGTTGATCGAATCTTTAAGTTATTGCTTACGCGATAAACCTCTTTGGTCGTTTGTAGCTTTCTGATTAGGTGATTGTTGTTGAGTTTCCACGGATCGGTATTGTTTTTGAAAATTAATACATGGTTCTGGTGGATGATGTACTGTCACAGGTTTTTAGTTTTGGAGAATGGTGTTTTTCCGCAGCGTATCGGCCTTTACTAGGCTGAGGTCTCGCGTTGTGAGTGGTTTTCTTATATATCCAACTGAATTCTCGCTTGCAGTTTTGGTTTCGTTGATGCTAATCTAATGATATATGTAACCAGGGGCAACAATCTTCGCTCAGCAATTCGGTTAGATGGATTCAGATGCAGAGCTCCACCGACACGGTAATTATCTCCTTCGTCTCATGCGATCTTTTAGTGTATAGATTATTAGATTCTATTTTTATCACAAACTAGATCCAAATGCTTAGTAATCTGAATTGGAAACTTGGTTTATTCATAGAGGAAGTTTGCTTGATAAAAATGATTTATTTTTATTTTTATTTTTGTTGTTGTGGAGAGATTGATTTTCGACCTGCTGCTTGTGTGGTATTTTATCGTTTTGTTTAAATGATGTCAATGCAGGACCTGAAGTCGCAGCTGCAAGAGTTGATCCCGGAACAACAGGTAAGCTTTGACTTCTTTTACATGAAATGAATATTTGCGATGTTGAAATGAACAACATGTAAGCTACTTTCCCTGAATTTGCATATTATGGTTCTGTTGGTTGAGATTGTTTCTAAGAAGTTAAGGCATGCTACTTGCAGTGAATCTCTTTTATTTCTCTAGTTCTCTTTTTCCTCATAAAGTCTCCAATTTCAGGACCGTCTGAAGAAACTGAAGTCAGAACATGGAAAGGTCCAACTGGGAAACATCACTGTTGATATGGTAGAAACATGAAGATTCACGTGTTTGTTTGTTTATATAAGCCTCCCCTTGAGTGACTCATTTTATCTCCTTTTAATCAAAGGTAATTGGTGGAATGAGAGGGATGACTGGATTGCTCTGGGAAACCTCACTGCTTGACCCGGAAGAGGTACTGATAATTCCTTGTATATCGTTATGTTTGGCTATAGAATATGTCAAATGCGTTTCCTTCCCGTCCAAAGGCTAATGTTGCGATATTCTATCCTTGTTTCAGGGAATACGCTTTAGAGGATTGTCAATTCCTGAGTGCCAGAAAGTATTACCTGCTGCACAGTCTGGAGGGGAACCATTGCCCGAGGGTTTATTGTGGCTTCTTTTAACTGGAAAGGTGCACCTTTTCTGTAAAGTTGGTCATGAGCATGTCCAGACGATTAGTTTCCCTCAATGTAATATCCTTTTTCTCCCTTTCTCGTGTAGGTACCTAGCAAAGAGCAAGTTGAAGCACTGTCAGAAGACTTGGCGAACCGTGCTGCTGTGCCAGGTTCGACTCTTCAGCTTCTGGCTTTGGCTGTTTGCAAAAAGCGGCCTGTTTATTTTCATCCAAGCTTGTTAGACATTAATATTGCAGATTAAATTTTAATTGAAATGAAATTGTTTGTGTGATACCCTTGCTCATACATGAGTACATGACTTCTTTTCAACTTTTATGTAGATTACGTGTACAATGCGATCGATGCCCTACCTTCCACAGCTCATCCAATGACACAATTTGCTAGCGGTGTTATGGCTCTCCAGGTGTAGATCTCTAAATCCCATTGTTGTTTGCTTGTTCCTCTGTGATATCTGTTAGAGATTACTTTTTTTTTTTGCTTTAAGTGATTACATTTCAACTGAATAATGACTTCCTTTACGTGATATCCAGGTGCAAAGTGAGTTCCAAAAGGCATATGAGAATGGAATCCACAAGTCAAAGTATGCTTTTAGAGTTTCTGGTTTAGTTATTGATATCATTTAAAATTAGCATGCATCATCACAAAGTTTTTTATGTCCAGGTTCTGGGAGCCAACATACGAGGATTGCCTCAACCTGATCGCTCGCGTTCCTGTTGTAGCTGCATATGTTTATCGGAGGTTAGTGAAGACTAACATTTTGTGTACTCCTTTTCATGTTTTTTGCAGCTTCTGGATTTTGACACTGATTACGAAATCCTTGCAGGATGTATAAGAATGGCGATTCCATTCCCTCGGATAAATCTTTGGATTATGGTGCAAATTTCTCCCACATGTTGGGATTTGATGATGCTAAGATGAAAGAGCTCATGAGGCTTTACATCACTATCCACAGGTCTGTACTAATATCTTCGTCCATATATATATTTATATCTTGTAACTTAATTTTCTCATCATTTCTGTTCTTATTTCAAGACCTACAACTATCGCATGATAATTTCTATTTTCTTTTTGTTTCGTGTTTAGTGATCATGAAGGTGGAAACGTTAGTGCTCACACTGGTCACCTGGTATGTATCCTCATTGTCTCTTAGTGTCGTCTGTTGCACATGCAGTTCTAAGATTCATATACCTTTGCTTAGGATTGGCATTGTGGACATTTCTGATGGTTCATTTCTGTATTTAGGTCGGTAGTGCACTATCAGATCCGTATTTGTCATTTGCAGCTGCATTAAACGGTTTAGCTGGGCCGCTCCATGGTTTGGCTAATCAGGTATTCTCTCTTGTATATATATCCACATTAAATCTTTGGTCAATCTATGGCAGAGCTTCATGAGTTGTCTCTGTTGCATATTTACTAGGAACTTTGTGATGGTTTTATAGCAAAGCCATAAGGTAGAGGAACAGAATCTTAGTTTCTTTTCCTTTTTGTCTTGTTGCAACAGGAAGTTTTGCTTTGGATCAAATCAGTTGTGGAGGAATGTGGAGAAAACATATCGAAAGACCAGTTGAAAGAATATGTCTGGAAAACATTAAACAGTGGCAAGGTAAACACACAACATTCATTTACAAGCCAACATAGTACTAATTTACATAGTGTATATGTTTATATTTGCAAGGATGGTTCACCAAATAATTAATTGATAAGGCTTGTTTGGTCTACAGGTTGTTCCCGGATATGGACATGGTGTTCTTCGCAAAACTGATCCAAGATATGTGTGCCAAAGAGAGTTTGCGTTGAAGCATTTACCTGATGACCCTCTTTTCCAGCTGGTACTTTTGTTTTTTTTCTTTTCTTTCTTTTGCTCTCTTATATAAACTCTTGCGTTCTGTGCCGTGGCTAACAGAACCTTCATCTCTATAGGTCTCAAAGCTTTATGAAGTTGTGCCTCCTGTTCTCACCGAACTCGGAAAGGTAATGTTTCTTATCTTTTCTCATTTACCAGGGTGATCAATTCATGTAATGAATTTCATATAAACTATGAAACACAATCCGCTAATAACTCAAAGGATGTCTAATACGGCTAATGGAAATCTCAGTTTACATGTTGAATTTCTGTGATGGCTTTGCTTGTTACAGGTGAAGAACCCATGGCCAAATGTTGATGCTCACAGTGGAGTGTTGCTCAACCACTATGGTCTAACCGAAGCAAGGTAAGAATCAGCCCTCTCGTTCAGTAACATGTTTTTGAGCCTATTACGCTAGTAGTCGAATATAACATTGTGCGTTTTTAATAGGTACTACACGGTACTCTTTGGTGTCTCAAGGAGTCTTGGTATCTGCTCTCAGGTAATATATATGCGTCTTTGTTAATAAAAACCATTTAAAACATAACTCAGATGCAGAGATGCTAAGCTTATTATGTTATTTGTGGTTTGGTTGCAGCTAATATGGGACAGAGCTCTTGGACTTGCACTTGAGAGGCCAAAGAGTGTTACAATGGACTGGCTTGAAGCACATTGTAAGAAAGCGAAAGCTTCATCTGCTTAAACCATTACCGGGTCCTGAAGCTTCTCACTCTCTTTGTGTTCCATTCTCTTATTCCACACAGAAGAAAAGTTTATATTTGCAGAAGAAAAACGTTGTTCGTGTAGAAATTTTACTTTTTCTGCACCTGAGAAACACTTGCGGTTTGCAAATTTGCATTCGGAAAAACTCGTGATAATAAATAAACAGTTTTATTATATTTGTATAAACCAAATACCTCTGTCATGTATTAAAAACTTTTTCTGACTGATACCCCCATTGGATTGAGAAAAAAACGAGACTGCAATAGTTTTCATAAAATAAACTGATTCTATCTACGAAAATTGGGATAGACAAGGAGGATTGCGAGCTGTTCTTGTTGATAGTAGTATCCAAGAGAGGCATTAAAGTTACGTCTCTCCTCGGTGTTAACCGTGATCCAAACAGAAGCAGTGCCGGTAAGAAGCGACTGAACTTGCGGATCAGAAGCAATAGCTGATGATATCATCTCACTAACATGGTCTTATTTTGGCTAACCAACTGTCACACTAATGACTAACCTAATCAGCTATAGCTTGTTTACATTACATATTTATATTTAGTTTTGAATTAAAGTTTTACAAAGCTTTTCAAATCTTTGTTTGAGATGGTGGCGTACACTGTATATTGATTAGAACAAATAAAGTAAACTAAAGAAAAAGTCATCTCGGGGGTTCGGAAGGTCCATCATGCCAAAAAAAGAAAAACCTATCCGAGAGGGAGTCACTTTTAGTGACCTCGGGGTTCGGATGGTCCATTTGTATACATTCTGTTCGTTTGGTTGGACTTGATTAAGTCCGTTTCTTCTAAAAGTCAGCGACTCTCCAACATCTCTGCTGGGAAGGTTTCTAAGGATGAATAGGAAGCTTACCCCAGCTGATAAAAGTGCTGTCGAAGCAAGTGAAGCTCCAAGGAGAGCACGTGTCCGTGTCCAAGAACCTGATCTGTTACGAAAACACTCACTCACCTTGATTGGTAAAGTGACAAACCCCTCGGTTCGAAAGGTTCCGTCCCTACTCCCATTTTTCACCAAGCATTGGTGGGCTCGGATTTGGACATGGCCTGTTTCAGTTTCAATTCGATTCGGAGTCAGATCTGCTTGCCGTACTGGAACAACGCCCCTTCCACTTCGCGAAATGGATGGTCATTCTACAGCGTTGGGAACCCACCGTCTCCTCGTCTTTCCCGTCGCTGATACCTTTCTGGATTAAGGTCGAGGGCATTCCAGCTCATCTCTGGACCGAGGAGACCATCAGAAGCATTGGAGAAGACATTGGTCGCTTTGAATGCTCGGATATCTCGACGCTCTCGGTTCGTATGCGAGTTCATGTGAACGGCAGGCTTCCTCTGATAAAGAGCTCCGTTATTGAATATCCTAACGGAGATGAAGTCACGGCCTCGCTGGTCTACGAGAAGCTAGAAAAGCATTGTTCTCACTGCTACCGTCTTGACCATGGGGTAAAGGATTGCCTTGCAGCTAAACACCAAAAGAAGAAGAAGGCAAACGCTCTAGCTGAAGAACAAGGTCAAGTAGAACAGACGGTGGTGCGTGGGAGGCTTTCAAAGCAGCAGCTGGATGCAACTACGACTGTACCCTCAAACTCTCATAACGGCAGCAAACATCAGAAGAAGAAGAAGAAGAAGAATACTAAAAGCAGAACCAATGATGGATCAAAAGCTGATAACAGTGCAATGCCTGTTAGCTTAACTCTGGAGGAGCTTTTAGCTACTTTGGCATCTTTTCTCCCTGCCACTTCTCAACCTGAGAGTCGCCAAACTATTATGTCAGGCACTTCAACACTTGTCTCCCCAGTACCTCAGTACAATGGAGGAGAAGCACCGCCTCAAGCTTGGCATAGAGTCTCACAGACAGTGCATCATGCCTCAATTCAGCTATATCAGTACAATGCAGCCGGACTACTACCTCCTCCTCCGCGTTACTACTCTAGTTGTGGAAGGGTCCTTGGCCAAGGACAATCTTTTAACATGCCTCTGAATAACTATGCCGTGTACACTCAGGGGGGATCGTCAAATCATCCCGTTTCTCAGCACCAAAATTATGGTCCGGTTTCAAGTTATCAGCAAGCTAACTATCATGGTGTAACAACAAATCAGGCGCATTATTTTTTAAACCCTTCTCAGTTTCCAGCTGCCATGCAACAAGCACCTGACAGGGCAAATTTAGAGCCACAAAGCCAACCAGCACAGCTGCGGCCTATGCTCTCTGGGGCTGGTCAGGGGGCAACAGATGGTGATGTGGAAAAGGATCAGAGAACACTACAGTTTGCAGCTAGCCTTCTTCACCAGATAAAGCAGAATCATCAGCAACCGCCTTTAGCTACTCTAGCTGGACATGGGCCTTGAAGGTAGCTCCACTCGCCATCATAGTCTTTAGGGTAATAAACATCTCTATCTTCTATTCGCTGCTTGATTATTTGAGTTGAATGAGCTTATGATCCACTCTATGTCGTTATTTTTGTAAGCTACTGCTGAGTTTACTTTTAACTGTTCTTTCATTCTTCCGTGCATATGTTATATCAGAGAAGACATGATAACTAATCCAGTAGTGTACTTCACTAATGTTAACTTTATTTTTTCATTAGTTACCCTTTTTTTCTCCGAGCTTTTGTGGAGTGTCTGCGTATGAGTAGCAGGACCTTCAGTTAGTAATGTATGTAACACTATTTGGATTTCTAGTTGCTTTTGCTTTGTATAGAATTATATATCTACCGTTGGTTCGATTCATCTTACAAAACTCTCCTCTTTAAGGGAGGCAAAGAATGTTGATAATATTATTTACGAGAAAGAAAGTTGATCTTCTTTCCTTGTTGCAAAAGCCAATTCGATAGACTTAAAAAGTGCTGTCCGAGAAACACTCAGATTTTTTAAAAAAAATTTGATGATACATATGTGTTCATTTTCTCACCCAGTGATATCTAGGTTCATCACCAAAATGGATTACAGAATTATTTATTTTACTCGAAATACGCATATTCGCCAACTCCATACGAGCATTCCTCAACGACTCCATCCTTAAAGCTTCTAAGACCGCTTCTTCTTCTCGTCCTCCTTTTTTCATCTCATGATTTTTATAAACCGCACAAGAATGCACATGCGTTCCATAATCACACACTTTGCAGTGATAAACCCAAAGATTCTCCGACACAGTTTCTTTACAAACATCACACATGAAAACCATACCCTCGCGACCTTTGCACGGCGAGTTGAAAACTAGAGTAAGCATGTGTTCGTGATCTTCACTCTCTAAGGTATCAGGGAGAAACGCACACCCCACGTGAACATCGTACTGGCACTTAGAGCAATGGTAAATGAAACTAGATCCATACTGACCGCATGCGTCACACCCGTAAGCGTTACCTTCATAAGGTGGGGAGTGAAGCAAGGTTAAAGGATGGTTAGGATGAGACTTGTGGTTGATTTCACGCGGTAGGTCGAAACATGACTTGTGCAAGAAGTGATCGCAGTCTGACTTGGTACACTTCAAAGCTTCTCCGGTTAGCTCGAGCTCACATCCAGAGCAGATGATCTCATCTTCTTCTTGGGCTTTGAAGATGTGTAGCGGATGTTTGTGACTCGGGTGCTTCACTGATGGACGATTAACAGGTTTTCTTGAAGCCATGATTTAGCTGTTTATAGTGGACGAAAGAGTTTAAGAAACTTAAAGTAGTTCTGAGTTTGGTTTTTGATTATTCACCAAGTTGTGCTTAATTTATAGGAGAGTATCGGCATAAAGAGCTGGGACATTTGGAGACGCAACTATGAGTAGGGACAAAACACTAGTCTTCTTACCAATAGTTGAGATTCCCATGCAAGTGGGCAACGACTTGGTGACCAGGTGTGTGCACATTGACTTTTGAAGTTGCCGACTGAAAATGTAGGATACACGTCACATGGTAGCAAATGACTACCACAAATACAAAGTCTTCAAACAAATTAATCAAAGTCATCGCAAACAACATACACTCAGAGCGGGTCTTGAACATACGCAAGTGAAGTATTTATATACTAGATGATAATCATGCGCGGATTGAATATTTTTTTAAAAATATTGTATTTAAATATTATAAAGAATATATTTTGTTATCAATAACATTCTTTA
The DNA here is from genome assembly GCA_018703725.1 of Brassica juncea. NCBI lineage: Eukaryota > Viridiplantae > Streptophyta > Magnoliopsida > Brassicales > Brassicaceae > Brassica > Brassica juncea. The sequence goes on along the minus strand of CM031942.1, from coordinate 56,141,199 downwards.
CATTTTATTGGAGATAGACATTTGAGCACCATTTGATTTGGTTAGGTCCGGATCATTGTGGTTTTGGTTCGGTTCAGATTTTCGTGGATTTGGTTCGGTTTTGAGTTCAGATAAACTATTTAAAAAAATTTCAAAAAGTAAAGTTCATATATGTTTTAAATTTTTCAAAATCTAAAAATCAAAATAATATATCATATAAATTTGAATAATGTATTCCAAAATACTTAAACTTAACATAAAAATTGGTTTAATTTAAATTTTTAGATAGAAAATCAAAAGATATTTTAAGTATTTTGGTATTTTAAGTATCAATTAGTTATTTTAAACATGTACTTATAACTATTTGTATATATTCCCAAGTATTTTAGACAACTTAAAAAAATCTTATATTTTGTGTATATTATTTTAGATATTAAATTTAAAAATAATTAATATATTAATCTGGTTTAATTTAATATATTATTAGATATTTAATTTAAGTTTATAAATGTGGTTCAGATATATTCGAATACCCGGAATATTTCTGTTCGGATCGGGTTCAGTTCCAGTTCTTTAGATACCAAAATTTTGAACCCATTCAGATATCTAACCAGTTTTGGTTAAAATTCAGTACTATTTTTTTGATCAGACTTGGTTCGTTTTTTAGATTTAGATTTTTTGCCCAACCCTATATTTTTATTGTAACAAAAATTTCAACGAAAATGATGATGGTTCATATTGATTTTGGGTATGCAACAATTTTTAAAATAAAACACATTTTACTATGCACATGGCCCATTTAGTTAATCACTAAAAACTATTCTATGTCAATTTGAGGAAAACAAATGACTGAACTAACAAAAAATTACCATTTCAGATTGTCAATCGACACTTCCAAATATTCAATTTTGGTGTTGTAATGAATAGAAAGGGGGTTAGGGTTAGGAAAACAAATTTGATATGCACTTCATGTCTCGTTAGGTGATTTCAATAGCTTGTAAATAAATCTTCGTTGCATCGATCTCTTGTAAGATTTTTGAAAAATATTAATTAATAAAATCTTACACTTGCTAGAGTAATCAATTGTTTGTCAATTAATATATAGGAGACTAGAGTAATCACATAAATCAAAACAAAACATCTGGCTTATATACAATATTTTATGGTGAATATATCAAAATAATCATTTTGTTTATTTTATATGGTATATAATTTAAATTTCAATGATGTTAACATAAATATATAGTATATTTGAATATAAACATTTATTATTGAGACTTCCTACTCATATGGTTTTATTAACATTTTTATATTCTATGTAACAAAAAATTTAAACCATTGATCTCAGAATTTTTGATGTGATATTTTTTCGATGAAATTTTAAAATTAAATATTAAGGTCTCAATACTTTTTCAATGCAAATTCCAAAATTAACATATTTATGTATTTTTAAATGGTACATATAAACGGTATTAAAATTAATATATATATATATATATTATTTAATGTGAATGTATATTACATAAAAATTCATATTAATACGATTTTATGATCATTTACATCTTGTTATAATAAAAAAAATTAAGACACTGATCACAAAATTTTCAAAGTATTAATAGCTATTTTAAAAATTCAAAATAAAACATGTAAAAAAATCTGATTTTTTTATTATATGGTTAATATGATTATTTAATTTGTTTTAATAATATAAAATTAAACAAAAATGATATACAAATTGTTATCAAATCTTTATTATCTATAATCATTAATTGTCATAAATATCTCTATAATATTATTTGAGAAGTCAGTTTCCTATGTGTCGCACTCACGTTAACTCTCACATTGGTTGATTACATTGATACTCTTAATGAATTAATAATATTATATTTAAATACTATTATTGAATTTTTTATTTAGTTTTATTTTAAAAAAAATTCCAAATAACATATATAATAAAAAAGGAAATATTTGATTGACAAAAAAAAATAAAAAAGGAAATATTTATAAAAAATTTAAAACGAAAAATATATGTATATATAATATGATTTCATTAAAAAGGAAAGTTCACAAAATAGGTATATTTCAAATTTACAAGTTCACAATTTTTTAAACTGTTTATTTTAAGAGATATTGAAGAAAACAATTAACAATAAACATCTTTTGATAAAATAATTACAAAATATTTTAAAATAACATAACACTATATACTTTAATGAGGTCGATATATTATATTTTGTCATTACTAAAATTATTTGTTTTCTTGATATCAAACTTGCTTTTAAATTTTATGTTTTTATTTTTGTGGAACTTAATATAACAATAATCAAAATACCAGCAAATCTAATTTTTAAGATTATTTAAAATAAATTTAAGTTTATCATTTAATAAATCTAAGACATAAAACTATTTAGAATCTATAAAATATTTCTATTATTGTAAATATTGATATGTGTTCATAAACTTCCAAAAATGTATTAATTACATATGTATGTAACTTTCTATAGATCATCACTTTATTTTTTTTTATTTTTTAAAGAAACCAACATATAATTTGATAAATATTATGAAAATACATGCACATTTAAATGATAAATAAAGTTAATTTGATTTTACTTAATTATAATAAAAAGTAATTATACTTTAGTTTGATTTTGAAAGAATATATTTAACTCAATATACTCACAACATGAGTTACTCGACTAATCCAACTTGTATCTAAAATCATATATTTAACTACAATAAGAATATATAATTTTATAATAATAATAATTTCTTTTATAAATGTAAATTATAAAATGACTCAAAACTTATTAACAAATGAAAATAAATATTAACCAACTATTATAATTTAGTTCTTTTGTAAAATTTATATATATGCATGAGACTGTAGAATATTATTGTTATATTAATTTATGTGATTTGAAATCAGACACTTTAGTTTATTTTTTATTTCATTCTAAGCACAATATATCTTAAGTTATACATAATCTTCATCAAATATATTTACATATTTAAGACAATAACCAGCGTAAATAAAAATAAGAAAATTAATTATAATTTTAATATATTTAAAATAAAAATAATATAGTTGAATTCAGAGAAATAGATGCAAACCAATATACCCAAATGATAACTAAATCGACTATAAAAACAACAAAACTGACTAAATATAACATATCTAAAATCATATGTCTAATTAAAATAATATAATATTTTTAATATAAACTTTTCATAAAAATTATAAATCAATTTAAAATTAATACTAAATAAAACAAATTATTATAGTATATTTATTTTATAAATATTTATACCCGTGCATGAGCACCGAAAAATCACCTAGTGTAATCATATTAGGTAATTCTGTAGCTTTTATTTAAGGAAGGTATACTTGCTTTTAATATTTTGGGTTAATATAATGTTTCCTAACATATTATATTATATAGTTAATGCTTTAATGTATCTAGCAAGACATATTAATTGAATTGGATCTTCTTTTTTCAATTAACTACCTAATTGATTGACACATAAGTATTGAGCCTTTTTCAATTATTACAAAATTGAGGTTACATCTTTTCAAATGTTCCTCTATTATTATATAGGGGATAAGACTTTCAAATACTTATAAATAATTTACATGAACATAGGTCTATAAAATTATTTTAAATTATTTAAAAATAAAATCCTTACTAAATTACCTATAACCTAATATCGTTTACTTTCTCAGCCTAATCATATTATTGTCCAGATATATGGCTTAAAACAACCGTAAGTTTAACTACATTTAAGTTAATCACACATCCGACAGAATTGTTCCATGTACCTAACATTCTTAAGGTAATGTAGATACATGTGTTTTATTAAATCTAAACGGAAACATGTGTTTTATTAAGCACTAGGTGATAACCTGCGCCTTGCGCAGGTGAGTGACCAAAAGAGATTTTTTTTTAACTTATAGATATTAGAAATTTTAAAGTTATAAGCACAAATATTAGATCTAATGGTAGCTATCTTCGAAAAGGTGCATGTTTATATAATATAAGATTAATGGTTTTTAAGAAAAAACTTTTGTAATTGGTTATGTGTCAGATTTATTTTATTAAAATAAAATATATAATAATATGCAATAACTTTAGTCCATTTATTATGGATTTAAGACAAATCAAAACATATGAAATAGAACTATTATTTTCATAATAAAAATTATAATAATAATATTAAAAGAAATATAGGTAATAAAAAATAAAATAAGTAAGAAATAAATTATAAGGAAACAAAATAAACTGATAAAGCAAAAAAGTTACAAAAAATATTCAGAACTCTTGGTTTGCAATCCTATAAATAGAAATAACTAAGGATTAGTTTATCAATAAATCCAGCGGCAGCAATTGTGCACATAACAATACAGTTATATGATCTCATATGCTTTAAATAAAGTACTAAAGAATAATAAGAAGGTCAGAAAAAAAACAAATGGTACTCTATCCTGACGATATTCACCCTAACCTTCCACATTGTTTTGAAATGTTTCAAATCGGACACGTTTGTAAATCCAGCCATGAATTTGCTTGAGAGAGAACTTTGATAAATAGTGAGTCGGGAAGAAGATTGTGGTGAGTCTCTTGAATTGTAGAAGACATATATTTATATTAAGACGTCAAACCCGTGTAGGGTTGAACAAAACCTTGATATGATAAAGCCGTAATTAAAGTATAATATTCCACATTTAATAAAAAAATAACGTGCCCACCAATCACATGAGCTAAGATCGTCCTTAATTTGGTAGTCAACGTAATAATGGAATTTCTTTTTATATGACAAAATTAAAGGAAACGACATCAAGGTCCATACATAATTGATTCAATAATTTGAAATAATAATTTATACTTCCTTATATACAGCAATCAAATAATATTAAAAGAGTGTGACCCTAATCGAGTTCCTATTATTACCAAAAATATCAAGGAATCAAATACCGTCGTTGCATTATTGACCCATAATTATGGTTCTCGAAATAAGTAAATGTTTCCAAAATCGTAAATCTAGTAATATCAAAGTTATTAGAAGTTTCCTTTCAACAATGAAGTTCTCAGTTGATCATTGAGCAAATAACGTTTTATTTACTGTCACCTTGATTTGAATTTGTATTTTTTAAATTGATTAAGTTAAGTTTGAATATAGGATCCTGGTTTTACGTATAGAGTTTTGCTATGTCTGATGGACCTTTAAGATGACATTATTGTTATTGTTATCATATATAAAGTACAATAATACTTTGGATTGATTTATATGTATCAAAACTATCATGAAAAATGATTTATATGTATCAAAACTATCATGATAAAATGATTTATATGTATCAAAATCTTCGAGATAAAATGATTAGATTGCGTTTATAAAATGATAGATATATACGATAATTATATATTTATAATATGTACGTTAATTATATATATAACAGTATATGATGTAGACTTGTAAAAACCATCAAAACTATCGTGATAAAATAATTTATATGTATCAAAAGTCTATGATAAAATGATTAGATTGCGTTGATAAAATGATTAGATGGCGTTGAGAATTATATATAAAATGTTATATGATGAAGACTTGTAGAAACCAAGAGAAGACTCAGATTTTTTTGTCTCTTCGATTTAAATATATAAAGTAAAATTTATAAAGACCATGCGTGGGATGAAGATTGTGAAGATAGTACATACGATACGGCATTTGTATTTTAGTTTGTATTTTGATTTTGATCTGGTAAGACTGAGACAAAATATCATATGAAACCATATTTCAGTTCATGGTAACAAATAATGCGAGAACCATGTAAAGAATAATCGAATGCATCTAACATATAATATGTGACTCAGAATATGGTAAATAATAATGCGAGAACATGAATCGTAGACATGATTTATTTGGTTAGTCAATAAGTAAAAACTTAGATTATATTAGTTAAGTAACAATCTAATGACTAATGGCAGTTATTGTAATTAGTCTAGTTAATTAAGGGTTCTTGAAATTAGGTTGTGAGAGAGCTTGTGGTGATGACACATAGGAAATGACACTCTTGTAAATCACACATGAATTAAAGGTTAATTATTTCTAATGCTCCTACTTTAATATATAAGGGATGACAGAATAACAACAAAAGTTGCTCTAGCAAAGGAGGCTAGAACCATATGTATTTTATTAAACGTAAACGGAAACCACAACTGATATATATAGCAAAGACTCCATAACATTTGGGCCGGTGCATCTTCGCCCCAGACCCTTAATCAAGGTGGTGTAGCTACTCTAGACGTTCTATTTATTGTAGTGAGTCATAGCAGTAATGAACGCATATCAAGACTAATAAACCATGACTAACAACAAAAAAATTGATCTAGCATATGAGCCTATAACCATATGCGTTTATTTTTTACATTTAAACCATACATTGACCAAAACTTAGTTTAAAAATATGGGTTACTGAACAAAAAGAAAACAAAACAAAATGTCCTTAGAGGAACCAAATATTCTCAACATAACCTGGATAACAAAGCCTTGTTCCACGTTTTTCATCAGTCTCCACTCCTCGAATCTCCACTTTTCTTGAACTTTCTTTGTTAAAATCATAATAATAAACGTGAAATGTCTTAGCTTCTTTTAACGATCGTTGAAACACCGTAAGCTCGCCAGTATGAATCACTCCGTTAGACTCTAGGTGATACCCAAATCCTTTCCACTCACAAGGATACTTAAACTTCATGCTCGACCATTCCCGCTTCCCAACATCCTCAAGAATCCACAATCTTATCTTATGTTTGTAATAATCAAACTCTACACCTCCCAGTCTTCCATTGTAATTTACAAGAGTGGAGTAGCTTGTCATCGAGATGTTTGATTCTTCGGGTGCTTTGATCAACTCCATCTTCTCAGACCTAACATCGTACTTAACTATGTTTGACCTTGGTAGACAAAACGGTATTTATCTGCCGTCGTGTTCTCAATCTTTCTCCACTCTTGTTTCTGAGATGAACTCACAGTGCAAACAAGATGCTCCTGTTGGTTATCTCGTTGATCAGAGCCGTATCTCGCGTACATCATCACACACGACATTTTGTATTGATCTTCCACTGGATCATATCCGAGAAGTTCGTACACTTTTCTTCCATTTTTTCTAACGTCGGGGAGTTTCACAGTTTGTCTACTGATGGGATTAAAAACTGTGATCGAGTTACAAAGGCCTGTTGAAGAAACAATGCCTGTGAAACAGACAAAGCCGTTGATAGGAAGAGAGCAAAAGTAGTAGTAGACGTCTGTCGGGTAATGTCGTGTCTAGCGATGGCGGTGGGGGTTTTGTCATTGATCTTGTGTTCAGGAACCGAGTAGAAGAAAAGCTTTCCGGGTGTATAAAGCTCGAGGATTAAAATGAGACGGGAAACTTGGATAGATAGATCCCAAACTAGAAATCCTACTGTGGATTCGAAGAACGGGTAAACAAAGACTGACGAGATGATAACGAAGTAGAAGGATCAACCCGAAAATCTGAGTTCGTTAGCGTAGCTCTGGTATGAGCGTTTGCTAGGTTGCTTGAGAGATAATAATAGGTTTTGAAGAAGATATTTTTATTGATTGAGTTTTGTGATTACCGCAAGGCTACATTATATAAGAGAAGAAAGACTAAAACCTATTAAGAAAAGGAAAGTTAAAACCTATAAGAAAAAGGAAAACTTTAGATTACGATGAATCTGTGTTGTGACTTATCCTGTCACATAAAAGGAGATGAGGCCGAGTATTTGACCTAATCAGAAACGTGTCCACCAGTCTTTGCTGCGGATGATAGAGAACCACTCTTTCGACACGGATTGGGATCGGATGATTGATTTTGAAGGTAGTAGAGAGAGTATCTCGACGATGAGGTCGACAGGAATGGTTGTTGTGGAGTTTCCAGCATGAGTTACTAGTTCCATGGCGGCGGTTGGGTGTGTGATATTCATAACCCTGATTGCTTTCGAAAATATAACTAAGAGCATCATTATCGCGGTCTTGAACCCGCGTCTTTAGAGTATTTAGGATTTAAAAAAAAATTAAGCAAATACGGTTGAGACGTCGCTTAATCAAGAGGCGCTTGAGACGGGTTTCAGGGGCACGTGTCATTCATTCAACCACACTATCTCTCTCAACCGTCTCGGCTTCTCTCTTTCTCTTGAGGCGAAACGTTGATCTCTCCTCGACGAAGGCTCCTCGACGGCTTCAGGCAGAGTCATAATCGGTGGAATCGTCGTCTTTCTCTCTAACCTCGATGACTCTGCGTCTCCCTCGCATTCAGCCTCGACGATTCCGCCTCCCTCTCGATCTCCTCGACGACTCCGCGTATCTCTCGCTCTCCACGACGGCTCACCTTGAATCACTCCACCTATCTCTCCGGCGACGTTGCTATCCTCGACGAAATCACTCCACCTCTCTCTCCGGCGACGATGCTATCCTCGACAAAATCAAACCGAAAGAAAAAAGATAAGTTTTTTTCCTTTTATGTCTTAATCATTCGGTGTTATATTGATTCGTTTGTTGTGTTGCATGCGTTGCTAGTGTTTGTTTGTGTCTCGTGATTAAAGAGATGATGTCTCTGTCGATCAATATATCAATCAGTTATGTTGTTTGTTTATGTCTCTGTCTTTGGTTAAGTCGATCAGTTCTTGTGCTTGTTAAGGTCTCCTGATTCAAGAGATGATGAGCATGTATTTGTTTCTTTATCTTTGTTGTGTCTGAATCGAGGCTCTAGTTGATGTTAGGTGCGTTTCTTTTTCAGATGGACAGAAAGAGACTTGAAGGTTGTCCAAAGAAGAGGTCTGTGGTGTGGACGGATGAGACAATGGCTATAATGAGGTTAGATAACTTTGAACTGCGAATTGATAACTGGAATGAATTGCTTGGAACTCTGGTTAGATAGAAATTAGTTAGATAGCAGTGAGTTAGTTCAAATTGAAATGAGTTAGATAAATGTCAAACTGATAGTTAAATGTTGAAGTGTGATTACTGAGTTAGATAGCATTCAATGTTAGATAAATGTGTTAGCTAAATGTCAAGTCCATGTGGTTGTGGGTGTGATCAAAGCGTTAAACGCTTTTTCTTTTCTATTAAATTTGTCCAACTCTATTCCATCTCTCTTCCATCTCTCTTCCATCAACTCGTTTCCCTTCTTCCATTTCTCTATCAAACTCGTTCCCCTTCTTCCATCTCTCTTCTTAGATATGGATTCCAATCCATATTTAATTTATGCCGATGTTCTTCACAGTCAACAAGATACTGCCATCGGTTCACAATCCTCTCCTATTCCTTTATTTGGGACGCAAGCAACTGAAGGTTCAAACTTCGACCCAGACAGTCCTGTGGGGCGTAAAGCAGCTGAACGACGCACGTGGATTCAAACAGATGACATTGTCCTCATCAGCGCTTGGTTAAACACCAGTAAAGACTCTATTATAGGGAATGAGCAAAAAGAGGGTGCTTTCTGGAAGAGGATAGAAGCCTACTACTCGGCTAGTCCTAAAATCGCTGAGTCTGACAAAAGAGAGGCATCACAATGTAAACAAAGGTGGCACAAGGTCAACGACTTGATTGGGAAGTTTTGTGGAGCGTTTGAAGCAGCCTCTCGTGAGAAAACCAGTGGGCAAAACGAGAAAGATGTTGTCAACCATGCCCACCAAATCTTCTTGAACAACCACAAAAAGAAGTTCACACTAGAACATGCTTGGAGAGAGCTTAGATATGATCAGAAGTGGTGCTTACTTTCTTCGGTTTGCTCTGAAGGAGGTTCCAAAAGGAGGAAGTATGAGGATGGTTCACATTCAGCCTGCTCTCAACCTAAAGGAACCGAAAGTGCTCCAGCTGATGAAGTAACCACTCGACCCATAGGTGTTAAGGCTGCAAAAGCACGTGGGAAGAAACCGATGGTTGATGAGAAAGAGGTGGGTGAGTTTCAGACAATGTGGAAAATCAAGCAAGAGGATTTGGCTCATAAGGAAAAGCTCCAGAAGATGAAGCTTCTTGAGAAGCTCTTTGAAAAACAAGAGCCTCTGCCTGATTACGAAGAAGATTTGAAGAAGAAGTTAATTAGCGAGTTGATGTAGTTTTAAGTTTGAAGTTTAATTCTCGGATAGCAATGATGTAGTTCTTGTTCCTGGTCTAGTTTGAAGTTTAATTCTGCGGATGATGATGTAGTTCTTGTTCCTGTCTTGGTCTAGTTCTTGTAATGGTCTACTTAATGATGATGTAAAATGTTTTAAGTTATTGATGATATAAAATGTTTTATGCAAATGATGATATAGAAAGTGATTGTTGTTCTTTTGCTAATGTGATTGTTGTTCTTTTGCTCAGGATGCTGAAGATTCACGGACTTGTCTTGTACTGAAGCAAGTCACGGATTGAAGCTGTTTTGTACTGAAGCAAGTCAGGACTGATGTGTTTGTATGTGTAATGTGTGTTGTCTGTCTTTGTACGTTGTATCACGAGACTGAAGCTTTTTGTATTATAGTGCATTGTAACACTCTGTATTAATCAATTCACGGACTTGTATTGTACAAAATATCATCTTCTCTATTTATACATATTTACCGAAAACACTTCTTTGCAACTTAAACATAAACCACAACAAACGGTTCTTCTCTCTGTAACACTTTCTCTCTTTAAACTCATCTCTTTTCTCTTTATACATAAACAAAGAACAAAGCCATCTCCTATCGTAATGCCATCCTCCTTTTTCTAAACACCAAAGCCATCACCAAAACTCTCTTCTATCTTTTCCAAAACCATCACCAAAACCCTCTTCTATCTTTTTCAAAACCATCTTATCCTTTTAAACACCAAAACCATCTTTTATTTTGTTATAAACCAAATATGGCTTCTTCTTCTCAAAATAATTTAGATGAATCTTTTGATGATACATTTGATGAGCTCTTTGATCAAAAATTTGATCAATATTTTGATCAAGCCTTTGAGAAATTTACCATTCATGCTGATCAAAAAGAACGAAGAAAAAAAAGAAGAAAACGAGCTTATATCGAAAGACATCGTGAAGAAGGGCATATTCGTTTATGGAATGATTATTTCAGTGAAACTCCAACGTATCAAGAAAATATCTTCCGGCGACGTTTTAGAATGAACAGACCATTGTTCATGTGCATTGTTGATCGACTCTCCAACGAAGCTCCATACTTTCAGGAAAAAAAAGATGGTCTAGGAAGGAACAGTCTCTCTCCCCTTCAAAACTGTACTGCAGCCATTCGTGTCTTGGCATACGGTTCTGCGACTGATACGGTCGACGAATACCTCCGGCTCGGTGAAACAACAGTTCGGTTATGTGTGGAAAATTTCGTGGAAGGAATAATAAATTTGTTTGGAGATGAGTACCTAAGAAGACCAACACCAGCTGATCTTCAACGTCTCCTTCATGCTGGAGAGTACCGTGGATTTCCCGGGATGATAGAAAGCATTGATTGTATGCATTGGGAGTGGAAGAATTGTCCCACCGGTTGGAAAGGACAATATACTCGTGGTTCAAGTAAACCAACAATCGTTTTAGAAGCGGTTGCTTCATACAATCTCTGGATATGGCATGCAATTTTTGGACTTCCAGGTACATTAAATGATATCAATGTTCTTGATCGTTCACCTGTTTTTGATGACATAATTCATGGTCATGCTCCGAATGTCACTTATTCTGTCAATGGAAGACAGTATCATATGGCTTACTATCTCACCGATGGTATTTATCCGAAGTGGGCAACTTTTATCCAATCTATTCCTTTACCACAAACGCCGAAAGCAGTTTTATTTGCTCAACGTCAAGAAGCTGTCCGAAAAGATGTCGAACGTGCTTTTGGAGTCTTGCAAGCTCGCTTTGCCATTGTTAAATATCCGGTGCTCTTTTGGGATAAAGTAAAAATAGGGAAGATTATGAGAGCATGTATCATACTCCATAATATGATAGTAGAAGACGAACGAGATGGATACTCTCTAAATCATGTTTCAGAGTCTTTCCAAGGAGAAGAAAACGGAAGTTCACATGTTGATGATATCGGTAGAGATATCTCTTCAAGTATCGCAGATATGATAGATGCTCGAGCAAGAATTCGTGATAACCCAATACATCACCAACTGAAACATGATTTAGTTGAGCATATATGGCGTAAATATGACGGTGGCGAAGACGACAACTAAACTCGGATGCTTTTTCAAAAAATTCTCTTTTTTTTTACTAATCTTTGTTTTTATGTCTTTATTTAAAAATCTATGTTTCAATGTTATCTTTTTAATCTTTTAATTAAATAATTTCTAATAAAATAAGTTTAATAATTTTTAATTATTAAGATACCTTAAATAAGAGACTTGCAATGTAGGTTACAAAATCACAAGGTTTTTAACTAGGTCTCTTATTCAACTTTTCTACTTAAATACTATTAAAAAAAAATTAAGATAAACCTAATGTGTATCTAGGATAAGGATGCTCTAACCTACTTCTTTCATTGTCTTTTTGATCACGCAATCTAGGACACCCAAAGATTGAAGATATGCTTTTAGTTGGGCCTATTGGGCATATATTTATTCTAACCTCATGAGTCCATTAACACAACAAGGCTTACAAGACATTGGTTAAACAATATTTGGAGGATATCTAGCTATAATATTATCTTAGAAATGAATTTGCTTACTTGTCAACTTCTCTTTAGTTTTAGTTGATTTTGTTTTTTTGTCATTGTTTATTACTTATTTGTCATTGTTTATTGCTTATTGTCATATTTTCCATAATTTATGTAATTTGCTTATTTGTTATGATTTTAATAATTTAATTTTGCATATTTGTCATATTATCAATAATTTAAGTTATTAATTTATTTGTCATGTTCTTAATAATTTTAATTGATAATTTTATTTATTTGGTATATTTTTAAATAATTTTTGGTGGTAATTTTATTATAATTATTATTATTTATGAAGTGATTTTGCTTATTTGTCAGCTTCTCCTTAGTTTTAGGTGATTATGCTTATTTGTCATTGTTTATTGCTTATTGTTATTTGTCATATTTTCCATAATTTCAGACAATTTACTTATTTGTTATGCTTTTAATAATTTAATTTTGTTTATTTGTCATATTTTCAATAATTTAAGTTAATTATTTATTTGTCATGTTCTTAATAATTTTAATTGATAATTTTATTTATTTGATATATTTTTAAAATAATATTGGTGGTAATTTTAGCTTTGCTTACGTGTCATGTTCTCCATGATTTATGTTATTTGACTTATTTTCTTGTTTTATTATAGTTTACAAGCTTATTTTTTTATATTCCATTATTTAGGTTGAATCATTAGTTTTCATAAATAGCTTTTTAATTTTTATTTTTAAAATTTTTTTAGTGATTATTTACTTTCGTTTTAGTTGATTTTGCTTATTCATTGTTGTTTATTGCTTATTTGTCATATTTTCTATAATTTTAGGTAATTTGCTTATTTGTTATGTTTTTAATTATTTAATTTTACTTATTTATCATATTCTCAATAATTTAAGTTATTTATTTATTTTTCATGTTCTTAATAATTTTAATTGATAATTTTATTTATTTGATATTTTTGAGAAAATTTATTTGATATATTTTTGAATAATTGTTTATGGTAATTTTAGTTTTGCTTGCGTGTCATATTCTCCATGATTTAAAGTTATTTTACTTATTTTCATGTTTTATTATTTTTAAAAAGTTTAATTGTCATATTCCACTATTTAGGTTTAATCATTAGTTTTAGTAAATAACTTTTGAATTTTTGTTTTTTAAATATTTCTAGCGATTATTTAATAAATATTTTAATTATATTCAAAAAAATTTATATTATTATTTATGAAGTGATTTTGCTTTATCTATGTTGCATTGTAATAAAAAGGTAGATTATATTTTTTGATTTGTTTAATATTTGAAATTAATTAAATAATTTAGATTAAAATTAAAAGTTATGTTAAAATATAAGTTAATTGGATATATATTAGTATGCACAAGGTGCAGGCCATCATCTAGTCGAGAGAATACGAAAAAAAGAAATTCTTCAGGACTATTCACAAACGCCATTGTCTTCAAAAAGAAATTGTGGCTGATTTCTTCAAGAGAGTCAAGAAGAGGTAAAGTCAGAACAAGCGAGGTCGGAACAGTAAGAAGGCCCATACAAGTTCGGTGGCTTGTGACAAGAGCTTAGGCTTTGGTTATATTTTGATTGTTCGGCCTCCATTAGAGTTCTTACACAAGCTATGGTTGATAAGATACTGAAACCGTTCTATTAAACATATTATCCAACATGTGGGTAAAGCTAATCTCTAATGTCAGCAAAAAGTAGTGTCAGATACCCTAAGAAAGGGCAACATCAAAGAAGTTAAGACTCTGACCCCCCATCTAAACATATGCTCTCATATTCATCGGTTCCTCATGGTCAGCATTGCACTGTTCCTTGGCAAAACTGTCTGATTCAATTAATCACAAGTTAGAGACGAAAGCCCCCTTCTGTACAAAGAATCAGAGAAGGCATTTTTATTTGAAACTACAAGCATCTCGTCTATATCATATAGGGGTTGAAGTTGTGCTTAATTTATAGGGGAGTGTCGGCATAATTAAAGAGCTGGGACATTTGGAGACGCAACAATGTCTAGGTACAAAACACTAGTCTTCTTATTTATCAATAGTTGAGAGCCCCATGCAGGTGCGCAACGACTTGGTGACAGTTTGAACGTTGACTTTTGAAGTTGCCGACTGAATTTAGGACACAACAAATTAACCTAAGCCATTTCTTTGCCTTCCAACAGATTAAATAAAATCTTCTACAAAACAGCTAAAAATATATTTTAAAAAAACTGAAATAGATATAGATGTGAATTTTGTAGTATTATTATTTTTTCTTGCGCAAGAAATAAAAGTTATCTTTCTCGCAGAACCTCTACATGTTTGTGAGAGATAGTTTTGCATGTCCGGTGTGTCCATCCACCTCATACATGTTATATTATTAAAAAAACGAGAACAATGAAAACATTTGCTTCATCAGCTAGGAGAAGAACAAAAGACGTAAGGAGCCTAAGTTAAACGTAAAAGCATTCTTGAAACACAGTTTTTGGGTTTTGCTGGATCTCCTCCATCATTACAAATCTCATCTGACCCTGTCTTGTTTCCTCCTTGTGGAACTGTCTGATCATGGCTGAATACATGTGCTAAATAATCTAATCATATTTTTTAAAGTGTTTGTTTCACCTTTCAACTTCAAATTCAAGATCCAGAAAAACAAATGTTAGTACTTTCTCAAGCCTTATTGTGTAATCCAGAATTGTGGCGTAAAACAAGGGTCAATGCAACTACATTTAAGTTGTTCACACATCTGACAGAATTGTTCCATGTAGCTAACAACAACAAAATTTGCTTTAGCAAAGCAAGCTAGCTAGAACCATATGCATTTTTTTTTTCATATAAATAAGACACCAGTATCATGTTCAAAAATAATAATAATAATAATAATAAGACACCAGTATCATCTCTCTATTATTCCGTATAACCTTATTACCAACCAAAACTAGTTTCAAAATGTAAGTAACTGACATAAAAACAATAACAAAACAAAGAGTCCTCAGAGGAACCTAATATTCTCGACATAACCTGCATAACAAAGCCTTGTTTCTTTTAGCTCATCAGTCTCCACTCCTTGGATCTCCACTTCTCTGGAAGTTTCTTTGTTAAAATCATAATAATAAACACAAAATGGCTTAGATGACTTTAACGATGTTTGAAACACCATAAGCTCGCCGGTATGAATCACTCCGTTAGACTCTAGGTGACAACCAAATCCTTTCCACTCATAAGGATATTTAAACGTCGCACTCGACCATTCCTGCTTCTCAACATCCTCAAGAATCCACAATTTTATCTCTTGTATGTAATAATCAAACTCTACACCTCCCAATCTTCCATTGTAATTTACAAGAGTGGAATACCACGTTCTCGAGATGTCTGATGCTTCGGGTGCTTTGATCAACCTTATTCTCTCAGACCTAACATCGAACCTTACTATGTTTGACTCTCCAACTCCTCCGTAGTATATAGCACCATTGATGCATATACCTTGGTATACACAAGGGTAGTTATCAACCGTGGTGCTATCAATCTTTCTCCACTCTTGTTTCTGAGTTGAACTCACTGTGCAAACGTAATGCTCTCGTTGATCAGATAAGCACATCATCACACACAACACTTTGTATTGATCTTCCACTGGATCGTACCCGAGAAGTTCGCACACTTTTCTTCCATTGTTTCTAACGTCGGGGAGTATCACTGTTTGTCTAGTGAGGGGATTAAAAACGATGATCGTGTTACTAACGGCCATTGACGGAAAAATACCTGTGAAGCAGACAAAGCCGTTGACAGGACGAGAGCTGAAGTGGTAGTAGATGCCTGTCGAGTGGGTCATGTCGTGTCTGGCGATGGCAGTGGAGGTTTTTTCATTTATAACCGAGAAAAAGAGAGGTGGCTTTCCAGGTGAAAAGAGCTCGAGGGCTAAAAGGAGATGAGGCCGAGTCTTTGACCTAGCCAGAAACGTGTCCACCAAGTCTTTGCTTGCGGATGATAGAGAACCACTGTTTCGACACGGATTGGAATCGGATGATTGATTTTGCAGGAAGTAGAGAGATTATCTCGACGACGAGGTCGACAGGAATGGTTGTTGTGGAGCTTCCAGCATCAGCTACTAGTTCCATGGTAGCGGTTGGATGGTGTGATATTCACAACCCTAATCGCTCTAGAGAACGAATATAACAGACCTACTTCTTTATCACGCAATCCCTGACACGTGACAGGTTGGTGATAGGCTTTAAGTTGGGCCTAATGTCGAGATGTTTACTTTTCCCAGTTCCATTCTGTGATGTTCTGAACTCGTTTTTGATTGTGATCTTTGCCAAACCGCTTCCCCCGTGGGGGAACATGGTTGGGTTCTGTAGCTCGGTTCAGACCATGGCTTTGTCCGTTGTAACCATATCGGTTACAAACCTCAGGATACCCTCCTATCCAGTCAATATCCCTAAGAGATATCTGCAAATATATTAGAGATCTTGGTTACCAATTAACACAAAGAATTGTTGATCATTGTGTTTTCCTCAAAAGTTAAATGATGAAAAAGTAAAATTACCTCTGAGAGTTTAACCCATTCCCATGTCTCATTAAGTGTTCCAATGTCATAAACTAATAAAGCATGGCGACCCTAAAAGTAAAGATTAATAAGAATATTTAAACATGACTTGTGCAAGAAGTAATCACAGTCTGACTTGGTACACTTGAAAGCTTCTCCTGTTATCTCGAGCTCACATCCAGAGCAGATGATCTCATCTTCCTCTTGGGCTTTGAAGATGTGTAGCGGATGTTTGTGACTCGGGTGCTTCACTGATGGACGATTAACAGGTTTTTTTGAAGCCATAACTTGGTTGCTTAAGTGGACGAAAGAGTTCAAGAAACTTAAGTAGTTCTGAGTTTTGTTTTTGATTATTGACTAAGTTGTGCTTAGTTTATAGGAGAATATCGGCACAAAGAGATGGGTCATTTGGAGACGCATAACATTTACTTTCGAAGTTGCCGACATAAAGTGTAGGGGGGCACATCACATGGTAGCAAATGCTACCACAAAACCACAAACACAAGTCTTCCAACAAATTAATCTAAGCCAAATATGTATTTTGTCGTGTTTTTATTTTATTGTGCAACACATAAAAGTTATGTTATCTTTTCTCGCAGAACCTCTACGTGTTTGGGAGAGATAATGTCCCTCCTGCTCATACATGTTATTATAGTATAAAAAAACAATGTTGTGAAGCATCAGCTTCATCGTCTAGGAGAAGAACAGAAGATGTAAACAATGGACCTCAGGCCAGGTCTAGAAGGAAGCTAAGTTAAATAGATTCGCTGAATCTCCTCCATTGCAACAAAACTCATGTGACCAATATTGTCTTGTTTCCTCTTTGGAACTGTCTGAACATTGCTGAATGCATGTGTTAAAAAAATATAATCATATTTGCTAAAGTGTTTGTTTCACCTTTCAACTTCAAAATTCAAGATTCAGATTAATCAATGTTGACTTTCTCAGGCTAGTAGTGTCATTGTCGAGAAATATGGCTTAAAACAAAGCTTAAGGAAACGTTTATTTATTGTAGTGAGTCATAACAAACTGAATGCATATGGACACCAATAAACCGTGAATAACAACAAAAATTTTGCTCGGAGACTAAAACCGTATGCTTTTTTTTATATATAAGCCAGACACGGTCTATATAATTATGGATAGTTGACAATTACAAAAGTCCTTATAGGAACCTAATATTCTCAACATAACCAGGATAACAAACCATCGTTTCTTGTTGCTCATCAGTCTTCACTCCTTGGATCTCCACTTCTCTTGCACTCTCTCTGTTAAAATCATAAAAATAAACACACAATGTGCTTAGCTTCCTTTAACGATCGTCGAAACACCATAAGCTCGTCAGTATGAATCAGTCCTTTAGAATATAGTTGACACTCAAATCCTTTCCACTCACAAGGATACCTAAACTTCATGCTCGACCATTCCTGCTTCTCAACATCCTCCACATTCTTATCTTTTGTTTCGAATAATCAAACTCTACACCTCCCAATCTTCCATTGTAATTTACAAGAGTGGAATAGCATGTTGTCGAGATGTCTGATGCTTCGGGTGCTTTGATCAACTCCATCTTCTCAGACCTAACATCGAACCTAACGATGTTTGACTGCCCAGTTTTGTAGTATATAGCACCATCAATGCATATTCCTTGGTAGACACAAGGGTAGTTATCAATTGTGGTATTCTCAATCTTTCTCCACTCTTGTTTCTGAGATGAACTCACAGTGCAAACGTAATGCTCCTGTTGATTATCTCGTTGATCATATATGGATCTCGCGTACATCATCACACACAACACTTTGTATTGATCTTCCAATGGATCGTACCCAAGAAGTTCGTACACGGTTCTTCCATTGTTTCCAATGTCGGGGAGTTTTACAGTCTGTCTAGTGATGGGATTACAAACGGTGATCGAGTTACAAACGCTTGTTGAAGAAACAATATTTGTGAAGCAGACAAAGCCGTTAACATGACGAGATCTGATGTTAGAAGTGGACGGCTGCCGAGTAGGTCATGTCGTGTCTGGCTGTGGAGGTTTTGTCACTGATCTTGTCTTCAGGAACTGAGAAGAAGAAACACTTTCCGGGTGTAAAGTACACGAGGACGAAAAGGAGATGAGGCCGAGTCTTTGACCTAGTCAGAAACGTGTTTATCAAGTATTTACTGCGGATGATAGTGAACCACTGTTTCGACACGGATTGGAATCGGATGATGGATTTTGAAGGAAGTAGAGAGAGTATCTCGACGATGAGGTCAACAGGAATGGTTGTTGTGTTGTTTCCAGCATGTGGTACTAGTTCCATGGCGGCAGTTGAAGAAACAAAACCTGTGATGCAGACAAAGCCGTTAGCAGGGCTCGAGCTGAGGTAGTAGTAGACGACCGTTGAGGGGGTCATCATGTCGTGTCTGGAGATGGCTGTGGAGGTTTTGTCATTGATCTTGTGTTCAGGAACCAAGAATAAGAAACCGGGTGTAAAGAGCTCGAGGGCTAAAAGGAGATGAGGCCGAGTCTTTGACCTAGTCAGAAACGTGTCCACCAAGTCTTTGCTGCGGATGATAGAGAACCACTATTTCGACACCGATTGGAATCGGATGATTGATTTTGAAGGAAGTAGAGAGAGTACTAGTTCCATGACAGCGGCTGGGTGGTTTGATATCCACAAGGACCACAACCCTAAACGCTCTTGTTGTTATTTGGTCATGCAATCACGTGGCAGAATGATGATAGGATTTTTAGTTGGGCCTGATGGGAATATATTTATTCTAACCTCATGATTCCATTAACACAAGGGTTGCAAGAGCTTGGTTAAGCAACATTTGGAGGACATTGAGACAATACAAAGAAGAAGAGTGTGAGATGATTTCTTGAAGAGATTAAAGAAAGAGGTAAATATCAGATAGTAGTGACAGCAAGTGCCTCTACCGTTTGGTGGCTTTTGACAAGAGCCTAAGGTTTTGTATCAATAGAGTATGTTTTGGTTATATATTGATTGAAACACAATTTCTTCAAACAATTAATCAAAGTCTTCAAGAACCAACTACATACATTTTTTTTGCCAACGAACCAACTACATACATTCAGAGCACTAGTCCATGACTTTAAATTTTTTGAAATATTTTACATAAATATATGGTTAGTTTAACTATGTTTATCCTGACAGAAAATTTTCATGTAGCTAACATTCTCAAGGAAATAAACCACTGAATAACAACAAAAAGTTGCTCTAGCAAAGGAGGCTAGAACCATATGTGTGTTATAAAACGGAAACCACAATTGATATAGAAAAGACTCTATAACGTTTGGCCGAAGCATCTTCGCCCCAGACCCGTACTCAAAGGTGGTGTATAGCTTCTCTAGACGTTCTATTTATCTTAGTGAGTCATAACAAACTGAATGCATATCAACACTACTAAACCGTGAATAACAACAAAAGAAATTGCTCGGAGACTAAAACCATATGTGTTTTTTCTTTTTATATAAACCAAACACAGTCTAATATAATCACCGATAGTTAACAAAAAAAAAAAAAAAGGTCGTCCTTAGAGAAACCTAATGTTCTCAACGTAACCACCTGGATAACAAAGCGTTGTTCCATATTCCTCCTCAACAGTTTCCATTACTTGGATCTCCACTTTTCTTGAACTTTCTTTGTTAAAATCATAATAAGGAACACAAATTGGCTTATCTTTCTTTAACCATTGACTAAACACCTTAATTTCGCCTGTATGAATAACACCTTTAGACTCTAGTTGAAACTGATATCCTCTCAACTCACAAGGATATTTAAACGTTACACTTGACCATTCCTGCTTCACAACATCCTCAAGAATCCACAATCTCATCTCTACTTGGCAAAAATCATGCTCTACACCTCCCAGTCTTCCATTGTAATTCACAAGAGTGTAATAAAATGTTGTCGAGATATTTGATTTTTCAGGCGCTTTGATCATCTCCATCTTCTCCGACCTAACATCGAACCTTACTATGTTTGACTTTCCAAGTCCATAGTATATAGCACCATTGATGCATATCCCTTGGTCGACACAAGGGTAGTTATCAACTGTGGCGTTCTCAATCTTTCTCCACTCTTGTTTCTGAGTTGAACTCACTGTACAAACGTAATGCTCCTGTTGGTTATCTCGTTGATAAAAGATGGGATCGGATCCCCACAATACATCATCATCACACACAACACATTGTATTGATCTTCCAATGGATCGTACCCTAGAAGACCGTACACTTTTCTTCCATTGTTTCTAACATCAGGCAGTTTCACAGTTTGTCTAGTGATGGGATTACAAACGGTGATCGAGTTACAAACGTTTGTTGAAGAAAATATATCTGTGAAGCAGACAAAGCCGTTTACAGGACGAGATCTGAAGTCGTTGTATAAGTATGTCGGAAGGCCCTTATCGTGACTAGAGATGGCTGTGGAGATTTTTTCATTGTTGTTGTGTTCAGGAACCGAGTAGAAGAAACGCTTTCCGGGTGTATAAAGCTCGAGGATTAAAAGGAGATTAGGCCGAGTATTTGACCTAGTCAGAAACGTGTTCACCAAGTCTTTGCTGCGGATGATAGAGAACCACTCTTTCGACACAGATTGGAATCGGATGATGGATTTTGCAGGAAGTAGAGAGAGTATCTCGACGATGAGGTGAACAGGAATGGTTGTTGTGTTATTTCCAGGATGCGCTACTAGTTCCATGGCGGCAGTTGGGTGTGTGATATCCAAAACCCTAATCGCTAATATAACAGACCTACTTCTTTTGTGGTCATCGTTGTCTTTTTGTTCACGTAATCTAGGACACGTGACAGAATTGATGATAGGCTTTTAGTTGGGCCAAATGGACAAGAGCCTACTACTGTGCAAATGACAAGAGCCTAAAGTTTTGTATCCCCCCATTCATGTCTCACACAACACAAGCTATGGCTGACAAGATAAGATACTGAAACCGTTCCATTGAACATATTATCCGACATTTGGGTAAAGCTACTCTCTAACGTCAGCAAAAATTTACAGTCAGATACCAAAGAAAAGGCAACATCAAAGATGTTGAGACTCTGACTTTCTTCCCAACCAAATGGTTTTCTTCTTCTTCATCAGCTCCTTATGGTCTGCATTGCACTGTACCTCGGCAAAACTGCTTGATCCAAACAAACACACAAGTTTAGCGATGAAACCCACTTTCTGTACAAAAGACCTGAAGATGCTAAAACGCTCTGAAATATCAAACTAAACACTTGCCCTTCTCCCCATTGGATATATCTCCAATCTTTGTTATTGCACCCACAAGCGCATGTTCCTGCTCCTGATGATTCAAAAAGTAATAATCAACCATTTGAGGCTTTTGTATGTGTATAAACATAAAACTAAGAAAGAAAGGATTTTTGTTGTTGTAGTTATCATCAAACCTCCAAAACTCTCTTAGCTCTTTCAACTTCTTGAGGATCTGGATTGTGTGAACCAAGAACTCGCTCCACCTATTACAAAAACACCACCGTTTGAGAAATAACAAATACATCACTGTAGTACAACTCAGCCTTGACAACAATTAGTACCAACCTCTCTGATTAGGACACTGGTCGGACGGATTCGTATATCGACATGTTTCCTTTTCCCACTTCCACTCTGTGTTGTTCTGAGATCGTTCTTGATAGTGGTCTTTGCCAAACTGCTTCCCCATTGTGGAACATAGTTTGGTCCTGTGGTTCTATTCAGACCATGGCCTTGTCCGTTGTAACCATGTCGATTACCTGCCCCGTGATCCTCTGCTATCCACTCAATATCCCTAGGAGATATCTGTACAAATATTACCGGATTAACAAAAAAGAGCAGTTGACAAAAAAATTTCCTCAAAAATTAAATGATCAAAAGAGTAATTACCTCTGCGAGTTTAACCCATTCCCATGTCTCATTAAGTGTTCCAATGTCATAAACTAAAGCATGACGACCCTAAAATTAAAGATTTATAAGAATATTTAAACATGTATAAGGAAACTTCTTAGAAACTGTAAACCAATTTAAGAAGCCACACACCTCAACTGGATCATACTTGGTGATGGCAGCCTCGTAAAATGCATTGTCTTCTGGCCACCTTGTTCTAACTCTTCTTCCTACAAAAGACTCAGGTCCGGTACCGTTTGTAGGTTCAGTTGAACTGGTGGGAACAGATGGTAATCTGTTCATGACTTGTCCTCGTGGAGGTTGATCCAGAGGATGGTAAGGGATGGGATTTAAAGAAGACGAACCAGGTAAAACCTAAAAGGGGAAAAAATCATTAAAAGAATCCAAACAAGAGATACCAACTTGATGACTTTATAACTCACTGGTTTATGCATTTTGCCCTTGACAGTGGGAATAGATCCTCGTTTAGCTGTCGATGAAGCAAACTGGTGAATGGGATCAGCTTGAGGGTGAAAAGAAGGTGAAGAACTGGCGAATGGTTGAGAAGGAAATGGCTGGTTTGGTTTGTGCTTTTTAATAGAAGCTGAAACTGATGGGCTTGACAACGTATCGTGAACCACATGAGCAGCATTGCGTTGCATTCCTCCAGATTGTCTCCATTCCCTAATAAAGAGAAAACATATATTGATAGATAAAGAAAGAAACTTTTTACTCCTCAACCGAATAAATGCCCAAGAATTAAGCTCGCTCGCCTTATCCTCCGTATAGTATCATCTGCGTTGACACGAGCAAGAAACTCTCTATGCTCCTCATGTGATACTCTTAACTCTTTACGCATTTCAGTTATTAGACTATCTTTTTCCTGAACAAGAACAAGAAGAGATGTCATCATTTCAACTTAAGATAAGAAGAGAGCGAGGTTCAACGAATAATAAATACCCAAGTGATTGCATCTGCTTGTGCTCTAAAGGCTCTGAGAAGAGAGAAGTATGCTTTTTTCTCAATATGGTGAATCTGAGCTTCCATATCAGCAGCAACTTGGTCATACATGTAAGACGGAGGAAGAGTGGAAGGTCTTCCATTGGTAGAAACAATACTCCCTCCTCGTGGAACCACCCTATGCGATGGAGGCAGATCATCATCAGTTCCTGCAGAGACCAAAAAGATTACAGCAAGTAGAGAGTTAACACAAACCCAACAAAACCCACAATGGATAACACTGCATTAACGGAGAAAGCCAAGAACTTCCGTACGCCCTAATCATCACACATTCAGCCCAAAAGGTTTCAACTTTTAAGATCAAAGCAGAGAGTTAACACAAACCTAACAAAACCCACAATGTATCACACTACTGGAACGAAGAAAGGCAGAACCTTTCGTAAAACCCTAATTTGAGAGACTGATGATAGAGAAGAGACAAGACGAGAGGGAGAACAAGGAGGTGTTTTAGGAAACTAACCACTGCTATCAAACGATTCGTAGTCCATCACGAAGCTTTATTGATCCTCAATTCTTGAAAGACTAGTTTCGGAGATGAAGAAGACGAAACAAACACAAGAAGCAACGATTCGAGGGGGTTGATTTCAATTTGACTAGAGCAAGACTCAATTTTTTTCAATTTTTCGTCATCTTTTATCTTTCCTTTGGACTGTGAAAGGAGATTCTGAGCAGTTTCCTTCCGTGGTGAACCAGTGCTCCACTGGGGGGAGTGATGATTCAGCTTTAGAGGTTACAGATTTGGAGAAAATTTATTTATTTCCTGAATATGAACAGACAAGGAGTTATAATATTTCCTGAATCAAAACTTGGTAGATTTTTTTTTTTTTTTTTTGAAACACTTGGTAGATTCTTTCTCATTTTTGACGAGGGAAATAATACGCCGCCGTTTCGATTTGCTGGTTTTTCAAGGGCTTACTCAGCCCATTCATAAATTTAAGGCCCAATTACGTGGCTATCATAAGGCAAGATTATCGGGGTCGTTAGGCTTTGTCCTTAGCGATAATAACATTTAATTTAAATGAAAAATAGAACAAAAGCTAACGACATATGTTAGCTAAGATGTTTTTCATCTCGTCGTTAAGGAAACGTGGCGCCTTCGAATTGGAAATGAAAACGGTAGGGCAAAATCGTTTTGGGAAAAATCGATTTCATTTCTCGTCTCTTCTTTTTCTCTTTCTCTTCTTCTTCTCTTTCTCTCCGACAAGTCCATCATAATTTAAAAAATGATTTGATTGAAAATATATGGGCTAAATCTGGATATCTTCCAAATAACATGTAATTTATAAGTTTCTACGAATTAAAAATATGTGTGTTTCCTTTATTTTTATTGCTTTTCTAATTTTTTTAATGTTTTTTTTTAAATTTTCTGTTCTTTCGATTTAATGTTAAACTTCTCTTTTATGTTTAATTTAAAATGTATTTTTTATATCTTAATTGAAAAAAAATTTAACAAGAAAATATTATTATAAAATGCTAAAGACTTTTTTAAGTCCTACTAATAATCAACAAATTTACAAATGTCCTTAACATTTGTCCTTAAGTAAAAAATAAGACTAAAATAATCTAAGGTCCAAAAAATGTCCTTGCCAATAATGTTGCCCTAACATCGCTGTTCGTGTTCTTGTCTCGTCTCTCTCTCCGTTTGTTTTTTTTTTCTCTCGGTTTGTTTTTTTTTTGAAAGGAATCTCTCTCTCTCTCTCTCGGTTTGTTCCTTATTGAAGACTCTCAAAGTTTGTCATCTGCGAATTTGAGAAAATGCCTCAGGAAGAAGATTGTCAAAGCATCAAACTTTAGCATTTTCACAGTTTATGCGGTCTCTTGCTTTAGCTTCAAAATCCAGGTGTAAACTGCATCATCATCACCAAGAAGACTCTCAACAGATGTCTTTTGGTGAGCAGTAGTAATCTTTTTAAATCGAGAATTTCGATTCAGAAAACATTGGAGTGACGTTATCATTCTTCGTTTTGCAGATGCAAAGCTTCCAAATTTATTTGAAACCGGGGGCAAAGGAACAGTTTTTATACTCTTCTGATGAAGAAGACTCTCAGGTACGGATTGTTTATACTCCTCTGTTGATTTCTCTAGCTATAATAGCTCCCTTGTGTGATCCTTTTAATTGCTTGATCTTCTGAAGGAAGATTTCCAAGCAGGCTTTGAGTTCTTTGATCCTAAAGGCTAAACCTACAGACTTTAACGGAGTCAAGATTCTCCTAAAGAACTATCTTGACGACAAGGAGTGGGGTTTAGTAATTTTGATTAGCAGTGGGAACAGTTGTGAAAGTAGCAGATGATGAGGACGAGTCGGTTTTCGCTGTTGTCTCTGCCCTTAACTTGGCAAGGCATAAGGAGAATCAATGCTTTAGAGAAGTTAAAGAGTTTCTTCTTAAGGTTTGTGTAGAGAAGAATGTAGCTAGTAGTGATCTAGAACTGCTATTAGAGAAAAAGGCACAAGATGTTGGTGTTTGTTGGTATCTCGAAGAGTGATGAATCTGCCTCCTCAACTTCTACCTCCGCTCTACGATGGATTGTTTGATGAAGTCTCATGGGCCACTGAAGACGAGGTGTGGATCTTTTATGATAAAACTCTTAGGTAAGTGCTTGTGAGTAACAGTTTTCTTAAGTGTTTCTGTTTATATATAGCCTACAGAGGAGCTTCGAAGCTCATTTTGCTTCAAGTCATATCTTCTAGTCACCAAGACTTACAAGGTAATCTCACAATAACTTGTTTTCTTTGGTTATTGAATGCTTTCTCATTGTGTTATGTATTTATAGCTGAAGAATCCAAAGCAGAGGAAGCCTGTAAAAGACGATGAGGAAACAATATTCCTTAAGCCTGAAGATGACCTTTTCCTGGAGGTAACTTGATCTCTCACGTTACTTGCTTAAGAAGTAATAAAACATTTGTTGAAATCATTTGCATTTTGCAGCTTAGCTCTTGGTCTTTCACATTACATATGCGCTCACAGCTCGTTACTTCTCAAGAAGTAAGTTTCTCTCTACAGACTATACACATTGGTTTTGATGTCAACTGTTTCTGAAGATCTGTAGTAATCGTTTGGTTTTTGTATGGCCATGGCCGGCCCTGAAATTTTTGGGGTCTGAAACCATATCTATATAAAAAATTTTTTACAAGTTTGGGGGTCTAAAATATTTTTTAGGAGCTTATGTATATGTAATTTTTTTCAAAAATTTTAGGGGCCTGTAGCAAATGTTTCACTAGGCATGGCTCAAAGCCGGTCTTGTGTATGGCCAATCTCGCAGATGAAGAAGTATCAGATGATGGGTCTTGTTATGGCTGTGGAGGCAAAAGGATTCCTGAATTCAGACAGATGTCTAATTCTCTCATTGATTGATGAACATCTTCATCTTCTGTGGAGGCAAGAAAGATTCCTGAAAGTTTTGATAAAATGATTATTCTGGGTGTTTTGTTGTTTATTCAGCAAAATCTTTTTCTACATGTCTTGTCACTGGTGGAAGTCTAGTTTCTTTCGTCGTATACTCGGTCTTGTGAAATCTTATTATTTTCAGCATATACTAAAATTCACGGGTCAAAAAAGAACAACCATGGTACATACTCCATACTGCCAATAGTATTCTCTGGATTTGACCCTAAAACAGATATCTAATTAAATTGGGGTTAATTTGTCTTGTTACTTTTGTCTTAAACACTGTCTTGTGAAACCCTATGATTTGAAGAATTCGTTAGGTTGTTGGAGAAACGAAGAGATGGAGAAAGCACTGTTCTCTGATTGCCTGATTGGTTGCAGTTTCAGAGGTGAGGTACAAGAAGGAAACTGGTTCTTGCAATTGCTCCTAAGACTCAATAAAGAAGTCATGATGTTAAAACAGGAATCGACTCCAGACATTGTTCGCATGACAAGAGTCAAGATGTGTAACTGTGGAGATAACTACTTCCACTCCAGAACATGGAACAAGCTCCTGCAACTGTAGAGGCGTTGAGGACGAAGTGATGGAACAAGATCCTGCAATTGTTCAGCTGCAATCACCATTTGAATCTGTTTTGTACGACTTATGCTCTGATTTTGGCCTTCTCGATGATCAGTTTGTTCATCAACGAGACAAATTATACAACTTACATGTCAAAAAGGAGGATGACTTAGTACTAAATCATGTAGATTCAAGTACAAGCTCAAAAGGCTATCAAAGTGAGATGAGAGCAAGAGCAACTAAGAACTACATCAAAGAAGTCGTCAAAATAATTCGAGAGGTTCAAGCTCAAAAACAGAGTTTGTCAAGAAATAAACTCATCTGAACTGAAGAGTGTGATCTGTTTCTAAGGAGAGTCTTAAATCGATCAGATGGTCAGTTTTGTGTACCTCGACACAATGTTGAAATGAGAGAAGGAGAAATAAAGCTATGTTACAAGTCCAATAATGATACTGGAGAAAGGCAAGTACATTCCTTCAATAAACACCAGAGTGTGTTGCTATGGATTATGGATTCAACTCTAGTTTCGGACTTGAGACATTGGTTGTGTATACCAGAGCACATTTTTTTCATGCCAAAGAAGCTGGAGAAAGGCCTCAGCAAAGACCAAGTGCTCATGACAAAATTGTTTGTGGAAGAGCTTGTTCTACTGAAAATTTCCAAATCTTCAGAGGTTTATGTTCATGAACAGCTCATGACACGAAATACAGAAGCTGAGAATTTTTTTCTTAGACATGGATATTCCAATGTATTTGTTTAAACTCAAGTTTTGTATGAAACAATATAAACACATTGTGTAATGTTTCTGTTGTAGTAATGAGATTCACGAGTCTCAAAAATCTCAGTTTGAGGTTCTCCGAGTGTTTGGGTTATAGAAAGAACGTTAACAGTTAGTTTTTCAGTTACCAGATAGTAAAATGTTGCAAATGCAAGAGCAATGGTTGCTCTAAGACATAGTAATAATACTAAAGCATGAGTACAACTAGTCAACTACAAAAGTTAGGAACCATAATAAGACATAAATGTCTAACAAAACCGTATGAAGATTTGCTGCTTCACACTATTGTTATAAGCTCAAACTTACAATCATCTGGACACCATGCTTCGAAGTCATGACACACCTTAAGTCTATCTTCCTCGTAGTCGAAGTAGAGGCAAAATAACATTTTCCAAACTCTTTGCGTTCGATAGGATGTATTTGGCCACCTCTCCCCCGTAACTTCTTCCCCTCACCTGCCAATGTAATGTCTTAAGATGGAGCAAACTTTGAGGAACATGTTTTGGTCACTTCCATGTCAGTTCACGATTGTGTTCCTGAAACCAAAAACCATTATAATAGATTAATAGATCATCCAACCCTTAAAACCGAGCTGCTGCATAATTTTATTTTTTATGAAAGATGAACTAGCGCAATGCTTACACTGATGATCTCGAGAACTTGTAAATTAGGAGAGTTATCAAGCATGACCATTAGTGGATTCCAGGACGGTAGATAACCTGTAATCAGCTGCAAATGTTCCAGCTGATTGAAGTTGCAACCAGTAGGAACCTTCATATATGCGATTCAGTATTATTAGTAAAGAACGTAACAACAAGGAAACTCAATTCATTACAAGAGAGAAGACCAAACATACTTCCAGGTGTGATATACTCAAGGAAAGGCGTTTGACTGAAGAGAGTGATTCTCCCAACAGAAATTCATCATGGGTCCAAATATTCGCCTCCACCAGCTCAGGTGCATTAATCATCATAAATTCAGATCCGATAGGACGTCAATTTTTTCAAAGAAGGAGAGTTTATCATGTAGTCAGAATCATCATAGACGTTATCTTCTATGGTTAGCTCCTGTAAAGATGGCACGGCAACAGTAAAAGTCTCCAAACCATCATCACCCCATCGAGTAACAAACAAATCTTCAAGACTAATACAGCCAGCCAAAAGGTTCACAACGGATTCATCGTCTTCATAGAACAAATCTTCAAGGTGTAGAATTGTAAGAGACTTCAGACAAACGGGAGAAGGGACCTCTAGAGCAATGGAACCAAAATCACCCCGAAGTTTCAAGGTTTCCAGAGACTGACATTTATCCAAGACGATAGGATATCTGTTTAAACCTGGGAGAACCAATTTGAGAGCCAACTCACGCACATGGAGTCCACATGCGATTCCAACTAACTCTCCAAAATCATCCATACGATCATCTTCCCCAAGTGAAACATCCAGATGCAAACTCTGTAGATATGGAGCTTCGATTGAAAGCATAGTCCTCTGAACACTATCTGAAAACCCTTGAATATCATTGCCACGATTGAAATTAAACGTGAGATTGGGCACCCTCTTCCAAAGAGACCGCCACTGTTTAGACAGAACACTGGTGGCTACTACATCTTTTGTAGTTGGAAGTGAAGACAAGATCTTCACAAGTAAACCATCCGGTAACTGACTGATCATGTCCAAACTTTGACTAGAGCTGTGATTAAAAAAAGAAAACACGAGTTGGAGCAGCTTAAAGTTTGAGAAACACAGTGTAGTATTGTTCATAGAAGTAATCAATTAAAGAATCGAACTTACTGCCTTCTTTCCATGGTGGTTGATAGAGAGGGAGAGAGAGCTCAGGAGCAGAGGTGGTGAGTGTTGTAAGGTAACGTCCTTGAATAGAGTCTGCAACGAAAGCAGCAATGAGCGGAACCAACGACGCCGTTACAAATCACAAACGATTCACAATCCTCTAGATACTATGCCGGAACCCTTTAGAGAAATGAGCCATTACTGGGCCTATTAATCTTTTTTTTACATAACAAATAGTCAAATAATATACCCATCGTAACTATACAGTGCATGTGCTTTAATATTTTGAGGCTTAAGACATTTTTTATACTGAATCCTTAAGAGTTAAAATATTTATCATTCAAAATCTATTTTTTGAAAAGAGATTCAACATGATGGAAAAATCTTTTTATGTACGAAAGATATGATTTAAATGTGAAGTCAACACAATTCAGTATATATACAAAATAATTTTTGATATAAAACTACTATATCAAGATTACTTACATGTATTAACCATAACCCAAAATGTTCAACATGATGGAAAGATCTTTTTTTCGGTCAAAAAAAAATATAAATTATGTTAACTAAAGATATAAACTGTACCTGATGTTGACAAAAAAAACTGTATCTGATTATGTGAATCGAGCTAAGTATCCATGAACAGCCTGTGATACTTGATTATCTAGAAGCAAAGCCATATCCCCTGCTGATTTGGTGGTAGTTTCACCTGATCTTGGTGGAGTTGCAAGTGCTCGCCCCCAAGAAGCTATCTGATGATCCTTTAGCAATAGTTGATAAAAGACATCATGGGCACAACGTTGCAGACCCTCAAACCCATTGGCAAATACATTTTAACCAAAGGTTCACTGTATACAAAAGGCTATATATGAACAATCACTTGAAAAATGGATAGAGATCTAGTAATGATGATCACTTGATCATTGTCCTAAAATTTAGATAACATATGATATATATAAATTTTGTTAGTTTGTGACTTTTTGTGTAGGGACTCGAATTTGGTCTGTTAGTAACATAATGAATAATGATCAGTGTCCATTAAACCAAGTTATTATAATTTTGACTTTATTTCCACACTTCCACAATAAAAAGATGATAATTACTCGCTAGAGCGTCTAGGAGAAATAAGGTCCACAGACAGTAAATGATGAAAACGAATACATATAAGTGTAATTATTTGAGATCATGCGAGGGCAGCGAAAACGCCAACAAAAGGAGCAACTGTGACAGTGGCGGGCTCGTTCTGCTCAAAATTAGATCGTTCATCTTGGTAAACATCGTTCACATCCGGTCCACCTACAATAGCTCCAACCAAAACATTAGGGTTCGGTTCAGTAGTTTTGTACCAAGGTTTCCACCCTTCACCGCATGCCTTCAGTATAGGATCTTTCTTTATTGACACTATCGAGGCTCCTCTATGGTGTGGTCTATTAGGATAACTGGCCCCGAATCCAACCATGTAGCTCATGCTCTTGGGGTTTGAACCAAGTACGTAGTCTACCTAGTAACATAAACATGTACATGTCATAATAAATTATTATCTTAATGAATGAATGAAATTCCACGTAGAAAATTCTAAAATTATAACATTTTTGACCAAAAAAATATAATTCATAAACTAATATATAAGCTAGGACTAGTAGTTAATTAATTTTAAGTTAGAAGCTCATAATGAGCATAAAATTAATATATTCATTGAGCCGATTGAAAAACTGAATGCTTGACTAACCTGAGCCCGAGCGAGGCCGAGAAGATCAGAAGCTTGAAGAACACCATTGGGGCACTGGACAGAAGCTTGTGCAGCCTCAAGGTATTTACTATAACTTGATAAAACGAAAGAAGCAGTAGCTGTGTATTGGAGGTTTTCCCATGTGAAGAACCAAAGCAAACCTCCTGGAGTTTTCTTAACGTTACTATCACCTTTTTGAGCACAGTTGCAGATAAAATGCTCCGCCATTCTTTTATACTCGGCCATCTTCCCTTCGTTCTTCACTTTCCCTTCAAACACAAGCTAATATTTGTGGGGAAAAAATCATGTGTTAAATGTTTGTTTCTTGACCTACAAGTTAAGGTAAGATCACATTAATCTACCTTGGCTGCCAAGACTTGTGCCCCAACGAACTTATCGTCCCAAGAGAAAGCAGACCTCACACCTCCGCTATTAGAAGCATGTGTTAGATAATCGAGATACATCTGGTCTCCTGTGGCCCGGTGAAGCCAAGCTGCAGCCCATAACAACTCATCTTCATGGCCGCTACTCGAGTAAAAGCCAGCCGCGTTGGTAATGGAGTCATTATAGACCCCGGGATGATTTTTACCGAATTCAAATAGATCTTTGGCGTGACTAATGAGTGTTTTGGCATAGGCTGCATCAGACGAAAAAAATGCTAGAGAAGCTGCAGCCATAGCCGCAGCTGTCTCGGCCGCCAGGTCAGCACCTGGATGCTGAGCATCAATGCGGTATGATGGACGTGGATGTGCAGTGTTCATGTCCTCTGGTCTCATCCAGCAGGCATGGTCTAACTTAGCATCTCCCACCTGTCCGTAAAGTACGTTGGGCTCTGGATGAGCTTTAATGAGATAGTCAGTGGCCCATTTAAGAGCCACAAGGACGTTTTGATGCTCATTGTGGGCATGGAGCTGAGATTCCATCTCTACACTGCCCCAAGCTAGCATTGTCGTCGTGAAGGCCAATGGGAATCCAAATTTCATATTGTCTCCGGCATCATAATACCCTCCACTGAGATCAATCTACATTGTACAATTAGCAAAATATTTTACATGATAAATAATCGTTACAACAAATTATGGTAGAAAAGATGTAAAAGAAGGTTAGGGTTTAGATTACATGAACATCAGAACCGTCTCCGGTTGCAGAATCCCCTCTCCATTGAACTCTTTGGTCTGATGGCAATTTTCCAGAGCGTTGAGCTTCAAAATACCAAAGACTCTTTGTGAGAGCTTCTCCGTAATTTAAACCTGCAGAAACTTTTCCACTAGTAATTGATAATAGTAACAACAGAATGCACATGCTTTTGATTGTGAGGAAGCATTGTGATGACCTAGTTCTTAACACGCAATACATGGCTTAGGTCGTTTTTACTAACAAAAAAACACAGTATTTTGATTATATTGGTTGATGGTTTCGATCGATATAATCACTGTAATATATATATATAGGTATCATTTTCTAACTGACACCAGAAAATTTAAGTGAATCATGAGCGGAGCCAATGGAAATATATTATTTTCTGATTCTAGTTAATAATTAATATATAGGATTATTCTGATTAGGCCTGGGATTTTTGTCCGAACCGAATGGGCTGAACCGGACCGAACCGGTTTTTTCGGTTTTCGGTTCGGTTTTCAATTCAGTATGGTTTTAAAAATCAATTCAGTTTTCGGTTCGGTTCAATTCGGTTTGGTTTTTCGATTTTCAAAAAAAAAAAAATTTTAAAAAACCGAAAATAACCAAAAATAACCGAAAAACAGAACCGAAAATAACCGAAATAACCGAAATTAACCGAAATTAACCGAAAATATCCGAAAATATCCGAAAATATTGGAAAAATTATACCAAAATTAACCAAAAATTTAAAAATTCGGTTATTTTCGTAAATAAAATTGAAAACCGAAATAAATGGATAACTGAACCGAACCGAAATTTCATTCGGTTTATTTCGGAATTGTTTTTAAAAACTTTGGTTAACCGAAAACCGAAGGTTCGGTTCGGTTTCGGAAAACCGAAGTCGCAGGCCTCTGATCTTCACGGATTGGGTAACATATTCCTAAACTATGTGCTATATTTAACTAATTTTAGGCAAATAATTTAAATGATCAACGCGTGAAGATTCTATTGCGTATAATATGATATTGACTGTGGAAACGTCCATACCCTAATAGCTTTCAGAATTTGTAAGTAAAATTAACTTACTTAACATACAAAATCTCAAATACTTATGAAGAATGATAGTTATTCCAAAATATTTCAACACTGAGAAAGATAGACTTATAAAAAGTATGGAAGTGTTAGTTGATTCACGTTCCAAGAGTGAAACTTCTCATCAGATGGTGAATGAACCCATAATTGTCTACCCAACTATCTGCCGCCCAAAGTTTATAAAAAATATTGAACATTGGGAAAAAATAATAATATATAGCCTTTACAGCTTTAAAATAATTTCTTTGAAAACTAAATGAAAATAATAAAAAAAAATATATATATATATATATATAGTTATGCAATAATGTATGAAGAAGAGTCGTGCACTTTGTTTTTTAAGAAAAAGAAGAAGCGTCGTCTCCTGATTAAATGTAATTTGTAATTATTAATTTCACAGTTTTTGGCACGTGAAAACAAGTTGAATCCGTGAATAAAAAATAAGTTAACAACATAATTGTCAAGAAATACATATACAGCACCGGCACTCGCATTTATGAATCACTAGAGCAAATCCGCGGTACGCGCGGAATTCGATGTATCGCTTCTTATAAAATTTATAATTTTGTATAAATTTTATTCGATGTTCAGTTGGTTAAAGTGTGATTATGTTAAGAGAATGAGATTAAATTTTTAAATATCAGAATTCATTTTTATGTCAGGATATCTAATACAATGGAGAATAAAATTTTAACTTTGAGGTAGTCTTAGTCGAATATATTTTGTAGTTGTTTTGAACAATGTCAGTAATTACTACTATTAATACTTGTTGTTTTTTTAATATATTTATGCTATATTTGAACATTTATTTTTGGTTTACGTTATGTCAGTAATTTGCTAGAGATAAACTAAAACAAATGTACAACACACCGAATAAACTGAATAGTATGCTTTGATGATTATATATTTACACTCATATAAAATTTCAATTACCAGATAGTAAAATGTTGCAAATGCAAGAGCAATGGTTGATCTAAGACATAGTAATAATACTAAAGCATGAGTACAACTAGTCAACTACACAAATTAGGAACCATAATAAGACATAAATTCTAACAAAACCGTATGAAGATTTGCTGCTTCACACGATTGTTATACGCTCAAAATTACAATCATCTGGACACCATGCTTCGAAGTCATGACACACCTTAAGTCTATCTTCCTCGTCGTCGGAGTAGAGGCAAAATAACATTTTCCAAACTCTTTGCATTCGATAGGATGTATTTGGCCACCTCTCCCCCGTAACTTCTTCCCCTTACCTGCCAATCTAATGTCTTATGCTGGAGCAAACATTGAGGTACATGTTTTGGTCACTTCCATGTCAGTTCACGATTGTGTTCCTGAAACCAAAAACCATTATAATAGATTAATAGGTCATCCAACCCCTTAAACCAAGCTGCTGCTAATTATTTTTTTATGAAAGATGAACTAGCGCAATGCTTACACTGATGATCTCAAGAACTTATAAATTAGGTGAGTTATCAAGCATGACCATTAGTGGATCCCAGGATGGTAGATAACTTGTAATCAGCTGCAAATGCTCCAGCTGAATGAAGTTGCAACCAGCAGGAACCTTCATATATGCAATTAGGTATTATTAGTAAACAATGTAACAACAAGGAAACTCAAATTCATTACAAGAAAACCATACCTCCAGGTGTGATACACTCAAGGAAAGGCGTTTGACTGAAGAGAGTGATTCTCCCAACAGAAATTCATCATGGGTCCAAATATTCGCCTCCACCAGCTCAGGTGCATTAATCATCATAAATTCAGATACGATAGGATTTCCAATGGCATTAATCGTCAACTTTTTCAAAGAAGAAGAGTTTATCATGTAGTTAGAATCATCATAGACGTTATCTTATATGGTTAGCTCATGTAAAGATGGCACGGCAACAGTAAAAGTCTCCACACCATCATCACCCCATCGAGTAACAAACAAATCTTCAAGACTAATACAGCCAGCCAAAAGGTTCACAACGGATTCATCGTCTTCATAGAACAAATCTTCGAGGTGTAGAGTTCTAAGAGACTTCAGACAAACGGGAGAAGAGACCTCTAGAGCAATGGAACCAAAATCACCCCGAAGTTTCAAGGTTTCCAGAAACTGACATTTATCCAAGATGATAGGATATCTGTTTAAACCTGGGAGAACCAGTTTGAGAGCCAACTCACGCACATGGAGTCCACATGCGATTCCAACTAACTCTCCAAAATCATCCATACGACCATCTTCCCCAAGTGAAACATCCAGATGCAAACTCTGAAGATACGGAGCTTCAATTGAAAACATTATCTGAAAACCCCTGAATATCATTGCAACCATTGAAATTAAACGTGAGATTGGGCACCCTCTTCCAAAGAGACCGCCACTGTTTAGACAGAACACTGGTGGCTACTACTTCTTTTGTTGTTGGAAGTGAAGACAAGATCGTCACAAGGAAACCATCCGGCAATTTACTGATCCTATCCAAACTTTGACTAGAGCTGTAATAAAAAAGAAAACACGATTTGGAGCTGCTTAAAGTTTGAGAAACACAGTGTAGTATCGTGCATAGAACTAATCAATTAAAGAATTGAACTTACTGCCTTCTTTCCATTGTGGTTGATAGAGAGGGAGAGAGAGCTCAGGAGCAGAGGCGGTGAGGCTTGTAAGGGAACGTCCTAGAATAGAGTCTGCGACGAAAGCAGCAAGGAGCGGAAGCAAGCAACGACGCCCTTACAAATCACAAACGATTCACAATCCTCTAGGTACTATACCTTGCCGGAACCCTTTAGAGAAATTAGCCGTTACTGGGCGTTTTAATCTTTTTTACATAACAAATAGTCAAATAATATACCCAACGTAACTATACAGTGATGTGTTTACATATTTTGAGGCTTTAAGACAATTTGTTTTTGTTTTTACTGAATCGTTAAGAGTTAAAATATTTTTATCCATCAATATCTATTTTTTTAGAGTAGATTCAACATGATGGAAAAATCTTTTTATGTACGAAAGATATGATTTAAATGTGAAGTCAACACAGTTCAGTATATATACAAAATAATTTTGATACAAAACTACTATATATTACTAACATGTATTAACCATTACCCAAAAAGTTCATATTTGTGTTAGGTAAAATATAAATTATGTTAACTAAAGATATATAAACTGTACCTGATTATGTGAGTCGATTTTCTTAATTAGCTTAGTATCCATGAACAGCCTGTGATACTTGATTTTCACCTGTTCTTGGTGGAGTTGCAAGTGCTCGCCCTTTTGCCAAGAAGCTATCTGATGATCCTTTAGCTATAGTTGATAAATGACATCATGGGCACAATGTTGCAGACACTCAAATCCATTGGCAAATACATTTTAACCCAAGGTTCACTGTATACAAAAGGCTATATATATGAACACGTCACTTGAAAAATGGATAAAGAGTGCATATATATAGACACATCTGATCAATTAGACCATATATAAAAGAGATCTAATAATGATCACTTGATCCGTATCCTAAAATTTAGATAACATATGATCGATAAAAATTTTGTTTTTTTAACAAAAAAAAAATTGTTAGTTTGTGACTTTTTGTGTAGGGACTCGAATTAGTTTGTTAGTAATATAATGATCAGTGTCCCACTAAATGAAAGTTATTATAATCAAATTTTGGACTTCGTTTCTAACACTTGCACAATAAAAAGATGATAATTACTCGCTAGAGCGTCTAGGAGAAATAAGGTCCTCACACAGTAAATGATGAAAACGAATACATATAGGTAGGTGTAATTATTTGAGATCATGCGATGGCAGCAAAAACACCAACAAAAGGAGCAACTGTGACAGTGTCGGGCTCGTTGTGCTGAAAATCAGATCGTTCATCTTGGTAAACATCGTTCGCATCCGGTCCACCTACAATAGCTCCAACCAAAACATTAGGGTTCGGTTCATGAGTGTTGTACCAAGGGTTCCACCCTTCATTGCATGCCTTCAGTTTAGGATCTTTCTTGACTGACACTATCGAGGCTCCTCTATGGTGTGCTCTATTAGGATAATTGGTCCCGAATCCAACCATGTAGCTCATGCTCTTGGGGTTTGACCCAAGTATGTAGTCTACCTAGTAACATAAACATGCACATATCATAAGAACATTATTATCTTAATGAATGAATGAATTTCCACGCAGAAAATTATAGAATTGTTTTTAAACATTTTTTAACATTTTGACCAAAAATATAATAAATAATTAATAAACTAATATATAAAATTCAGGGTCAGTCCACTTAATGTTAGAAGCTCAAAATGAGCATGAATTTAATCTCAGAAAAGTGAATGCTTGACTAACCTGAGCCCGAGCGAGGCCGAGAAGATCAGAAGCTTGAAGAACACCATTGGGGCACTGGACGGAAGCTTGTGCAGCCTCAAGGTATTTACTATAACTTGATAAGACGAAAGAAGCAGTAGCTGTGTATTGGAGGTTTTCCCATGGCAAGAACCAAAGCAAACCTCCTGGAGTTCTCTTAACGTTACTATAACCCTTTTGAGCACAGTTGCAGATAAACTGCTCGGCCATTGTTTTGTACTCTGCCATCTTCCCTTCGTTCTTCACTTTCCCTTCAAACACAAGCTAATATTTGCGGGAAAAAATCATGTGTTAAATGTTTGTTTCTTGACCTACAAGTTACGGTAAGATCACATTAACCTACCTTGGCTGCCAAGATTTGTGCCCCAACGAACTTATCGTCCCAAGAGAAAGCAGACCTCACACCTCCGCTATTAGAAGCATGTGTTAGATAATCGAGATACATCTGGTCTCCTGTGGCCCGGTGAAGCCAAGCTGCAGCCCATAACAACTCATCTTCATGGCCACTACTCGGGTAAAAGCCAGCCGCGTTAGTAATGGAGTTATGGTAGACCCCGGGATGATTTTTACCGAATTCAAATAGATCTTTGGCGTGACTAATGAGTGTTTTGGCATAGGCTGCATCAGACGGAGCAAATGCTAGAGAAGCTGCAGCCATAGCCGCAGCTGTCTCGGCCGCCAGGTCAGCACCTGGATGCTGAGCATCAATGCGGTATGATGGACGTGGATGTGAAGTGTTAATGTCTTCTGGTCTCATCCAGCAGGCATGGTCTAACTTAGCATCTCCCACCTGTCCGTAAAGTACATTGGGCTCTGGATGAGCTTTAATGAGATAGTCAGTGGCCCATTTAAGAGCCACAAGGACGTTTTGATGCTCATTGTGGGCATGGAGCTGAGATGCCATCTCTACGCTGCCCCAAGCTAGCATCGTTGTGGTGAACGCCAATGGAAATCCAAACTTCATGTTGTCTCCAGCATCATAATACCCTCCACTGAGATCAATCTATATTGTACAATTAGCAAATTATTTTACTTAATAAATAATCGTTACAACAAATTATGGTGGTAGAGATGTAAAAGAAGATTAGGGTTTAGATTACATGAACATCAGATCCGTCTCCAGGTGCAGAATCCCCTCTCCATTGAACTCTTTGGTCTGATGGCAATTTTCCAGAGCGTTGAGCTTCAAAATACAAAAGACTGTTTGTGAGAGCTTCTCCGTAATTTAAACCTGCAGAAACTTTTCCGCTAGTCCATAATAGTAGCCACACAATGCACATGCTTTGGATTGTGAGGAAGCATTGTGATGACCTAGTTCTTAACACGCAATACATGGCTTAGATCGTTTTTACTAACAAAAAAATACAGTATTTTGATGATATCGTATATATATTGGTTAATGGTTTCTATATAATCAGTATCATATATATACTTCCTTATTTATAGGTATCATTTTCTAACTGGCACAAGAAAATTTAAGTGAATCATGAGCGGAGCCAATAGAAATATATTATTTTCTGATTCTAGTCTATTCTATTAATATATATAGGATTATTCTGATGATCAATGCTTTCAATCTTCACGGATTGGGTAACATATTCCTAAACTATGTGCTATTTTTAACTAATTTTCGGCAAATAATTTAAATGATTAACGCGTGAAGATTCTATTGCGTATAATATGATAATGAGTGTGGAAACGTCCATACCCTTATAGCTTTCAGAATTTATAAGTAAAATTAACATACTTAACGTACAAAATCTCAAATAATTATGAAGAAAAATAGTTATTCCAAAATATTTCAACACTGGGAAAGATAGACTTATAAAACGTATGGAAGTGTTAGTTGATTCACGTTCCAAGAGTGAAACTTCTCATCAGATGGTGAATGAACCCATAATTGTCTACCCAACTATCTGCCACCCAAAGTTTATAAAAAATATTGAACATTGAGAAAATTAATAATATATAGCCTTTTTCTTTGAAAACTAAATAAAAATAAATATATAGTTATGTGATAATGTACATTGTAGATGAAGAAGAATCGTGTACTTTGTTTTTTAAAAAAAAAAAAAAAAAAGAAGAAGAAGAGTCGTCTCCTGATTAAATGTAATTTGTAATTATTAATTTCACAGTTTGTGGCACGTGAAAACAAGTTGAATCCGTGAATAATAAGTTAACAACAGAATTGTCAAGAAATAAATAGTTATACAGCACCGGCACTCGCATTAATGAATCATGGGGTTCATCCTATTGTTATTTAAATTTAGTGATGCTGACTTGATGAGTATGTAAGAAATTCAAGAACTACGTTTGATCTCAAAAATAAAACAAATTGAACCAAAATCAAGAAAGTATACATAAATATAGAAAGAAACAAAACACAATCGAGATCGAATGAAATAAATATTACTTTGTAACTTATTTTATGGACTGTGCATAGACATTTTAATATAAAAAGTTGTTTTATAAATGTTAAATTAATAAAAACTATTTGATGATCTAAATCAAAATATAAAGTTTACATATGTAAAATCATATAGAAGTACACTCAAACCTATTTGTCATAGAAAGACAAAAATCCTGGTGATAGTGGCACCGTTTGCGTCCTGCAATTCGTGCGGAGGCAATCTAAGCGATGACTACAATGAGTGATTGAAAGAGAGGTTCACGTTCACAATAAGCTAAACTCATAAGTCAAAAGTACAAAAGTTAACAAGTAACTGACTGAAATTTGACTAAAGCTAATTCATAAACAATGTGCAAAAATAACATAAATATTAGACTATAAAACAATTGTATATAATCAGTCTTCAACTATAGAAACTCACAAATATATACGAATTATAGAAACTCACTAACTTTTCGTGGATGTTGTGGTATCACTCGCATCATCTATGAATTCTCCATATATCAAACTTTTTGTTGAGCAATAAAATTGTAGAAATTAAACTCAAGTGTTATTAAACAAGGATCATATACGAGTTATAAAGTATATTACTAAAGACGGATAATTGCTGAATGCTGATACTGAATTTTTCTTATCATCTGGTACACTATATACTGTTATTATTCAACAATACATATAAATCACCTAGTATGCAATCATCTTGTAAAAACACATGTAAATTTGCTTGTGTTTTAGAGTTATTATGTGCTTCTTTCTCTACTCCCTTGTCTTAATATGAAAGGAAGAAACAAGAAGAGTGTCTAGTTTATATAGCTTACAGTTATATAATCCAATACATAGACAAATCACAGTTTTGGGAAAAGTTGTTAAAAACTATAAAAAAAGGTACTGAAGCAGAGAGCATTCGAAAATCCAAAGACCATAACAATTCAGAGCTAGGGCCAAACGATAAACTAAAACAATCTGATGGGGAAAAAAAAAGAGGCTCGAGGACTTTTATATCTCTGTGTTTTTCTCTTGTTCTCTATCAATTTGTTGTGGGTTGTTGCAAATTTTAACAAGAACATCCTCCTGATTGCTGCTGAGCCAAAGATGAATTGGCGTTGGAAGACTTGAGATTGACATCAACCATATCCTCTTGCTTTGTCGAAGACAGTGTTTCCATTCCGGGCAAAGCTGCTGCGATCTTGCGGAAAAGCGCCTAAAAATCATATAAAGATGAGACAGAGACATTAAGTTCTGACTATGCGGTGATTGTTTAGAGAGTATCAAAGGGAGACC
Source organism: Brassica juncea (assembly GCA_018703725.1). Lineage (NCBI taxonomy): Eukaryota > Viridiplantae > Streptophyta > Magnoliopsida > Brassicales > Brassicaceae > Brassica > Brassica juncea. The sequence continues at coordinate 56,098,622 of CM031942.1, read as the reverse complement.
ATATGAATGTAGATTGTTGTATAAGAAGTTTAGGTTAATTAACTATTAATGGGACTTAAGTGAATCTAGCAGGAATGTTTGTGTTGTTGTCTAAGAAATTCTCACAAATATGTGCAGAAAAGATCTCTGTTACCTTTATGTTGAAGCCTGCTTTGGCACTGGTTTCGATAAACATTACATTAAGCTCACGAGCCTTGGCTTCTGCTTCCTCTATTGACACTTGCCTGAGTAAACAAACAACTTATTAGGAATGTAAGACGTGGTTTAAAAATGGTTAGTACTATAGTACAAAAAGACAATGATTACAATTTAAAACCGTGTTCAACCAAGGAACAGAAACATACTTGCAATTGAACAGTAATTTGCACATCACGATTTAAAAAGAAAGATGTAAAGATCATTATTACCTTTTGTCGACAAGGTCGGTTTTATTTCCCACAAGAACAACTATGACATCACTACCACGCTCGGTCCTAACCTCATCGATCCATTTAGTAGTGTTTAGGAAGGATTGCCTGCCTATATGTCAAAAAGGAAAACAAAATGATCAAGTTTCACATTGCAATAAATTTGATGAGGAAGAAATGAAAACGCATTTACTCATTAAGATTACAGAAAATATCACAGCCGCAACATCTCAAATATAAAACAGAAAAAGGGCAAAGGTTCACATACTTGCAACATCATAGACAATAACAGCAACAGAAGAATCCCTAATATAGCTCGGAATGAGACTCCTGAATCTCTCTTGCCCTGCTGTATCCCTGTCATATGTTTCATCTCTCAATTCGAACTACCAAACCCATGATCTGCTACTTCATACCTGAATGCTGAAAACTGAAAACAGGTTACAGATCTTACCACAACTGCAGTCTGACAGTCCGATCTTCAAGGTACATAGTCTTTGATAGAAAATCAATACCAATTGTGGCCTGATGATAAGAAAAACAACATAAACTACTGAGAAAAAGCAATAACATTGTGTATAATGATGATAAGCAAGCAAGCAGGGTTTATTCAATATTAGAAGCTTAAACGTAATGATCATAGTTACAATACAAATCAAGATCATATATTCTTTCAGTTTCATGCATTAATTGAGAACAACATCGATTACATTAATAATGATAAACAGAATCAGAGCTAACTAGTCCAGATTCCATCACTGTTTCTACGATTTTCTCAATCCTCAAGTATGAACAGCAACTAAAGGAGATGATGATGATACATGATCATTCTGCAGATTTGTTACTTCAAAAAGCTTAAACGTAATGATCATAGTTACGTATCGAAATCAGATACTCTTTCATTCATCAATTGAGAACTACTTCAAACGATGATAAATAGAATCAGAGCTAACTAGTCCAGATTCCATTACTGGTTTCTACGATCCTCGAGTATGATGATCATTCTGCAGATTGTTATCGTCCCAAAGGATCTACAACTCAGATTACACAGAATCGATCTCCAGACCTTGAAAATGTGGATCTCGAATACACTAGATCGGGAAAATGGAGAGAGTTACCTGGTAAGTGTTGTCGAATTTGTCGTACATGAATCGAGTGATGATACTCGTCTTCCCGACGGATTGATCTCCCAGAAACACGAGCTTATACTTGGCGAGTGCCGAGACCGGAGCCATTGATTCCTCGAGATCAAACTAGCCGGACGGATCTGTGATACGTCTCGAGATCTCGCGGGGGAAGGAGTTTCCAATATTCGCCGGAGAGATTAGTGTGATTATGCGTAAGCTGAAAAAGGAAGACTAATGGGTTATTTATGTGAAAATTAGAAACTATTAGAGATAATTTACAATATATAGAAAGTTAGATACAGATTAATAAATTCAAAAACTTTATAGGCAAAGGCCCATAAATCAACTTGGGCTGGGCTTATAAAACGGGGCACGTGATAAGAACGTGCCTTCTACTATGACCTTTTCGCCACTTTCGTTTCGTGTATCACATCACTCTCATCCAAATCCCTAAATCTCGAGGCTCGACGGAGATGGCACTGAGAACTGCAATCCTTCGTCACCTTCGAGTTCCCGTGACGGGATCGAACCAGTCTCAAATTGGGTTCCTTGGTTCGATCCGTGCTTTCTCGTCGCACGATGATCATCTCAGCAAGCAGGATGTCGTCGACAGAGTTCTCGATGTTGTCAAGTGCTTCCCTAAAGTCGATCCAGCTAAGGTCAGTTTAGATCTTCGCTTGATTCATCTCAATAAAGGATCAGCTCATGTCTTTAATTATGCCAATGGATGATCTATTGTAGCTTTTGGTTGATTCGTATTTTCTGTAGTGGGAATATACACCAAATGGTTAATGGTATATGAAACGATGTCGCATTGGTAGTTAGGGTTATTGATATCAATGGCTTAGCTAGTAAGCTGCTACTGTTTCAGATTTAATGTTTCCGTGATGAGTTTTGTTGTTGTTGTTAATGAGTTTTGGCAACTGAATCGCACAGGTGACTCCTGAAGTTCATTTCCAAAAGGATTTGGGATTAGATAGTTTGGACACTGTGGAGATAGTGATGGCTATTGAAGAGGAGTTCAAGCTTGAGATCCCAGACAAAGAAGCTGATAAGATCGACTCTTGCCCTCTTGCCATTGAATACGTTTTCAACCATCCAATGTCTAGCTAAAAGCCCTGTGCTGCTCTCTCATGGTTTCTCTCTCTCTTTTTTTTGTTTGTTTGTTTGTATGAGGTTCTCTCAAGTTATGTCTTGAAAATGAGATTTTGCAAATAAATTCGAGCATTCTTTGTGACTCTTTCAACAGTCCATAAAAGAAACCATTTTGGCTTTGATTGTTTTGTTCTTCGACACTTTTTGGAGCTATTACGATCTGTCTTTTATGCAAAACTTAATGTAAAAATCAAAGTTTCCTTTGTGTTCTTTATAGAACAAAGGTTTATCCCACAGGAGATTCAAAGAAACACTGCATCAAGACCATCGAACCTAATGAACAAGTCTTTGTTTCTGTCACCTGACAAGTCTTGGTTTTTGGGTTTATGAACTGTTCGAATCAGGCCCATGATAAAGCCCATATTGCTCAAACTGAAACGTCCGTTTGCCTCCTCAGCCATGAGAGATAAGGGAGAAAAAGTAGGAGAGGAAGACAAAAATGGCGAACCTCAGCTCAGCGATTGACTCAGTTTTTTTGGGACCAGAACCTTTCTTCACCGTAGACCCTCGAAGGCACAGCTCGCTCTGTTCCCGGTGAACCATTTTCCGTCGACGGTTCACGAGACAGCCGCTCTCACCGGATTCAGCAGCTCTCTCTTCTCCGCGAAGGCTTTCCTCTCGGAATCATCCCTGCGTTTGCTTCTTCTTCCGAGAAGAGACTCGGCTCTTTCTCTCTCAACTCCTCCTTCTCAGTCCTTCCTCTTCCAACTGGTTAGATAACTTTTTCACTTTGGTGTTGGAGTGAGTTACGTTAAAGGTTTTAGCTTTGAGTTCAAGAACATAACTTAACCACATTTTGATGTTTTGTCTTTTTTCAGTGTTGTTGGATTTGATTGAGACATGTGGTGTTTGAGTGAGTGATGTTTAAGGTTTTAGCTGAGGCGTTGAGTCCAAGAACACGACATTACCACATCTGGATGTTTTGTCTTTTTCAGTATTGTTGATTTTGTTGGGTTTGATTGAGACATGTGGTGTTTGAGTGAGGGATATTTATGGTTTTAGCTGAGGCTTTGGGTTTATAGAACACGACATTACCACATTTGGATGTTTTGTCTTTTTTCAGTGTTGTTGGATTTGATTGAGACACGTGATCAGGTTCCCGTTGGTTTTTTTCACTCGAGTTGGTTTATTGACCGTTGTAGGTGGCTAGGATTGGCTGGACAGTTCAAACCAAAGAAGCTCTTTGCTGATATCAAAACAAATATCAGCAAGACAGAGGAATGGGATCTCCAGCTTTTCAAAGACACAACAAAACACATTGTAGACAAATCTCTTTACTCTATTGGTTTATGGACTCAGATTGTGTTAGGCTCTTCTTCCTCTCTCTTGCTGAGCGCTGAACGGCATGGAGATAAAGACGGACTCAGAAAGAAGTTGATGTTTGTTCATCCGGTACTTATCTTGATGGATGATTCTTTGTGTATTTTAAACACTTTTAATTTGAGGGCTTTGTTTTGAGCAGCTTGAGAAATATGATCTCATTGTGGAAGCAGCGTGGCCGGATCTGTTTTTAGACCATAAAGGACGCTTCTGGGATGTTCCTGAGTCGTTAAACTTTGATGTCTCATCGCTAGCTCCAGAGTCTGGGCTTCACTACCGTTTTGGTGTACACAAAAACAAGGGTAATCCTCACCCTGTGATTGCTGCTGATGAGAGTTATGGTGTCGATGCTCCTGCTTCTTTGATGCCTGGTTTATGCGCCAAGGCTGTAGTTTCATACAAGGCCAAGAGAAACTTGTGGAGGCCGAAAGAGGAAGAAGACAACAAGACAGAAGAAGATGATGATACACCTGTTTTTCTATCTTATGATATACGCCTCAAGGAGCCTCATGCAGCAGTTACATGAATAGTAGGTAGCAGCTTGGCAGCTTAGATTACAGGCAGAGGCGTGATGGTTAATGGCAAGAAGCGGAGTATGATAAGCGCAGATGTGTTTGGTTCTGCTTGTTTTACGTTCCAAAAAGGGAGGTTTAGTAAGCTGTATGGTGACCTAACACGAGTAGATGCTCGTGTAGACATTTCCTCAGCTTCTGCTCTTGCTAAAAGAATCTTCCATGCAATTAGAAGATCTTCAGGTAGTAACAAAACAGATGACACGTTGGGTTCTCCTAGACTCAACCTGATATTCCAGCAACAGGTATTATTAATCAGCTTCTTGTCCAAAGTCTTTGATGTAAAGAATGAATTATAAGCAGTGCTACAAATTTGCAGGTTGCAGGTCCAATCGTTTTCAAAGTAGACTCGCGGTTTCAGGTAAGTGGAGGGAAGTATGGTGCACAAATAGAGGATCTGATTTACAGTTTGAATTAGTCATTGAGGCTTCTTGAGTCTGGTAAAGTAGTGGCTGGGTACTCTCCAAAGAGAAAAGAAGGCATGGTTGAGCTTCGAGTTTTTGAGTTTTAGATCTTTCTTTAGCTTTGTACCCATTTGAACATCTGGATGGCATAGTCTTTTTTAGTTTAACTAGTTGAAGATCTTATGCTTATGACCAACCGTCTCAAAATGATCTTAAATGATATTAAATTTGAAAGATTGTCACAAAGACTTGTCAGTACCGAGAAGCTTACGGTTTGGCGTTTGCTATAGTAGGAGAAGCATTAGTAATGGTTTTAACCGTAACCATTGCTAAGATAGTGTTTTTCTCTTAGTAGCAGACAGATCTTCCCTCCACCAAGCTATCTCGCTGGTTCTTATGTTTTTATTTTGGTTAATTATAAAGGCCACATATTGTTTTCAATTTGTGCTAGAAATAAGGTCCATTCGTCTTTCAATCGTTACTGCGTAACAAGTTACATGTGTTACAGTGTTAGTGTTATCTTTGATCATAGTATTAAAACCAAACGCCTCAAGTAAGAAAATCTGTGTCATGTCACTGTCACTGACTGTCAGGATCCTCCTCAGCTGCCAAATCCAAGAATAAATCATACCAACGTAAATTTTCTTAAAGCAACTTATTATAGTACAAATACAATTTATTATACAGATAAAACGTGAAAATGAATTCTCATAAGATAATATAAATTTACCAAGTGTAAAGTTATCATTAACCCTATAGCTCCTTATGGGTTTCTTAATATTTATTTAAATATGTAAAATGTACTTAGTGGATTTAAGAACCCTAGTTAAGAAACTATTCGATTTTGTGCCTCCAATTGTAGTTTTTTAATTAAGAGTTCTTGAAAAAAGTTACTAAATTTTTGTTTTAAAGATTAAATTATTTATTAAATATAATATTTTCAACATAGATTTTAAAATAAAAACATAAAAACAAAGATTACTAGAAGTATCCTAGCTCAGTTATTGTTGATGCATTTGTCTATCACGAATTCTTGTTTGAATATCCATCATATTGGCGATATTTGTAGGCATATCTGTAGAATACGTGACATTCACATGTGTAGAATACATGAGTGAATCCATCTCGTTCATCTTCTACTATCATATTATAAAGTATGATACATTTAAATAGGGAAAAAAACAACAAACTTTTTTTTTGTTAGGAAAAAAAACAAAAGAGGCTGACACGTGGACTTAGACCACGTTAAGGATCGGTCACAAAACTGTCTAACTAAGACCAACTCCAATCGAACGGCAAAACGTCATATTTAACGTGCTTCACTCTCCAACCGAACGGCAAACCCAACAGCATAAATAATTTTTTGGTGTTTTGTGAACAGTGTTACACCATATTTGGTTAAAATAATTTTTTATTTTTACTTTTACCTTAAAATAATATATTTAAATGAATATATATCAGTTAATTATACTTTTAACATATATTAATAAGCAAATTAATTAAAAATACAAATAAATACTATCAACTAAAATAATAAACTAATGAAAACATATAATTACGTAATTAAAATTAAACACACATAAAATTACATAATTAAAATTAAAAACACATAAAATTACATAATTAAAATTAAACACACATAAAATTACCAATTAAAACCAAACACACAAAAATTACATAATTAAAAAAATACACATAAAACACACAAAATATAAATTTTAATAATACTCTAATAAATTCCAGGAAATCCATTTCCGACTCCGCTAAGCAAATTATAGTACTGGGAAAAATCTTGTTACTCACTTGGTGATTTTGGGTCTTCATCTTGAGGTTGTTGTCCTTGAACTTGACTTCCTTGAGCTTGATCCCCTTGAGCTTTGTCTCCTAGAGCTTGATATGCTCGATATTGGGATCCATGATATTGGCTTTGAGAACCTTCTCCGTGTTCTTCATATTGGGTTGTTGGTGCTCCTCTACTTAGAATCATCGCTCTTTCATTTTCAATATACGCACGTCTTGCTGGATCAGTTATAGAACTCAAATCCGTGAGTAACATTTTACGCTCATGTTTCTTTCTTTGTAACTCTACTTTCTGTCTTTTAATTTCGTTTCTTTTAGAAGTACCTTTAACCATAGCTTTTAGAAGCTTATCATTTTGCTCCATCATTTGTTTAAATTGTTCATCAGAGTGTTGTTTTTTCTTTGCTTTTTTCACACCCATTGGTCTTTTTGATAAATTGCCACCGGATTCTTCACTATTTAAATTTAGATTGAAGGAATTCATACCAAGGGATGGCGATGACTCATCTTGGATTGATGAAGACGATTTGGCATTACGACTTTCTTCTGAGAATGCAATGGCTCTGTTGCTGTGGTTATTTGAAAATTTTTCAATACCTTTAAGGATTGGCCAGACGTGATCAAATTTGAACCCTTTCTTGTATTTGACATCTTGTGTCAATAACATCTTCACTTGGTTTAACTGATTTTATATTAAGAAAGAGAAAAATGTAAATAAGTTAGCAAACATAAAAAATAATAAAGTAGGAGAAAATACAAACAATATATATTTATACACACTTACAATGTCTTGTTCGGAAGCTCCACTGGGATTTTTATTTTCAATATGGTTAACATATCCTCTCAGCTTTGAGACTGCAGAAAGAATTGTCGTCATTCGGGTTTGCAAAGATCTTCTCGGTCTTGGTTGCGTAAGAGAAATCTCAGATTTTTCATATTCAGTTTGAACTCTTGTCCAAAACTGATCGCCTGATTGGTTTATCCCTATGATTGGATTTTGAGAAACATCAATATACACATGACATAAGTGTTTATCTTCTTCAATAGAATATGATTGAGAGCGAATTGAGGCCATTTTAAAAGGAATATTAATGGTAAGAAAATAAATACAAGATGGTGTGATCATTCAACGAGAAGTATACATTTTATAGACAAGTGAAGGCAAAAGTAATTGTTACATCTTGGCCATAAAAATTCAGAGATATTTTGGTATTTTTATGAGATAATTATAATTGATGTAAAGATGATGAGACTAGTGAATGCAATGGGTAAGATCAATTTGTTTTTTTCTGAGATAGTTGTAAGGGACATAAAGATGATGCGACTAATCAAAGCAATGGTTGGATCTTGGTCGGAAAAATTCAATGGGTAAGATCAATTTGTATTTTTCTTAGATAGTGGTCATTGATAAAGATGATGAGACTTGGGTTGTCTGGTTTGCAAAAAATAACTGTTGTATTTCGTATGTTGGCGTATGGATTGTCGGTGGATTCCACCGATGAGCACATCAAAATAGGAGAGTCCACTGCTATAAAAAGTATGAAGCGATTCTGTCGTACTGTTGTCGAGGTGTTTGGAAGTCGTTACCTTCGATCACCTGACGCTAATGATGTTGAACGACTACTTCAGATTGGAGAACGCTGAGGATTTCCAAGTATGTTGGGTAGTTTAGATTGTATGCATTGGAAATGGAAAAATTGTCCAACAGCTTGGAGAGGACAATATGATGGTCGTAGTGGATCTCCTACTATTATTCTGGAAGCTGTAGCTGATTATGATCTTTGGATTTGGCATGCATATTTTGGTCTACCAGGATCTAACAATGATATTAATGTGTTAGAGGCGTCTCATCTTTTTGCTAATTTAGCTGAAGAAACTGCTCCACCCGCTAATTACGTTATTAATGGGAAAAGTTATAATACGGGTTATTATTTAGCTGATGGTATATATCCAAAATGGTCCACTCTTGTTCAAACAATTCACGATCCACGTGGTCCCGAAAAACAATTATTTTCAAAGAAGCAAGAAGCTTGTAGAAAAGATGTGGAATGTGCATTTGGAGTATTACAGTCACAATTTGCAATTGTGGCTGGACCAGCACGCTTTTGGAGTAAGAAAGTGTTACATGATATAATGACAATTTGTATCGTAATGCATAATATGATCATAGAGGATGAACGTGATGTTGATGCAACAATTGAAGAACGAACAGAAGTCTCAGCTGCTGAAGTTGAGATGACGGGTGAAGATGATGCTCGATTTCAAGAATTCTTAGTTCGACATAGAAAAATTAAGGATCGAGAAGCGCATATTGAACTTCGTAATTATTTAATTGAACACTTGTGGTCTGAATATACTAATTCTGAAAATTAGTATGATGTATTTATTTCTGGTTATTTATATTTTCTGCATTGTAATTTTGTTTAACGGATTGTAATCTTATATCTTTCTTAATTAATCACTTAATTATTATTGTTTACCAAAACTAAATAAATTATTCTAATTAATTTCTTCAGTTTTCAAATTATTGATTAATACTTATTTTTTTATCAACTGTAATTTTATATTTTATTTATTAATTAATCAATGGTATAAACAATAATTATTTATTAAAACTATTAAAAAATAAACAACAAACTAAATTTAATATTATAATAATAGAAAATATTCTTTTTAGTGTAGAATTTGGTGTTTGTGGTTTGAGTTGAAAAAGAAAGTGAAACACCAAAATACCAAATTTGGTGATTTTTTCACACCAAATTTGGTGTGTGGGTTGGAGATGCCCTAAGGATCAGTCACTAATGTTTTATTTATTTTTGATTTATTTAAATGATCCATTTAGCATAAAATCCCACTAAGAAACTCCCCATAATTATGGTCTAAGAGTCTCTAATTTGTAATAAAAATAAATTAGTGTTAACAAAATTGATTGAAGCTTTTAGGGTCGGTTGAACATTTGATTTGAATCGGTTTAGACCGGTTTCAGCAGTTTTAAAATAAATTTGATTTCTGATTGTATGAATAATATTCCTACCAACCTTTTCAACTGCCCCAAAAGGAAGTAGCTAGTGGCTAAAGCCTAGGGACCAGACCATCTGATATTAATCTGCGGCTGAGATCATTTACGATAACAAATCAACGGCTATCTGGACAACAGAATTTAATTTCCATGCAACCTTTAGGCCTCGTTAACCGCCACGTATCACAAACTCCCAGCGAGATACGCTACACGCATCTACGAAAGGTAGGAAAAACAGGGTACAAGAGCAGCTGTCGTGGGCCCGAGAGACAAAAACGTCGATTATTGGGCCTGGTAAAGGTCATCGTGGGTCCCACATTTAATTATAAAAGTGTTTTGCCTAGTCAGCTCCTCGTTTGATATTCTCGAACTCTAGTGGGATCTATTCCCCACCTCGAAAAGCTTGTTGTATCGCCGACAGATGACAAGTTGTGTTGTCATGGGCCACTTTCTTTTTGGGACAATTATTAATAATTGATCACAAAACAACATTACTTTCGTGTGTATTAATACGCTTTTTGTTGTCTATAATAATGGATTGCCGTTCGTAATGTGAGTCATTGCTTACTCAGAAACGATGAGTTCTTGACGTGATCTTCGTTTAAATAATTAATAAAAAAACAAACTAGTACGTATTAGAGTATGATAGTCATATTAGTGTTAAATTTCAACTAGGAAAGATTATATTATGAATCAAAAGCATAAATATATGTTATTTCCAAGTCGGTGCTGATTTCTATATAGAATCTCCACCTATGTGACACGTTACACACGTATAAGTACGCAATTAAAAACGATACACTATCAAATTTATTACACTGAATAAAATTGGCCGAGTACATTGCATGTTCTTAGAGCATTTAGGCTATACAGACATATCGTATTGAGACGTGTTTTACTTTGAATGTTGCTTGTGTGAAGACTATTTCTACATATTGTCAAACAAAGGGATTCTGACTATTTTTGTGTATTTTGATTCATATGTGTAAATAAATAAGTATTTTGTTGAAAAATATTTAATTAGTTTCCTCCAATGGTTTCTTTGGACTTGTTTACATTGGTCTTAACCACATGTACCAAGATTTTTTGTTTCGTCACCAACTACAAAAACTATACACTAGCTAATCACTATTCTATAGTAGTAAATTAACGTTAGTATCCATGGAAGGAATTATTGAAATATTTTATGTGCAAAGTTGTACAATAAGTAAACAAATGAGAGGTGATTATAAATTTACACACACATGGAATGAAACATTGTCCAGGGGAAATGAATCCTAAGATTCAGAGCGCGCAGAAAGTACAAACAAGAACAGTTAAGTACAAAATATCAGTAATATAAAAATATATAACTTAGAAACTTTCATAATGGTTAATTATTATATTATTATATTGAGTAAAAAGTCCATCGATCATGCGTTACGCATGTTATCGATAGGTGTAGACACGTATCAGAAATCAAGTTTTTGGAGATATTTGTTCCGAATTTTCGAGGTATTTGTGATCCGATTCATTTTGTTAGAATAATTGATTATCTGATTCGATTTGATTAATAAATATCTGAAAATTTTGAAATTTTTAACTAGAATATCTGATTCGATCCACAAAAATAAATAAAAATTGATAAATTAATTAAAATTTCCAAAAACAATAAAAATAATAATATTTTATTAAAAAATTAAATATATTTATTTTTTAAATTCCAATAAATAATTTAATAAATTTAGTAAATAAAAATACTATAAAACTTATATAAAATATAATTTTTATATAATTTTTATATATAGTTATTTAGATATACATATATATATGCATATAGTGAATTGGATCATATATCCGTTTCTAAAAATATTAGTATTTGTGATTTGATTTATTTCTTGCGAATATTACATATTAACATTTACTTTACTTCATAGAATTAAGATATCCGGATTTTTCTAGTTCGAATTAAAATACATAATAAATCGAATCAAAATTACGGATATTTTGTCCGTCCTTATTATCATGGGCAACGAATCTCACAAACACAAAACTTGTTTGATTCCCTTCGTCGAAACCCCTCCACCCATATTTTCGTAACGTAAAAAAAAATATATGTGTTCTTTATTGCTCTACCTTACAAAAAAAAAATTATAGTGAATTTATACCCCAAAAAAAATTGTTGACAAAAAATAGAAATTTAATATTTACGACACAAAAAAGACACTAATAGAAAAAATAAAAGTAATGAATTATTGAACTTTAACGTATAGATCTTTCGAGAATGGAGAAGGAAAGAACGAACGGTGCAGATGTGTTGTGGACCAGAGTAACTATAGTGGTCCTTGACCCAGGTGATTCGATCAAGTAAACAATAAAGTCCTAAAAGCTGGCTTTATATATGGACACCAAATCAACCAGCTTCCACCTCCTCCTCCTCTCTTCTTCTTCTTCTTCCTCTCTCACCTGAATCTTGAATCTGCTTCTGCAGTCCACTCTCTTCCTTAATCACAAAGCTTTCGATTAGCAATGGCTTCTTATTACACTAGTTTTTTCAATAGTGAAGAGCCACATTTTTTGGAATCATGCTCTCTTTGCGGTAAACACCTTGGTCTTAACTCCGATATCTTCATGTACAGGTACTTAATCCGATCATACCAAAATCAAATTCCTGGTTCTTGATTTGAAAAAAGTCATTGCCTTTATTGATATTGAGATCTTTTCTTGATTTTTCTTTAACAGAGGAGACAAGGCGTTTTGTAGCAATGAGTGCAGAGAAGAACAGATTGAATACGATGAAGCCAAGGAGAGAAGCTGGAAACTTTCCGCTAGATCTCTCCGTAAAAAATCTTCTGAAGCTGCAAAAGATTCAGCTGCTGGAAAAACCGTACGGACAGGAACACTCGTGGTGGCGTCGTAGAACTTTTATTACATAAGAAGATCAAAGCGTGTTAGCTTTTGTGTATACCCTTTTTTGTCAAAAAAGCTATATATATAATTATCCTATTAAACAACCTGAAAATTTTGCTCTGTTTCTATCTATCTTGTTCTTGATTGGAGTTGTAAGATCTCGTTATGTGGAATTTGGGAGAGTGGGATAGAAAGATCTGAGAGGTATTGATCTCTGGGGGTTTAATTTTTGATCGATGTTTCAATAAGAAACAGAGCATACTATGTTTATGTTCTAAAAAATTCAATTTTTATCTTCCACATCTTCAAATTTTATTCAAATTTGTGCTGTTAATATCGGGCTTCACCAGAAGTAGAAATTTTTTAATTGTATCTGCCGTCAATTACAACATTGTTATTATAAAAGTTTCTGATTGTTCATTGCGTTTGTGCATTTTCCGGCGGAGTAACAGATATATTTGAGCCTATAATGGGCTTTAAAAAGCCCATAAATGCAAAGCCCACTGACGCTTCCTTTCTAAGGAAGAAAGGTCATAATCAGAACTAACGGGTCATCAGGTATTTGTAAGATAGGCCGAGTTAAAAGCACATAGGCTTCCATTGTTGAGTTCTTACCTCTTTCTAGGTGGTTCATAACTTCGCCTTCGCTCCTTAACTTCAAAAATGGTGGAGATATTCTTTCGTTGAGCGTTCCATGTTTCGAGTATAGATTTAAAGAATCAAACCTATTGCAATATTAAGAAAATTGTAGCTAATATCTATGCCTGAGCTATGAAAATTTGCAGAATGTTGTGTTTTTTTTATTTCCCTGCTTCAACAACTTGGCAGTATACTATAAGACTGTACACGATTCATGATGTACACTTAGGAGACTAAGTGAGCAATCCTTTGTAACAAAGTGATGCATGTACTAGTCTAGAACCAAAGAGTAGAATAGTAACATGATATGGTTTAGTTACGTAGAACACAAGAAACTCTAAACAATAGTGAAAAATCTCTGAAAAATTCCCATCAAGTATTTTTATTATACACAACAGTTGAGAAAACTCGAAACCACAGGTAAATAATTTCCAAGAACCTATGTTTTTCTCTCTCCCAACCATTTCTATATATAGCTCAATTTCTTCCAAAATTACATCAAATTTGACCTTTTGTCATAAGCTCTTCTCATTCTCCAACCACAATCTAGTATTGATCCCTTTTAAAATCGGCGACCATCAAGAGGAAGTGTTGAGCCGCCGAGATTGCGTAAAACTCATTGGACTGGTGAGAGGAGTGAGCATCTCATTGCTTGTTGTGCACCTTAAATCCAAAGATTTTGGGAATATAGCTTTGAGTCGGCTTCTGCGGTTTCAAGTTCCCATAAGCCATGAGAAACAAATGTGGGAAAGTAGTCCCAAAGTAAGCTCCATCAATGTCTGCAATAACCATTAAGGAAACCAAAAAAAAAACACTTAAGACAAGTAGACAACAACACTCTGATATACAAGCTAATCCAATGTCTAAGCGACAAGACTGCATCATGTTATGCTAATAAAAAGGAAAAAAGGATACTGCCTTGGTATTTAGATCGCGGGTAGTACACATCCTCGCATTTAGGGCAGTATATCTTGACCGTGCTCGACCTCGGTATATCAGATTGCCCAACCGGAAGACAAGACTGCCCGCAACAGAACACTCGCGGACACCTCCCAAAATCATAGTTCTTGTACTTCTCCAACTACAAACAGATTCATTCAATGTCATTCAAAAAGACCATATACTGTAACATAACATAAAAGACTCTTCTTTCATACCATAGCACCCATTCCTTTAGTAGTGAGAATGTAACAAACATGAATAAGACTAGTGTTCTAAAAAATCAGTCTAGTCGCCCGCCTAAACAATAATCATCTATAAAGAGGCGCTTACGCCTAATGATTTCTTGAACATTCAATAAGACCATGTAACATAACATAAAAGGACACATTTTTTCATTACCATAGCAGCCATTCCTTTAGTTGTAAGAATATAACGAACATGAATAAGACCATACAACATCTCAGCAGCTGATTCCACCAACTCATTCTGTTCTTCAGTAAACATATCACCTATACTTAACACAAAAACACATCAGATAAAAAGTTATTAAAAGAACTAAGCTTTAACAATGAACCTTGCTTGACCACTTACTGTTTGATGACTCAATATCTAATATAAGATCAAGTGCATAATCATAGTAAGGAACTTGACCACTCAACCCACAAAGATTGAAATCATCCTGCACATAATCCTCATCCACTTCACAGAAAAACTCGTTCCCTCTCAAGTTACAGAACCACGAGATCCACGACGTGTCGTCATCATCACCTTCACCTTCAGAGCCACTCACTTCAGATCCTTCTTCGCTGTCGGTTTCAGATTGATCTGGAAGGTGAGACTTTGCGGTGGAGGTTGAAGGGTTTGAATCTTTGCCTTTAGAAGTGGAAGGTGAAGTTTTCTTGAGATGTTTGTCTAAAGCTTCGTTGATCCGTTTCCGATCAGTAGCTCCTCCGGCGAGGAGGTCCGATCTCGATGACCCACCACTGCCCATTATTCCTAAACTCCGATCTTTGTACATAACTTGGTACTAGAGGTTTGATTCGATTCAAAGTGTAGGACTTTCTCTATCGTCAGAGAGAGAGAGAGAGGCGGAGAAATCTAGAGGGAGAGGTAAAGAGTGCTCCTGCTTTTTCCCTGTGGTTTCTTCTCTTCTTCTACTGTTTGTTTTCTTTCTCTTTGATTTTTTTATTATTTTAGTTTCGGTTAATTTATAAATGGGCTTCCTGATTGGGTCTTATCTTCTCCGACTATTGTAGTTTTAAATGATCAAGAATATCTATTTATTTCTATTTTTTTATATTTTAGTTCCATTTTTGAACGATCACGGAAAAAATAAACAAACTCAATATTACAGAGTAGACCAAATATCTATTGTTTGAACCAAGTTTATAATGCATTCTAAACTAATATCAGAAAATATGAAAATAGTCAAACGGCATGTTGCTAAACTACCATATAAACTGAATGATACCAAATCTAAACATAAACCGGCCAAATAGCAACAATTTTTTTGAGAGGAAGATCAAATTCATAATAGACTGATTTACGCCGGTACTTTTACCACTAAATTGTCACTACGTGGTTAAAAATGTTCTTTCAGACTATTAGCTTTTCCCTCTATGTGATAGGCTTTGACAATAAAGAGAAACTTCTATAGAAAGAGAAGAGAATGCAGAAGTTATTACTCCATCGATGTCACTTTTCAAGATTAAAAACTTGACACTTTCTTCATTCTATGCATTCATGTGGAAACCAAGCTATGGAAAATTGATTGTAATTAGAAAAGCTTTCAAACTCCCTACTTTATAAGTTCAACATGCATTAACATTAATGATCTTACATAAGAAGATTCAAGAGTCATCAGGTAAGCAAGATATTCTTCTTGATTTCTTCTTCTCCTCCAAATTTTCAGACATGCTTTTAGCAAACGCCTCAACTAATCGTTGTTGAGATTCCAATATCATCTTTGTCCTCTTCATCTCCATTTCCATCCTCATCGCTTCTATCTCTCTCGTCATCTCCATCTTCTTCTCCTCTGTTCTCAACAATGTATCTCCAAGTAGCTTGATCGCACTTGCCATCTCCACCATTGGATCATTAGACTCCTCCTCCTCCTCCTCCGTTGTCGTCATCATCATCATCTCCCTCCCTCGCTTTCCTGCTCTCTCTTCCCCTCCTCCTTCTTGAATTCTCACACCTCTAGCACCATAACTGGATCCTGCTCCGACACGACCAAGTCTTGACCCTACACTCGCCGTGTATTTCGGATCGATCTTACCAGGAAACCTCGGACCCGGCTGAGCTATACTCACACCCGTCGGAATCCGAATTCTGATCCCACCGCCGCCGCTGCTCCCTCCGGCGGTACCGTTCCTGTTAAAGAACATCGTCCTTGTCCTTCCGACAGAGCCTCCTCCGCCGTAAAGCTCGTCGCTTTCCTCCTCCCCACCGCGGGGCTTGGTCTCCGGCCGATCCTCCATGGCTTCCATCCGCTTGAAATGGACCCAAGAGGATACGAACCTCGCCACCGGCACAGATCTCGCTCGCTGGATCTCCGTGCGGTACCTTTTCCTCAGCTTCTCCATCTTGTGCCGGCACTGAACGGCGGTTTTCTTCGGCGCCACGTCAGGGCAGTTACCGGCGACGGCTTCCGCGACCTCCTCCCAGTGATTCGCCTTGAGGTTGCTGCGGCTGAGAGCGTGCCATTTGTCGCGGTAGCCGTCGATGAGCGCGATCGTCTCCTCCAGGGACCAGCACGGCGGAGGCAAGCGTCTGGAGTTCTTGGCCGCCGCGGGGGTGGAGTCGATCTTCGGATCGGTAACGGAATCGTCTGGTTGCGACGGAGACGATTCGTTACGCGGCACCGGTAACGGATCCTGAATCGGATCTTGATCTAAGGGAGAATCTGGATCCGACATGGATCGGTTCAGACAAGATCAGAGATTAGGGATTTTGAAATAATGTGAGATCTGGTGAAGAGAAACGGTTGTGAAATTCGATGGCTTTCACGCGGCGGCGACTTCACGTAATAATGAGGAGATAAGGGGGAGAGAGAGAGAGAGAGAGGGAGTTGAGGAGAGGCGCATGATAATGGTGGGAGGCGGAGGATAAGGTGTTAGATAGAAGCGTGCATTAGCAGAGTTTTGGTAATAAAGGAAAAAAGGCTTTATGCGGTGGTGGCGGAGGGTGGTGGGGGCACCGTCGTGGAGGACGATAACGACACGTGGATTAATGGTAGTGGAAGATGAAAGAGAAGAAAGTGGTTGGTTTCCAGGACCAAGCCAACACACGCCACCGTATTCATGGTTGGGAGAAGGCTAACGTGAGCCGTGTATGACGGGACCGGTAGGTGGCTTATACTTGGCGTCTTCCTCTTTATTAACCCTCTTTCTCTCACATTTTTTTTTCTTTTTAGCAGATCATTTACTATAGTTTTATGACTGGCAATTAAACACCATTTATGAAATAGGAAGTGGGCTAATAATATAGGGCCAGGCCCATTAATATACACCATCAGCTTCTTCAACTTGTGTGTAAGCAAGAATCTACTACAGGCTCGTGTTATTTAAGCATGAGCATAAATGCGCTAATAATACAGGCAATTAATTCAAACATCAAGCCGCGCTAAGTCCACCTGAAGGTGTGTGGCAAGAAGATTACTGCATCGGGATACTGTCAAGAACTGACATCAAAGGAAACTAAACTAAACTTGTTTATTAGGCAGGAACAACTTTAATGGGTCAAAGGGTTGGATTTCTTATGGCATTTTAATCTTCTTAAACCCGGTTGGTTTTTTTCATTTCTATTGAACTAATATCATTACACACGAAAAGGGTCTTCCTTTCAACCTTGAGATGCAAGTTTCACTGAATGCTGGTTGCCTTGACCTATGGATTTGCAACTGCTGCACTTCTGCTAATTTCGGATTAGTATGTTCTTCTTAAGTGATTTCTAAGTCTAATCCGGAAACATGCTAAGAATACAAAGTATCTCTCCTATAAGAAGTACTACTACATCAACCACCTCTTAAAATACAACGTTTATCCTTAAATTCCAATTCCTCTGTTTTATTTTTCTTCTCATTGCCTGTGTTTTTGAGTTGTATATACACTATATGAAAAGATCAGAGTAAAAACCTATAAACTCTAACCTTTTGTGTGTGTTTTGTCAGTATTCATAATTTGTTTAAGCTCTCACAAGTCACAGTCTCTTATCCTCTTTCAAAGTTGTCTATTGGCTTTGCTTTCTTTTTCGCAACACTCTGTCTCTGCTCTGCACATGATCTGTGTTGTTCCCTTCATAGAACCAGAAACAACAAATCTTATTCACAGATCCCAATCATTGTACCTCCTAGTTGTTATTATTACTGAAAACATAACCCATGTTTCTCTTCTGACATGGGTAATAATATTTGAATACCAGACAAAAACAAAACATAAAATCATCATAACACATATTTAAGTTTTAGTGTTACTAGTGACATTTTAAAATCTTTAGTCCAGCCTGTCTGTAAAGATGAATGATCCCAGCTGTCCACATCTAAATATAATTATACAGAGAAGTTGCCTGATATTGAATTTTGAATTTCTTAATCAAGATTGATTAAGACAAGATAACAGTCCCTGCCGACTAATCTCTACATCATCTACAAGACCACTACTACACAATTCATTAAAATGGACGAAAATGATTTAATTTATTAAAAGAGAATCAAACAGCAAGTTGTTGTTGCTTCTGATGAGTAGCGTCTTCGTCGTTGAAGGTAATGACAGGTCTTGGTGGGACAACAACGAGGGAGAGAGGTTGAAGAAGAGTCATTTCCTTTTGAAGATAAGAGAAGTAAGCGTGGAACGTGTTTGGCGTCACGTTTAAATCAAATCCTAACCCGAATAAGAAATCTAGCTCCAGAAGATTCATCTCTTTAGTGCTTATCCCTCCCACTTTGGCATAGTACGCATTGTTGTAGTACCTGTTTGATCACCAAGTTTAGAGTTCAGTGGATCAGAATCAAATCAATTCATAGAATCAGACTAACACTTCTTCTTTAAACGAGTTTTGTTTGGAGATTCAAGACAAAAACATAAAAACAGAGCATTTCATAAACAGGGGAAGAAACAGAGCATTTCAGAAACAGAGTATTTCAGAAACATGGGAGTGATTGATCATTAACTGACATTTTTAGCTATGATAGTGAATTCTGAGCTCGACCCACAATTCAAGATTCGATTTCGATTAAAGAAACAAAGAAACTTACAGATCATCGAGGAATTTAGCAGCGGTCATGACACTGGTAATGAGGAGACGGTGAACGTTGAAGGAATTGATCGGTAGCGAAGGTTTTCTGTGAGTGAAACGGTCGAGATAAACATAAGCCACAACGAAGCAAGAAGAACTACAATTCGCGTATTTGTGAATCCTCTCGAGGTAGCTCTGAATCGTTATGGAAGGTCGACTCAGTCCATGGAACACGGAATCACTCTGTGACTGAGTCGTGACTCGCCGGGTCAGATCGTTTGACTCGGCAACTCGTTCTAGCAACGCCGATAAGAAGGCTATTAGCTTCTGCATTACTCCTGGATTCTCAAGCTCAGACATTTTTTTGTGTATGTGAGAAAGCGAAAGTTACTTTCTTTCGTTTTTGTTCTGTGTGAATTTTGCTCTGCGCTGCGCTGGTCTGCTCTGTTGTTAATTGCGTGTGTTTAAATTGGTCGTTATATTGTGTGGTTTTCAAATTTTAAATTTTATTTTATTTAATAAGTAAGTATTTTCTGTTTTTTAATCTGATCAGTACGTAGGTGCATTTTTAAAAGTTATATAATTAGCTTTTTATTTTTTTTTGTAACTAACGCTTGTTCTATCATCGTCGGCGGTGGAACAAAAAACAAAAATATCACAAAATGTATTGAACAATTGAATATGGAACTGAAAAAGGAAAATATATTTTATATTTCATAAGTTGGGTTAATGATTGTTATTGAATTCGAAAACTTATTGTAACAAGAGGGAAACACAATTAATGGCTTAATGAATTAAACCACCATAAATCAAATCCAGGCAGATAAACGTAGTATCGCATCTCTTGATATGTACGCAATTATGAAAATATTGATGTGATTTGGGAAAATTATATTATATGTAATTTTTGGTTTGTAATGTCGAGATGGGATCCCATACTCATCATGTTACATGGACATGTGGGGATATTTATTTAAACCTAGAAAGTCATGACGATAGTGATCTTACCAAGTGCATGTGATGCTAATAATGCGAATATGCGAATCAATTCCCATCTGGTAACATTTCTTTATAGCCCAAAATAATCAGGATTGTTAGAGAAATGTAGTTATTGGATAGATTATAGATTGATCTAAATATAACATGCCAGGATTGACAGCAAATTTGGATGCACTTAGGCAAAGTTCTTAGACAAGCAAACCCAAAAGTTAAAGATCAATATAAAACGATATTTCACGTTAACAAAAAAAAAATCACTTTATTCGTTAAAAGAAAAGATTCTTTACAAGAGGATATGTTGTATAACCATCGCTTTTTTGGAAAGTTTCTAATAATACATTTGCATTACTAGCTACATTCAAACTGATGCATTTTTGTTAGCTCGCTAGTAATTTATCTTCCAAGTAACATTATAAATTTATAATATAGTTCCTACTTCCTAGCTACATTCATGAACGACGAGCTGTAAGTTGACAACATTGATTAACTCATGTACATAGGGTTTAAGCATATAGTAGCTGGGCACTATTTTATGTTATAGTATTTGTTTTTCCTTGATGCGAGTACTGAGCGTGTACCTGGCGCAGCACTCGAACTCAAAGGGGTTTGTTTAGTCGAAGAATACCCAAACCTCTCTCTGACTTCCCTGTTGTCGTTGATTCGACTAGAATACCGATAACAAGAGGAAAAGATGAACTTAGAAAGCTCTGAATAATTCAATCAATAAAACTGTCGTTCTTTACACACGATATGAACCTTAAATAAGGTCAAGAGAATATACGATCCTAACTGAATCTATGAGCTATCATTATCTAAAATAAAAGAAAACCAAATAAAAACCAAAGCCGTTGTTATCTTAATCTTAACCGAAGTAGACGTCGGTTAGAGGTAAAGATGCGCTGCATCAGGTCTCCCCGGGTAGGAGAAGATTCGTCTCTGAATCTGGAATCTCGTTGTCACCTCTGAACTTTGACAAATACTTGACATTGAAGACATTGGAGGTGTTGATGTGGGGAGGAAGACTTAGTCGATAGGCATTTGCATTAATCCGCTCGAGCACTTCGACAGGTCCAAGCTTTCTAGACTTCAATTTGTTGTATTCATGTGCAGGGAGCCGGTCCCTTGTCATGACGACCCACACGAGATCCCCAGGGTTGAAGATGAGCTCACGCCGACGCTTGTCTGCGCGTTCTTTGTACCGATTTGCAGACGCCTCCAAATTCTGAGATACTTGCTTGTGTGTTTCCAGCAATGCAGCAGCGAAGTCCCGAGCACCCCCATGAAAGCGATTCAAATCAGGCAGAGGCGCGAGATCCAACGGACAACGCGGCACCAGTCCATAGACAACTTTGAATGGGCTGAAACCAGAGCTCCTATTAGTGGCATGATTGTGGGCAAACTCTGCCTGACACAGACGCGTATCCCATGACTTAATGTTGTCACCTACTAACGACCTTAACATGTTTCCCAACGACCTGTTGACAACTTCCGTTTGACCGTCTGTTTGAGGATGATACGCCGTGCTCATATCTAAACTTGTTCCAAGCATCTTCCACAAAGAACGCCAAAAATGGCTGAGAAACCGGGTGTCTCTATCCGAGACAATCGAGGACGGGAGGCCGTGTAAGCGATACACCTCACTGAAGAAGAGCTGAGCAACCTTAACTGCGTCGGTAGTACGCTTACATGGTATAAAATGTACCATTTTTGAGAACCGATCCACCACCACGAAAATAGAATCATTACCGCGCTGTGTCCTTGGTAAACCCAACACGAAGTCCATGCTGAGGTCTGTCCATGGCTGGGTCGGTATGGGGAGAGGGAGGTATAAACCAGCATTCGTAGCCTGCCCTTTAGCTAGTTGACACGCTCGACAGCGCTCGACGTAACGCTCTACATCTCTGCGAAGACCTGGCCAAAAGTAAGAAGTGGCCACGAGCTGGAGTGTCCTATCGCGACCCAAGTGGCCTTCCTTGTGCAAGTCGTCAATGATTTTCAGGCGGAGACTACACGAAGGAATGCAAAGTCGTGACCCACGAAAAAGAAAACCATCAACCAAGGCAAAATCACTGTGCACATTAGCTTTAACGTCAGCCCAGATCTTGCCGAAGTACGGGTCTGACTCGTATAAGTCCGAGAAAGAAGCAAAACCCGATACAGAAGCATGCATAGTCGTCAGGAGCGTATGACGCCGGCTGAGAGCATCAGCTACCCGATTCAGCTTACCCGACTTATGACGTATTGTGAAGGTAAACTGCTGAAGATAGGAGATCCAATTCGCATGCCGTGCAGAGACCTTAACTTGGCTGTCCAAATGTTTAAGAGCGTCGTGGTCCGTGAAGATGATGAAGTCGCGATGAATTAAATAGTGTCTCCAATGGCGAATGGCTTGAACCACAGCATAAAACTCCACATCATAGGTATTGTATCTTCCTCGTGCACCTGATAGCTTTTCACTGAAAAATGCGACTGGTCTGGAGTTCTGACTAAGCACTGCTCCTATTCCGAGTTTCGAAGCATCACAGTGTAACTCAAATGTCGCCGTGAAATCTGGAAGAACCAACACTGGCGCCGTAGTAAGGCGTTGCTTAATCAACTCGAACGCCTCATTCGCTGCTGTAGACCATTCAAAGACGGAGCCTTTCATACAATCTGTCAACGGAGCCATGATCGTGCTGAAATGCGAGACAAACCGCCTGTAGAATGATGCTAATCCATGAAAGCTTCGCACCTCAGAGAATGACTTCGGGGCAGGCCAGGAGCGAATGGCGTCTACTTTGCTTTCATCCATAGACAATCCGTCGGTGGAGACTACATAACCGAGGAACAACACTCGCTTAACTCCCCACTCACACTTCTGTTTTGCGACGAACAGTGTCTCCCTCCGTAGTACAAGAAGAACTTGTCGCAAGTGCTCCACATGCGCCTCCAAAGACTCACTAAAGATCAAGATGTCGTCGAAATAGACAACGACAAAACGACCAATAAAGGGACGCAGGGCTTGGTTCATGATCCTCATAAACGTACTAGGAGCATTCGAGAGCCCAAAAGGCATCACCAACCACTCAAATAAACCTTCTCGCGTCTTAAAGGCCGTTTTCCACTCGTCACCCGGCCTGATACGAATCTGATGGTAACCACTCTTCAGATCAAGTTTTGAAAATATGGGGGCAGCACCAATCTGATCCAAGAGGTCGTCTAGTCGTGGTATCGGGAATCTGTACCGCACTGTGATCTTGTTAATGGCTCTACTGTCAACGCACATACGCCAAGATCCGTCCTTTTTCGGAATCAACAATGCAGGGACTGCACAGGGGCTCAGGCTTTCGCGCACATGTCCTTTAGCCAGCAGCTCTTCTACTTGCTTGCGCAATTCCTCATGCTCCTGTGGACTCATCCTATAGTGTGGACGGTTAGGTAAGGTTTCACCAGGGACTAAGTCGATGTGATGCTGAATATCCCTTAAAGGTGGCAACCCCAATGGCAACTCCTGTGGAAAAACGTCCTCGAATTCAGAGAGGAGAGACGCTATTGACGGATCAACTATCGCTGTGCTCTGTGGTGAGCGAGGCATAGTGACAAGAGCGTAGGCCACATTCTCATTACGCAGCTCATCTGAGAATGACGAGTAAGAACATAACAACACTGTGTCGCTTGACCCTGTTCCTTCCTGCAAATGTGGTGGGACAGGCGGTGTGGCTGACATTTGTGGCGCTTCGCGAGTAGGAAGTAGCACAATACGGCGATTCTCAAAGAAGAAGCTATACTCGTTGCTACGACCATGATGTGTGACGTCGCGATCGAACTGCCACGGACGGCCCAGTAATATATGGCTGACATCCATAGGGACCACGTCACAGTAAATCTTGTCCTTGTAATGAGCTCCGATCGACAGAGAGACCAGGACACGATGCACTACACTGATTGCTGTGCCCTCCTTAAGCCACACGAGTCTGTAAGGCGCTGGATGGTTTGAACGTCGCAACCCAAGTTTGTTAACTGCATCTTCTGAAATAACGTTCCTGCAGCTTCCCGAGTCGATCACGTACGAGCATACTCTACCATTCACAGTGCAAGTTGATGCGAAAATGTTAGTTCGCAACCAAGGTTGGTCATCTTGTCGCATTGGTGCCAAACACACACGCCGCAGCATAAGTAGTTGTCCTTGATCTCCAGCGTTGCGGTCCTCTACTAATGCCTCAATGCGATCATCTTCATCTCCTTCGTTATCATCATCCCACTTAGTTTCTTCAGTCAACAGGCCACGACGAGTCTTGCTAGGACAAGCAGTCTGTAGGTGACCAGGCTCACCACAAGTGTAACAACGTAACGCATTAGGTCGCGTTGAACGACGCAGATCGCCGGTGACAGCAGGAGCTTTACCGTCTAATGCTCCTTTTGTGTTTCCTACTTCCCCCGTATCCTTTGCACTAGCACCCTGCGGAGCTCCATCCATAGATGCTCCAGTCTGGCGAGGACGCGACGAAGAATTCCATGATGTGGACGATGACTTAAATTGAGTCTCGAAAGCTACTGCTCGGCGATGTGCCTCTGCCACAGTGAGAGGATCGAACTGAGACATTGCATTTTGGATCTGGGGACGCAATCCCCCAATAAAACGAGAGACCAGTTGCACTTCGCTGTCGTGTATCTCATTCCTGGTTAATAGCAACGAAAATTCCTCGGCATAGTCGTCCACTGATCGCGATCCCTGGCGAATATTTTGTAGCCGAGTAAACATAGTTCTTTCAAAGTTGTAGGGAAGAAACGATTTTCGCATTAACTTCTCCAGTTTTGCCCACGTATCAATGTTACTCTTCCCCATGCGCGCTCTGGTCGCCTTCAGTTGAAGCCACCAAGAAGCAGCTTTCCCACGAAACTTTGTTGCCACTAGTGCCACTTTTCGTGCTTCTGGAACACGCTTAAACTCTAGCATCTCCTGCACAGCGACAAGCCAATCAAGTAGTTCTTCACCTCGAACTCCTCCGTGAAACTCTGGGAGTTCCACCTTAAAACCCATCTCCCAACTACGATCATCCCGATCCCGGTCTCGGAAACCACCCCTCGCCCTCCGAAATCCTTCGTTTGCAAACGGGTTGTCTTCCTCGTCAGACCATCCATCATCGGACGGTAGTTGTCTCCTGTTGCGATCGCGATCTCGCTCATACACCGTCTCTGCAAGTTCTCGAAACGAAGCTTGAATCGTTTCCTGCAAATTTTCGTGCATCGTCACGATAGTTCTCCTCAACTCTTCCCACTCATTCATTGGTTGATCTGCTTGCGCACGCCTGGGTGCCATCGAATGGTTGGAACGATTGAAGGAAAAAATTTTGCGGCCGGAACGTCCTTGCTCTGATACCAAAACTGGCGCAGCACTCGAATTCAAAGGGGTTTGTTTAGTCGAAGAATACCCAAACCTCTCTCTGACTTCCCTGTTGTCGTTGATTCGACTAGAATACCGATAACAAGAGGAAAAGATGAACTTAGAAAGCTCTGAATAATTCAATCAATAAAACTGTCGTTCTTTACACACGATATGAACCTTAAATAAGGTCAAGAGAATATACGATCCTAACTGAATCTATGAGCTATCATTATCTAAAATAAAAGAAAACCAAATAAAAACCAAAGCCGTTGTTATCTTAATCTTAACCGAAGTAGACGTCGGTTAGAGGTAAAGATGCGCTGCATCAGTACCTGATTAGTACCAGAAGTTACAAGAAATAAAAACAATTAGTTAAACATGACAGCCAGGTTAGATTCTAAACTGGTTGGGATTGGAGTGATGGAAAAGTAAAGCATGTTTTGATCAAAAAAAAAGGAAAAGTAAAGCATGTTTCGTGAGAGCACTAAGAATAAAGATATTTTTTATACATACGATGTCGATATGATTTATATTGCAATTATTATATTATATAGTTTTTTTGTAGCATTTGGGGATCATCAATAACTGCGTAACGTGTATGTCTCTTCTCGTATCTTTTTCGAAGCCAATTTCCATGTGCTGCTCCATGTGACTACTCATTTTTTCTTTAGTGGTATTTTCATATAATCCAAGTACTTTATATATGGAAAGAAATTATGATTCATTTTAAGTTGCATACGATAACTTTTTTTGTAACATACGATATCGTTCTACAAATATCTTTGAATATGATCGTAATGAATAGTAAAACAATCGCTCAGACTTCAGAACAACAAAATAAACCAGTAGTTGTGGCTTGCCAAAGACTTGAGAGCATCTCTTTATTTTATTAAAAGCCCAATTCAAAGTAAATATTGTTATGTTGGGCCAAGAATAAACACATCTTTACCGTATATATTGTTGAAATGAAGATAAATAAACACAAACATATCTAGACATCTCCTCACTTTGTTAAAATCCAATTATAGAGAAACTATTGCAATGTTGGTCGGAGAGAAAAATAATCTTTCACAATAATAAATTAATAATGTTGAAATGAAGTCTTCAAAACAAATCTAGACATCAGATCATAAATCTTTCTTTTTGTCCCTCAAGGTTCTTGCTTGATGCCATGATGTTGCAGCTATTGGTAGAGGGAATCAATACCCTATAATACATTTTTGCTAAAATCCAAACGAAAACAAAGAAACTTTATTTTTAGATCTTTTAATTCAAAAGGTTTATTATTCTGTTAAGAAAACTATGTCATAATGAAATGATAAGTGTTAAAAAATCGTGTAATAAGAGTTGGACCACTAAATGTATAAAAAGTGACGGATGAGTCAGGGCATAAAATAGGTGGGTTACTCAGTTTTTCACACTCCACTTGTGTCAGGCACACATTATAAGCAGCGAGTCACATGCCCTGACCCAGTTTTAACGAGTTCATCGTTCGCCCTTAGCTTTTTTCACATCTATAAAAATAGCAAGTAACCATCAATGTGTTATATCAAACCTAGTTTTATTTTCTTGAAAGCTTCTTTTCAACTAGTTTTCAACTGAGTAGAGTGAGTAAAAGAGAATGTTTGTAATAGAATTTGACTTTGTTCTTCATTGCAATGTTCACCCTGCATTTGCAATATCTTTCAAGAATGAAGGTGATGATGACGATGATGTAGTCTATGATTACGCTCCGGCTGCATGAGTCAATCATCTATAGTTATAACATCTCCATCATTAGGAAGAGAGAAGCTCTGCTGGCTAGATATAACCCTAACAATATACGTGATCCGTATATATACCTCATATATATTTGTAGACCATGCACTACAAGAAAACAGGGCGATACCGACGGACGAATTCGTCAGAATGTCGTCGGAATAAGCATATTTTGACGAAATTCTGACGAAAACGGTCGTCGGTATCATTTCGTCGGAATTTAAATATTCGTCGGAATTTCGTCAGAGTCTCCGACGACATTCTGACGAATACCGAGAAACCACATTTTGACGAACTTCCGACGAAAGTCCGACAACATTTTCCGAGACCAGAGTTCATCGGAAACAGAAGATACCGACGAACCAGAGTCGTCGGAATATTCCGACGACTTTGGTCGTCGGAATATTCCGACGAACCGGAGTCGTCGGAATTCATCATTTTTTTTAAAATATTAAAATTTATTTTTTATTTATTTTTTAATATTAAAAATTAATAAATAAATAAAATCCGAAATTAAAATTTAATAATATTATAGAATTTAAAATTTCATACAAACTGAAATAGAAAAAAAAAACATTCAGAAAGTTTTAAAATTAAAAAAAAAAACTAGGGACCGGAAGGAAATAAACGATCAAGCTTCTCCAATATCTCCGCGTTGGCCCTCCTTGAATCCGCTAACTCAGCAAGAATTGTGGCATTCTGCTCCTCCAATGCCACAATCCGTTCATCTCTGCTGTGTAGTTGCTCCAGAATCATGGGATCGGCATATGGAGCTTGCGAAGAAGAAGTCGGATACGAAGAAGCACGGCGGGCCAACCCAACTAAATAGCCTCCTTTCCTTTTAGGAACCGCCTACAAGAATATTTAAAGTTAGTAAACAGTATTATAAAAGAAATATATATTTATTTTAAAATTTACCTTTTCGACCATCTCGTTGATTTGCAGTCGGGACATGGTGGTTGAAGCACCCGTAGAATTGCCGTCATCAGAGAGAGGCTGAGAAGCTTGATAAGCTTCTTTCTGAGATTCCACCAACTCAACGACCTCTCTGATTAGGGGATCCTGAACTTGTCCGGTCTTCTTATTAGTGTGAGCCTCTTTAATAAGCTCGAGGCGATCTACGGGATTACCGTCGTTTGCTTCAATCTAAAAAAAACATTAGTTAAAGAATATCTAAAAAAAATAATTTAAATAAATGTAAAGATAAATAGATATAAAAAAAGAATCACTTACAAGTTGATCCTCCTTAGAGGACATAGAGCAAGCGCCGAGGTTGTGCACATACATTCCTTTCCCGCCACGATCGCTCTTCCGATTCTTCGAGTTCTTACGAGACGTCGTTACAGTGTCGTCCTTCTCCCAATGGACTATCAACTGCTCCCACACCGTCCCATTAATGAACCGTGGCTTCTTGTTTTTCAGCCATACTGTCTTCCACGAGTTGATCTGCTTCGTATAAGAGTCCATGGCCTTCTCGTTGAATTTCTGACGGACTGTTTCCGTCAGACCGGACTCCCAAGTGAATTCTTGCTACAAAACACACATAGATTTAATTAGTAATGCAAACATACATTAAAATATTAAAATACATTAAAAAAACTAAAAAGTTACCGCAAATTGACGAAACCACAACTCCCGCTCCTCGGAAGGGATCACACTCCACTTCGGATATCCGGTACGGAGCATGGAATACATCATCTGGTTGATGCTCCTGCTAATGCCATTGCTGGACTTTTGGAACCTTTAAAAAAATTTCATGTTAGAAAGTTAATTAAGGGAAAAAACATAATGCTTGAATAAAGTAAAAATACTAACCAAGTTGTATATCCCGGTCGTGGGTTGGGATGGAGAACCGGGAGATGCTCTCGACCTGGTTGTTGAACCAATAGTTCAACTGACATGACCCCCGGTTCCTGCTGAGCATGAGCGGGATCGACGGCTGGAGCGGGAACATAAGCGGGAACCGAGTTTTGTTCCTGAGACGATCCCGATGCACGGGAAGTACTCACCGAACAACCTCGGCCGCCACGGGGTGCTGAACGACGAGCGGTGGAACGGCGTACCTCGTCAGACCTAAAATTTTTTTAAAAAATTAATAAATCAGAAACCTTTTCAAAGATTTATATATATATAGATATATATATATATATAAAAGATTATAAATATTTGTAAAAATGTTTATAAATATTTATAAATGTTTATAAATGTTTATAAATATTTATAAATGTTATAATATATAGTAAAAGTTTCACAATTTTAAAATATATTACAATTCAATATTACACGTTTTCATATATTTATCCTTCTACACTGTTTTACCAATGTTTCTCCTTCTACCCCTGCTTTCACCGTTTCTAATATCGCCCCCTGTTTATCCATCTTTCCATTTTTTCCTTCTCCCCCCTGTTTTCCCCCCCGTTTCTCCCTCTCGCCCCCTGTTTCTCTCTTTCCCCCTGTTTCCCCCTGTTTTCTTCTCCCCTCTGTTTTCCCTTCTCCCCCCCTTACCCCGTTTTATTATCTAATATATTACTGGAAACCCCCAAAAACGTTTTTAAAAATCAGAAATACATTTAAAAACACAAAAATTGAATTTCAACAAACAGAAATTATTAAACCCCAAAAAAAAAATTAAAACAAGTTTGTAAACAACAATCCCTAACTAATAGATCCTAATTATCCATTCAATCCTAAAGTTTTCAATCAAACAACCTATAATCCCAAGATCTAACTTTCTAAATCTTAAAAATTGAAAAAAGTTAAGAAAATTACATGTTTATGGTGTGTGGGAGGGAGATGTCGGAGAGGGGAGAACAGACGTCGCCGGAGAGAGGAGGAGGGACGTCGCCGGAGTCGCCGGAGTCGCCGGAGAAGGAGGAGCCTCGGAATCGCCGGAGAGGAAGAAGAAAGAGATGCGGCCGAAATGAGAAGGAAGAAGAAAGCTAGGGCTTTTAAGTTTAATGATTCCGACGGACCCGTGTTCGTCGGTATTCCGTCGGAATCATTAAACTTAAACCAATTGGCGGTTCACGAAAATTTTCACGCGGTTTAATTTCCCCGGGTAATTTGGAATTCTGACGGAATTCCGACGAACCTGAGAGGTTCGTCAGAATTCCGTCGGTATATTCTGACGGATTTCTGACGACATTGTGTTTAGGTCTTTAAAACAAGTTTGTAAATGCAAAATCCAAATCTTTGATAATATTTATAGTATTTGCATAAAGATTTAACTATGAAAATGTTTTCATAACAAAATTTCACACAAAAAAAATTTGTAGTGTAAGATTAGATGAATATGATTGTATAAGTATATGTGTGTGAAGATAAGATGTTAAGAAAATATATTTATACATATATAAATATTTTAATGAGTTGTTATATTGGAACGGTTGTGATCTAATATTATACTAAACACTTAATATGTGTTATTTTCAAAGTTTTGTGTCCGAATATAAGTATTTTTTGATGTAGAAAATGTTATTTACAATAGTCGTCAGAAATTCCTCGGAAAATTCTGACGACATTCCGACGAACCTGAGAGGTTCGTCGGAATTTCGTCAGAATTTTCCGAGGAATTTCTGACGACTATTGTAAATCATGAATAAACCACATTCCGTCGGTATGTCGTCAGTAGTTTCCGACGACATACCGACGGAATCTTAAAAAAAAAAAAAAAAAAATTTACAACTTAACTAAGATGTTATAATTAAGAATTCCTAATCAGAATCTTCAGAATCTTCAGAATCTTCATCAAACTCCCCAACCTCAGCTTCTGACTCCGAATGTACAATAGCATCAAGTCCAAACTCGGAAAAATTCTCAACGAGTCCAACATCTCCCAAATCTTCAACTGCACTCACGTTGCTGGTAGAGTCTGGTTGTAATGGCTCATTATCAGAAGTTCCATCCACCCGTCCTCTTGGGTTGATTTGTGTTACAGTGATCCATGGATCGTCTCTGTACGTCACCCGAGGGTAACTGATGTAACACACCTATCAATTATACAAGTATTAGTAAAATATAAACCATTAATTATGTTATTAAAAATTATGAATAAATTGATATACCTGATCAGCTTGCGAAGCTAGAATGAAAGGATCATAATATTGAAGTTTCCGCCGCGAATGAACTGATGTAACACCAAACGCATCTGTCTTCACTCCTCTATCTGGGGTGGTGTCATACCAATCACAATAGAATACTACACACCGCAATCCAACCATACCAGGAAACTGGATTTCCAATATTTCTTCTATGTTGCCGTAGTAGACATCATCACCGGAAGAAGACGAAACACCAGCATCATATGTTGATCTCGAATGACCTTTTCTTGTGAATGCATATCCTCGCGTACAATATTTTGGATATGATCTGACCACAAAGTTTGGTCCCCGCACAATTTCGCGTATCCAATCATCGAACACAAAACCTCTAGCCAAACCATCATCCACCTATAAATTAAAGACATATATTAGTGGAAAGTTAATTACTTTATATTTAATATAAACTAATATATCATTTGCATAGGGTAATATGATATATGACTCACATAACTAAGAAACCATGCAGCAAATCCGTTATGTCTGAGTTGTTGAAGCTCATCTTCTGTCGCATGCCTGTGAGTCATACGCAACTCTGCCATATAAACACTATATAAAAAGATATTGTCAATATGAATCAAACTTATTGAATATATATTAATCTAACTATTTAAATGAATAAATATTTTTACCTCTCATATTGTTGAAGTTCTTCACAGTTGGTTAGCAAATATGTTTGCAAATGAGCGTGCTCAGTCTCGGTAAGTCTCCGCTTCGTGGGTTTTCCACTAAGTCGTCCTATTTCCCTGAACATGCTTGGGACAGTAACATGATATGTTGCTCTCTCCCCTCTGTCATCATGCCGAGCAGGTCTTCGGTTTTTTGTATGCACTTCTGATGGAAAATAGTTTTCAGCAAAGATTGCAGTTTCTTCATTGATCACCTGTGCGACTATAGATCCTTCCACCTTGCTTGAATTTCCCACCTTCTTCTTCAGATGATGCATATAACGCTCAAAAAGATACATCCATCGGTACTGCACAGGACCACCAAGTTCCAATTCTCTTGCGAGATGAATAGCAAGATGCTCCATTACATCAAAGAATGATGGAGGAAATATCTTCTCGAGGTTGCACATGCTGACTGGTATGTTTGCCTTCAGATTACTAATACCCTCTGGAGTCAGTGCTCTGGTGCATAAATCGCGGAAGAAAACACTTATCCCTACATAGATAAAAGACAAAATTTTCATAAGTATTAGGTTTATATAAGCATAAAATATAAAAATCATTTAAAATATAAAGATAAAAGATACCTGCAATTGCTTCATGAACATTACGTGGCAATAGTGCGGAAAAAGCAAACGGAAGGAGGCGCTGCATAATTACATGACAATCATGACTCTTTAAGCCAGTAAACTTTCCTTCGCTTCTATCAACGCAGTTCCGCAAATTTGATGCATAACCGTCTGGAAATTGCACTCTATCTGTAATCCAATCAAAGAACTCTTCTTTTGCAGCACCATCCAGCCGATAAATGGGAAAAGGGGCCATACCGTTCTCATCAACGTGAAGTTCAGAACGATCACATATATCGACTAAATCCAATCTTGACTTCAAATTATCCTTCGTTTTACCTTGGATGTTAAGGATTGTGTTCATCAGATTGTCAAAAAAGTTCTTCTCGATATGCATGACATCTAAATTATGCCGCAACAGATGATCCTTCCAATATGGCAGATCCCAGAAAATACTTTTTTGTGCCAGTTATGTAGCTCTCCAACCGCATCGACTCGAATGTTTTCATGTCCACCTACGTCTGACGTTCTATCTGCACCAAAATCCCTCAACTGTTTCCACAAATCTTCCCCACTAACTTCCTCAGGTGGACCATCAAACATCTGCTTGTTCTTCGTAAACAAAGTCTTACTCCTTCGGTATGGATGATCAGGTGGTAGAAATCTTCTGTGACAGTCAAACCAACACGTTTTCCTTCCGTGCTTTAGTTGGAAAGCATATGTGTCATCTTGACAATATGGACATGATAGCCTCCCATGTGTTGTCCATCCGGATAACATACCATATGCTGGAAAGTCACTTATTGTCCACATAAGTACTGCCCGCATATGAAAATTTTCTTTGCACGAAACATCGTATGTCTCAAAACCATGCGCCCATAGTTGTTGCAACTCATATATCAGTGGTTGAAGAAACACATCTAGTGATCTCTTAGGATGCTCTGGCCCAGGGACGAGAATTGAGAGGAACAAAAACTCTCGTCGCATGCACAAGCTCGGCGGTAAGTTGTACGGTGTCACAATAACTGGCCATAAAGAATACTGTCTTCCATGCTTTCCAAATGGGCTGAAACCATCAGTACATAATCCAAGATAAACATTTCTTCTCTCTTCCGCAAATTCTGGATATGTTGACTGGAAATGTTTCCAAGCCTTCGCATCAGAAGGATGTCTAATCTCACCATTTGTGGAATGCTCTGCATGCCATCTCATTGCTTTTGCTGTGCGCTCACACTGATACAACCTCTTCAATCTTTCCGTCAAAGGCAAATACCACATCCTTTTGAACGGGACCGGAACTCTTCCCCTCGTCTCCTGATAACGAGGTTTCCTACAAAATTTGCATTTAACCCGTTCCTTATCAGCTCCCCAGTAGATCATGCAGTTGTCAATACATACATCTATCACTTCGTACGGTAGTTGAAGACCCGCAACAAGTTTCTGAACCTCGTAGTATGAACCCGGTGCAAGATTATCCTCAGGTAGAATACCTTTGACAAAATCAGTAATCGCGTCCACACATTCTTCAGCCAAATTATAGTCTGTCTTAATACCCATCAATCTAGTTGCAGATGATAAGGGTGAATGACCATCTCTACAACCTTTATATAAAGGCTGTTTTCCTGCATCCAACATGTCAAAAAATCTCCTAGATTCGGGGTTTGGTTCTTCCCCTCGATAATGATCATGTACCATCTGCTCAGTACCTACACCATAATCTATATCCGTTCTAGGTTCTTCTAACCTAATATCAGGCTGAGGTTCGCTAACAGACTGAGGTTCGCTAGTACTACCATATTCATAACCAGTTTCTCCATGAAGATACCAAACTTTATAATTACGTGAAAACCCTCTCATATACAAATGAGACCAAACATCAAATTCTTTTATAACTCTATTATTATTGCAAGTAGAGCAGGGACATCTTAACATACCGGTTTTTTGATTCGGTTGCTGTTGAACAAGCCTCATGAATTCTCCAATCCCTTGACCGTATTCATCTGTAAGCAAATTGGTGTTGGGATCCATATGAGGTTTATCCATCCACGAACGATAATAAACTCCTGAAGACATGATTTTCTCGGAATTATTGTGATTAGAGAGAGTGAAGAGTGAATGAGGAGTGAATGAGTTGAATGAGGAGAGGTTGCATTTATAGGAAAATGGTTCAGGCAATCCGACGACATTCTGACGGAATTCCGACGACCAACGGTCATATTCGTCGGAATTCCGTCGGTGTTTTCCAATCTCAAACGGCTATAAAACAGTCATATCTAATTGTCATAAAGTTCGTCTGAATTTCGTCAGTATATAGTGACGAAATTCCGACGAACACAACGGTTATATATATGATCGGGAAGTCGTCGGAATTTCATCAGTATATAGTGACGAAATTCCGACGACCTCAACGGTTATTTATATTATCGGAAAGTCGTCGGAATTTTGTCAGTATATAGTGACGAAATTCCGACGACCTCAACGGTTATATATATGATCAGTATGTCGTCGGAATTCCGTCACTATATTCCGACGGACACATATTTCTCCGAAAGTCGTCAAAATTTTCCGACGACATTCCGACGACTTCGTTTTTTTAAATGTCGTCGGTATGTCGTCGGTATGTCGTCAACAAATTCCGACGACCCTCCATCCGTCGGAATGTTCGTCGGAATATGCCGTGTTTTCTTGTAGTGATGAGCCAGTTTGTAGCTAGGTTTGCTTGAGTGTTGTTACTACTTATACCTTTTATAATAAATTATTGAACTCTTCTATATGCCTTATGGCTCATATTTAAAATCCGTCATACCAGTTCCATGAAGTTGAAACGTGGATAATACTCTCACAGACGTACGTATGTGAAAATCTTACATGTCGAATGTCGTACACTAATCAGCTGTTGATTCTAGAAGTAACTTAAATTTCTGTGCATTAACAAAAGTCAATCAAAATCAACATCTGGAAGGTGTGAGGTTGAAAAAAAAATTTAAAAAGTTTTCTAAAAAGAAAAAATATCAAATTTTGAAGCTAGTATAAATGCAGGTTAAAAATTTGTAAATCATTAATCCACATGATCAATATACAAACTTTAAATGGATATTTGTTTCCTTTGTGTTTTACTCTTTTAATTTCATTGCGTTAGTTCATATCATCAACTAATTCACCCCTTCGCCTTTCTTACCAAGAAAAAGATCTTTCACCTATATATCTTATAATCGTAATATGTTCTTCATCGGGTAAGTATATTTTGCTTCAAAATGACTTTACCAAATATGATCTTAATTATATGACGCCACCTGATCAGCCTCAAAACTAATCCACAATATTGAGAGTATATAAGTCTATTACAAACAAAAATTCAAGAGTATATGTAAAACATCTGATGAAAAGCACATGCAATATCAAATATGCAATATATCACACATCCATGATCTGTCTATATATAAGTAAAGAAAGAGACTAGAAGGAAGAGAGACAATGATCATGGTCAGGAGAATCAGACTCATCAGAGGGAATGTGGTTGTGACGACCTTCGTAAGTAGTAATCACCATTCTACAATCTTCCGACAGCCTCTCCACTCTCTTCTTCACCTTACAGTTGTTGTGTGTACATCTGTAATAACTCCTGTATATATATCCACATTTTATTATTCATTTATTAATAAATAGAATATTATTAAACACAATTTAATTAGATTCAGTTGACCATACCAAAATAATAGTAACAAAACAAACATTAGAAACGTGTGAATGTCACGAGCCTTATAGTGTACTAACAAAAATATTTGGAAATGTGTAGATACTGCACAATAAAAAGAGATAAAAATAGAAAATGTTGTTTGTATTCTTAATGCTAAATTTGCAACATACATAGATTTTAAAAAATGAACGTAAAATTATATTCAAATAAAAAATCTCTTTACAATAGATGTAATATTGTTTTAAAAGAATGTTACACAAATATATTTTAAACATATACATTTTGTATAAGGATGTATGAGAAGTCATGTCTAATACTTGAGCTAAGGTTCGGCAACAGTCTAAAGAAGGAATATTATGATACACCTAAAATTAGTTCCTACCCCTGCTTTTACAAACTATATATCAATCACCAGTCAATGTGATTATACGAGATCATTAAGCACATGTTATCTGAAGGATTGGTAGTTAATAGGGTTGATTAACAGTCACATAAATATTGCTGTATTAATGAGTTCATTACCTGGGGTGAAGGCTGTTCTTGACGACTTTCTGACCATATTTACGCCATTTGTAGCCATCGTCCAGAACGTCGACATCACTTTTCGTCTGGAAACAGAACCTTGGCTCTCTAAGTTTCCTCCGTATCTTCACTTTGTTCTTCATCTCTCCACTCTCACTATTTGATCCCCACCTGAAAATGCAACCACTCTATAATGTATTACAAACATTATTTATACCTTAGGTTTAATGTTTGGCCATAAGGCTTTGTATATAGTCTATCGTTCTATTGGATCTCAAAACAATCCAAGGGAAACCTATAAAATTAATAATAAACACTGACAAGAAAAAGGATCAATTTACTGAAGAAACTAAAGGCAATATTCATAACTTTATTAAGTAGCTATTAGTTGATGGTAACAGAAAAAGAATGGAATGGATCCATCTTCGAATTCAAATGAGCTAAATTACCAAGAATTAGAATGCCCATCATTGTTGATTCCACCTCTAATGTTATCCTGATCATCATTTACCACCTTTGATCCCAAAGGTCCTCCAGCCTACAAAACACATTAACATCCTCCAAATTAAGATCAATCATTACTTAAACAATGAAAACAAGACAATCACGTATATGCACTAGAAAGGGAGTTCATAGCTAGCTAGACCTGAAGATTATTAGAAAACCCTAGAGGTGCATGAGTAGTAATCGTGGTAGAAGAAGAGTTGTAGATGGGGAAAGAAGGAGAGGAGAGAGAAGAGGAAGAAGAAGAAGAAGAAAAGAAGGTTAAGACATTAGTTTCTTCAAATGGAACGAGGAAATTCATATTCTCTTGGATCATCGTCGACGACGATGTTACTTGTTGTAGATCGTAATTATTGAGTACTACTCTTTTTTCTTCTCCTCCTACTTCCATTTGATTTAATCCCAGTCTCCCTTTTTATTGAGTGTATTAGTTTTTAAATAGTGTATAACACTAATTATTTTGTCTATATTTTATATTAATAAAAGTTATAAAATGTTACTTTGACGGTTTTTCTTCTCTTGCTTTCATATATAGAGAGGTAGGGTTTCGTGTGTATACGTCCATCATTTGAACCATTCGTGTCGTTGGCAGTCAAGCTTCATGTGAAGTGTTTATAAGTTCTAAAATAATATCCCGGACAAAACAAAAATTATTCGGATATATACCGCAATCTATATATATATATATATATTATAAGGTTCTCGATATTTGTTTTGGTGGAATATAATGTTTAATGTAATTTTCTTTCAACGATACTTTTTTTGTTTGCGCCGGTTGTACAATAAGTTGATAATGATCGATGTGTGGAATTTTATCTTCCTATCAACTTAATTAGACAATTAACAACTTTACTTTCATTTATTTAAGCAAGTAATATGCATCATTAATTGAACCTAAGCATCCCATAATGAGGCCAAACAAGGGTTTGGAGATTGGACTGATCATTGCTGAACAGCTTTCCGAAGCAATCCAAGGAATCAAAATTATAAGAAATTAATTGAAGTAAAGATTTATCTTAATATATAAGAAACTTGAAGATTTTCCTTTCACATGACAATATCTAGATTAGAGAGAGAAGAGAGATAGAAGAGTCAAGGAGGTAATTGAGTGTGGTGGAGGTACATCAAAGCTTCCATCCATATCTCAAGATGTGTCCTAAAGCTGATGATGGAAACGACACCCAGAAAAGTTACCTCTTCCCAAATCATGTCGAATCCACTTTCATAAATTTTGTTTGTAAATGATTCCATTGATTTTTTTTTCTTGGTTGAATATAATATCAAGAAACTAACCTAAGGCGATTAGCATCGCTTCTTTTATATATGTTTACTTCAGTTATTGAAAATTAAGATTAGAAAATGCATATATAATGTTGTAAAACGGTCGGATGTTAATTGGATGATAGAAATGTATGTCATCGCTCTTCTCTTATAATTATATAGTTCGACGATCCATATATATCATATTAATCAGTTGATTATAATTGACGGATTTTTAAATTCGACTTATTATTCATTTTGCACATAACCAAATTTATCGAATTTAATCATATTCGCAGAACGTTGAATTTTATACGTCTGCTTTTAATATATATCTCGCATATAGTAACAAAAAGGTTGTACTTTTATATTATGTGAATTTGAGAATTACACACAACAACACACAAAACACCTAAATTAAAAAACCGGCCAACTTCCTCCACAATAGCAACACAACGCAACAACGACTAATAAAGCGCATATAATTTAACATTTTTAATATTTTCTATGACATTATCATAAAACATGATTGAGGTGGATTAACTAAGTTTCATATTTACTTTACCGGTCCAATCAACTCCGTAATTAACTATCTACTTAATGAAAAACACCTGATTAAATAGCCATTAAAGGGACTATAGTACCATTAGGTAGTTTATTCATTTATTCTTTACCGACACAGACAAGTAGATAACCATTAAAATGACCAAGTTAAGTTTCATATCCTTTTACTTACAAGGATAATATGTTAAATTATGAGTTTTATTTACAAACAAATTT
Organism: Brassica juncea; assembly: GCA_018703725.1. Taxonomy (NCBI): domain Eukaryota; kingdom Viridiplantae; phylum Streptophyta; class Magnoliopsida; order Brassicales; family Brassicaceae; genus Brassica; species Brassica juncea. Next base: position 56,058,894 of record CM031942.1, on the reverse strand, counting down.
ATATGCTGTATAAATTTCACAATATAAAACAAAGCACTTCATATATAGTACTCCTTCTGTTTCGGAATGATCTATATTTTTAAAAAAATTTGTTTCTAAAAGATATATATTCTACATTTTAGTGTATGTAATAATGGTAAATTGTAAATTTTGAAAACATTAATTGTGATTACTGATTTCTGATTGATAAAAATTATAAAAAATAGTTAAACATAAAATATAATGTATTTATAATCTAAAATTTATATATTTTTTAATGTGTGGAAACTCTAAAAATACATTATTTTGAAACGGAGGGAATAGTTATTATAATAATATTTTAACTCTATATACAACATGCTCTCTCTATATGGCAAATGCAAACGTTTAAATTTTGCACATGGTTAGTAAAAACAAAATATTACGTACAGTCTATCTTCTTTTAAGTTTAATTAAAGATGTTTGTATGATGTACATGTATATAATTACATTTTAAGAAAAAGATTACGATGCAAACGAAAGAAGGACATTAATGTATTGTATGGTCATAGGTTGAGCAAAGAGACGAAGAGAGGAATATTAAAATTAAAGGTCATATAATAGGGGATGAATTCCATGCAACAATGATTACACGTTCCAATCAAATCCGTAAGGAATTTTCCAAATTCAATGATGGTGAGATTTCTAAGGCATCTCTCTTTAGTCTTTTTTTTCTTCCTCTCTTGTAGATGTGCCCACTTTGTCTCCTCCCTCCATTTTCAGCCTTTCTTTTTCTCTTCTTTTGTTTCCTGTTTTATACTTCTTTCAAATTCAAATGAAGATGGTCTTTATATCACAACCCAACAATAATTAACTAAAGTGGTTGTACATATTCACAAACTCTTCCCCAGAGAAGTTTAATATTGATACTCATGGTATATATATAAACACGTTATTCCGGATATTAGTCTTAAATTTTGTGCTGATAAACTGATTAGAATAAAGAACAACAAAAATGTTTACGAAAAAGATATATTAAGACTTTCATAAAAAATACAATATGCATCTAGTGAGTGAGTAAACTTAATTTCTTAAACGAATATGAATACTATTATATATTAGAAAATGTTATATTTCACAATTTCAAATATCAAATTCCGATTATGCTCGAACTTTCTTGATATGGTCGATCTTCTCTCGGTATCTTAATAAGATCAAAAGACATATTATTGAAAAACATAAAAGTAACCTTTCACTACCACTCTTAATGGGTGGGGTTCTTAGTGGAATATAAGAAACTGTCTCTTAACTTTTAACTAAAAAAACTAAGAACCGGCTCTTAAGTATCTTATTTAAGAATTTAAGAGCCGGTTCTTAGTTTTTTTAGTTAAAAGTTAAGAGACAATTTCTTATATTCCGCTAAAAACTTCATCCTAAAAACCCTTCAGTAAATATGCTCTTAGATACTCATCACATTAATCTCCAGCAGTAGAATCCACAGTAAAATCCACAGTAAGATTTTTTTATTGATTAAGAGATTTGATTAAGGGTTTATAAATTAATGAGTGTGGGGCTCCAAACAGTTTTGATCATTCATCGTACTGTGTATACAACAGTGGATAACCTTATAATTCTTCATATGGTAGTTATGATATTTGGATATGACTACACACAAAGGAAGAAAATAAAAATGGTCTTCAGAAATCAGAATGCATAATCTGAAGACCAAGATTGGTCGTCAGAATGCATAAACCCAAGATTTTCGTTTCTGAATTGGTCCAAAATATAACCCTAAACCCACTTAATTTTCAGGCCCTATTAGCCTATCAAGTAATATCCCAAGTTAAGATAGTCTTTTCCAAACATCAGAATCAGATACTGTTACTTATATTATGTGCATTAAAGATTAAACATCAACATGAAACAGAGGAAAGACAACACAAAGAGTTTTACTCAGCTTCTTCAGTCGTCTCTTCACTTCAGATTTGGATCTGACTTCTTTAAGACCTCCATCTAAACCAAAATCTCTCCCTCTCCATCTAAACCAAAATCTCTCCCTGCATCACAAGATTGACTTCTTTAAGACCTCCATCCAACGCATAAGACTCCATCTAGTCCAAATTGTGTGTTTTAGAGGGAATGATAATTTAATGGGCTATTTACTACAAGTGTAAACCCATAAAATTCAATATCTCAACCCAAACAAGGCCCAAGTATGATCCTAGGGAGATGATACTGATTATAAATACCGTCTTCTCTTTTTCTTTTGCTGGAACTCGAGTGGATTGGCTAGATAGGTTACTAGTAATCGACGTATCTCCTTTTTGCCAACAAAGTTAATGGACCACGAGGAGAAAGTAGGGTTTCTTTCTTTCTTTCTTTCTTTCTTTCTTTCTTTCTTTCTTTCTTTTTTTTTTTTGAGAAAAGGTAAGGTTTCTTTCTATATTTTTATAGCTCAAAAAGTCTAATAATGACTTTTTTCTTTTCAATATCTATTTTTAAACGATGTCGATACCTTTTTTGTGTATCAAGACTAATTCATGTATGTGCATAATGGTTGTGGAAAACAAAGACTAAACGTGCATAATGGAGGAGAATCAGGAGATCAACACATTGAAAACCAAACAATAAGTCATTGGAAAGTAGGTTTTCTTTTTTTTTTTTCTTTCTCTAGCGTAAAACCAAACAATAGGTCATTGGAAAGTAGGTTTTTTTTTTTTTCTCTAGCGTAAATTATTGAACATATACATGATCTTGGTTGAAAAATTTGACAGCGGATGAAACATACATGAGGGCCATGAACTAAGAGCTTTGACCAAATCTTAAGGTAAACCAGCTTTCAGAATCAGAAGAAGATACGTATATACATGTTAACATAGCTTATTAGTTTTGTGTTGAATGTTCTGTCACTAGATTTAGTCTTTAATTTCCACTTCTAGGTCTGAAATTAGTTTCTTATGGCATATGGATGACTAGATATGTGAATTATTATGATTACCAATATATATTAGAATGTTTTCATGAGATTTTGATAGAATATGCAAATAGTTATAAACTTGATAATACCCGTAAATAGAAAAGGTTGCAACTATTCCTTTGAATTCAAGTAAAGGGGTTGAAATTATTTATGTTCTTGCTGCTTTCCAAAAGCATGAAAGGATATGATATCGCTTTTATTTGTATATAATACTTATATATTCTTTGGGATCGTGAACATTTTTAACCCAACTAGAAGAACTTCAGATAACATTTGTAAATTGAAATCCCACATGATTTGATAATTCCAGTCCCGCTTAATCAAGTTGTATATTGCTAATATCGACACCAGATCTCACTTTCAGATTTAGAATAACCAATTGAATAAAAAATTATTTAGTTGGATAGAGAAAAAGAATGTACCATAAAGTTAGGCTGACTAAAGATTACACGTACCACAAAGCTATAGAAGTATATATAGAACTCAACATCAAATAACTTCTGATTTGTTTTTTTTTGCTTTGGGTATAACATTTTCTAGAACTAGAATTTTATTTAAATTTAAAAGATCTCCCAGTAGTTGTAGACATGTCACATGTTCATGATTGATTTGTAGATCACGTGGACCAAAAAAAACAAACAGAGTAACTACACAAAGGTCAGCTTTAGTTAAACTTCATCCATCAAAACATAAGGCCCATGCATGCCTCTTGCAATTGTCGCCGTGATGGCATTTCCTTATTTTGATTTTCAATTATGAAAATACATGGTTTCTAAAAGTATTCATTTTACCCAAAAAGTATTCATTCATCCTGAGAAGATTAAGTAAAATTAAATTACATTTAACAGTTAAATTTTTTTTAAAACAACAACAACGTATTATTCAAGTTGACTGACCACACACACAAAATCTGATTGATCATGTATGTTGACGTTTGAATTTGAGCGCAAAATTTATTAAACAAAATGCCGCAATACCTAACTCTCACGACCCGCTTTTTAACTGTGCGACTTGTTGTGACAAGACTGAGAAGCTGATGGAGACTGGAGTACACGCGCGGGGTCCACCAACCTAACTGCCACCTGCTCTCCATCGGCCCGGCCCATCCCAGCCCGTCGCTTACAATGACGTAACTATAAATATCTATTTTTTTCTTTTTAATTAGAAAGAAACGCCAACAATCTATTCGGAATATATTTGGTTTCTTCCGCTTGAGTACGCCGTCCGATCATCTCTCAATCGCCGGCGTCACTCAGTAGATCTTGAAACGATTAGCTGTTGTGCGTAAGACTCTTCCTCTCTTAAGGATTCTAGAACCAGTTTTTGAGGTCATTTGATTGGATTATTTGAATTCTCCTTCTCTCGACGGTGATTGAACTCTTCTTTCTATATTTGTTGAAGTTCGCTGACGTCTCTGTGATTTCGCGTTGCGTATGTATATTTGATCATGTTCCATTATGATCCAGTCACAGAATTGATTGTGGCAGGAAGGATGATGGAGATTATGAGGTAAATGTAAATCGAAAGGAGGGAGCGTTGAGAGATGGATGATAGAGAAGGATCGTTCGTAGCCGTCAGGCGGATTTCTCAGGGTCTGGAACGTGGAAGCGTTTACAGTTCCTCATCTCGTAACTTTCATCTTCTCACACTCTCCTAGCTTATCTCTCTGCACTTACTGTTTGTTTTTCTGATATATACTCTCATTCTGTAACCTTTTGCTTGGTTTCTGGATTATTTGCTATATTTAGATGCCTTATCTTTCGTCTAATGCCGCACTTATATAGATAAGTAGTTCCAGTTTGGTGTTAGTTAATTAAATCTTAGTATATGACACAGTTCTGTAGATTTTTTATGGGAGTTGTGTGTATTAGAGATATAGACTAGCTAAAAGATGTTTGCAGACTCAGTATCTCACCTAGTATTCCTCTCTTGTAAGCTCCAAAAACATTTGTGTGTGTTTGTTATAATAGCTGAGGGTGTGCCTGGATCAGCAGCTTGGTTAGGCCGGGGTCTTTCTTGCGTCTGTGCTCAGCGAAGAGATAGTGATGCACATTCTACCGTTGATCTTACACCTGCTCAGGTACTCTTTTCTTTCTCCGTTGTTTTTTTTTCTTGTTTATTACATTGAAATAATTTAACCTGTTTGTCCTCTATATATCAGTTGGTTACTTGTAAGTGCGTCAAGGTTGCTAATAATTTCTACACTGTTGTTGGGACTTGCAGGAGGAATGCTTGCAGAGGTTGCAGAACCGTATTGATGTAGCTTATGACAGCACAATACCTCTGCATCAGGTACACTTCACGTGAGGGTTATTAATCTATTTAAATTTTCTCATATAATATGAAGACAGTGGACTTGAGCCATTAACTGGAGATTGTAGAATACTCTAGTTTTGGTTTCCCATTGCACTTGGTTTTAAAAAGCAATCGCTTTTGGCGCCAAATGCAAGATTGCATCATAAGTTCAGATGTAACAGCTTTTATAATTACTTTTTTTTTGCTCGTAGAGAGCTCTGAGAGATCTCTGGAAACTTGCCTTCCCTGAAGAAGAGCTTCATGGGTTGATATCTGAGCAGTGGAAAGAGATGGGTTGGCAGGGCAAAGATCCTTCAACAGATTTTAGGTACAAGACTGACTTTCCTCACCATTTTTTATTGATATTTATATTTGTTGCTTCCATCTTCTTTGACTTACGGTGCAGCATCTTTCAGGGGTGGTGGTTTCATTTCTCTTGAAAACTTGCTGTACTTCGCTAGAAACTTTCAGGTATACCCCCATATACTCTTTGTAAACGTTTCAGAGAAGAATGAGTTTGCTTTCTTGAATAACTTTCCCTTTTCATGCACAATATTTTTTATATATATCTATGTATCACATATAATATTTGCTCCATGAAGTGGGGCTTGTTTCACAGTTTCCTCACCTCGTTTTGTAACGCCGCATGTCCATATGCTGCAGAAAACCTTCCAGGACCTTTTGAGGAAGCAGGTTGGGGAAAGGTCCGTATGGGAATATCCTTTTGCTGTTGCTGGTATCAATATAACATTCATGCTCATTCAGATGCTTGACCTTGAAGCAGGTATATGGCCACAAGAATCTACTTACGCACCGTGACTGTAACAAACACTATTTGCATGAGTACCGTATTGAGATGATCAGGAGTTTACTTAACAATATTGTCTTTTGAAACTTCCACAGTAAAACCTCGAACAATTGTCGGGGCAACTTTTCTGAAGTTCCTTTCTGGTAAGCTCTCACACAGTGCTGTTCCGTTTACACTCAACAGTGATACTTGCTTTTCCCAATAACGATTCACTGAAACTGCAAACGGAGATACTTTGATTGGATTTTAACACTGATTCAGATAAGTGTGTGTGGGTGTAAGCAGAGAACGAATCAGCGTTTGACATTCTTTATTGCATTGCATTCAAGCTAATGGATCAGCAGTGGCTTTCAATGCGTGCCTCATACATGGAATTCAACGTAAGTACTTCTCTAAAACGTATCCATACATTGTGTTTGCAACAGAGATAGATAGTGTTCTTTGGATAATTGAATTGGTAACATTATATATGGATGATGACACAGACGGTGATGAAATCAACAAGGAGACAGCTGGAGAGAGAGCTGATGCTGGAAGATATAACGCATCTTGAAGACTTGCCCTCCTACGCTCTTCTCTCTCAATAGTTTGTGGAGGGGAGGTTGGGATGAATCTCAAATTGGTTGTGGTTAAATCGGAGTGTGTAGTTAGAAAAAAGAATGGGGTTTGTTTTCTAACAACGTTGAGGGTTTTTAGTAACTTGTGTGTTAATTGATGGAAGACGATTGGGTGATGTGTGGTGGCAATAAAACATTTGGTTTATCTCCAACTCCTAAAGTAGTCTCCTCCGTAAATAGAGGATTCTTATGGTGGCGGCTACACTTCATCTGTTTTTGTAAAGGTTTACCCTTTGGATTACTTATAGAGATAATATGCGATGCACTCATAATTGGAAGAAAAGGCAAAATAATAATATTGTATATTATTCAAATTAACAAATGGTCTTATTGATGATCATGATGATGGTTCCATTTGCATTAATAAATGATAGGGTAAATGCTAAATTAATCATAGTCTGTTCTGGTCATAATAAAATGAAACATATCAGTCTTGTGATCTCCAAATTTTTATGAGTCTTTTTTTTTGGTCAAAAGATATAGGTATTCCAATAGTTCAAAAAATTGTTAGTTTTTAATGAAATTGTTTTTCGTCTCCAAAATTTCAGAGCCAATCATGAAAAGAAACTCATTAGCAAACCAACACCAGCATCAGCAAGATCTCGACCACCAAATAGCTCATTAGTCCTCCAGATGCAGCACTTGATGGCAGTTTGGTTGCCCTGAATCGGATTCGTGTGTTACTTAACAACTTTCTCAAAATATGTGATCTCAAAGTAGATATATATACCTTTCTTTGTATTTTAATCTGAAAACTCTTTATAAAAAAAAAAAGAAAAAAGAAAAAGCTAATCGAATACTAACTACGCGCAAGTTGAATTGCTTAATGTGATCTTATATACCATTAACAACCACCACTAGAATAAACATTGTTAAACAATCATTTCTTTTAGGAATTAAAGTCATAGTTGTTGATTCAGCTATTACGCGTTTCATATTGACAACGTAAAATACATTTGAACACGAGGGGGGATGGTGGAGAAGAGCTGTCCATGTGAGTCCAAAACCTATAAATTAATATATATGGAGAGGACATATGATAACGGATGATGAAATGGTTCTACACGGTGGAAAAAGGAAATGGAAAATAATAATAATTTTATTACAACAATAAAAAAGAAGTGAATGCGATGATGACAAACTGATAACGCCAAATAATAAAATCCTAACTATAAGAGGTGATGACGTGGGAAACACACTCAAATTCTCTTACAGAGTTATAACCAAAACAAAGTAGATCAAAAGCAAAGCACTGACTCCACCCTGGCTCTCTAAACCATTCACATCCACAAACCATAGCCCAAAGCCATCGAGACTCCGACCAAAACGTAACTCACCACTCCCTTTGAGGCACCACTTGCCTTCGGTGGAGGAGGAGAAGTTGACCCTGAAGCCGGTGTATCTGGAGTTCCGGCAGCCGGCGGTGATCCCGGTGTGGAAGGAGTTCCGGGAGTTGTAGAAGGCGGCGTGGGGGCAGCTGGAGTTCCGGAAGAGGCGGCTACGACCGTAACTGCAAGCTTCATGCCACCTGTACAATGACCAGGTGTAGGGCAGATGAAGTACTGTGTTCCTACTTTTTCGAGATCAATATCGGTGTCTCCACCAGAATGAGTATCGATTGGTGTGCCTCCACAGCTATCGTAACCGGCTTTGTTTACTTCGTTCACTGAGTGTGTAGGGCCATACTTGAACTCTGTTTTTAAAACCAACGTCCAAGTAAAACGTTCAGGAAAACATTAAAAAAAAAGAACCTAAGTAGATGGCTTCCTTGCGTAAGAGATTGTAAGTAACTAAGGATCATGATTTTTAACTAGAACTTAATACTTATTGTTGCAAAACTTTGAGTTTGAGCCTAAATATAAATTTCAACATGACTGAATAATAACGTACCTAGAGAGTCACCAACTCTGAAAGTCTTTCCTTTGACCCAAGCTGTGTAGTCCACACCACTATCCCATTGAGCAGCGTCTCCCACCGTGTACTTCACAGCAAGCGCGGCAGGGACAATGGCCAGGACTAGGAGAAGAGCAGTTGCAGCCATCTTTGACAAACCATTCATTGCCATATTTGTTAAGAAGAGAGATGTAATTGAAAAGATTGTGATGAGAAGAAATGGTTGTGGTGGCTATTATATAACAAAGTGATATGTGAGGACTATGGGAATTAAGTAAATGGAACTGTATGAAAAGTCGCCGCCCACGCCAAATCATTCAACAACTTCATCCTCTCTTTTTCATTTCTATTTTATCTTTTTCATTTCTTTGTTTGGTAAGGCATTGTCTTGATGCCTACCAACTATTTGTTCTTATATATTCAATACTAAAAGATAACGGAATGGATAATTAATCGAATTGTTCAGTGGCTTTTCTTTGATGTAAATTATATGCACACATCAACCTAATGAGTGGCTTCTTTCTATTTGGTTTTTATGTTTTCTACCTAAAAGTGTGTTGAGAACATGGGTTTGTTAATATGTTTCTATGTATAACACAAATACTAATGTTTATCACTTTAAATATTGTATTTATTATGTTGACAAAATAAAACTATTAAATTTCTTAGTTAATTAACATGTTATATAATCTGCAGCTGCCATGATTTCCTTATAACTTAAGCAAAATGTCAGCTTACGATAATTTTATATAATGCCTTTAAAACATGATATATGAAGAAATTAGTTTAAGCTATATTTTCTCTGGAGAATGTCATAAAGAAAACATTCTAATTTTATCACTACAAGTTCTTATCTACTTTAGACAAACTGTTTAAGTGTATGAATTCATATAGTATTTTTTTTAGTTTATATATTTTTGGTCTAGTTGCCAATTGCTAATGAAATATCTTCTACTTATATTTGATGGGGTTTTTCCGTTTTTGTTTGTGTGAGTGGAGTTTGTACGTTGAACAGAGAATTTTTAAAGGGTCTTCTACGTTGAACAAAGATTATCAATGCAACTCCTAAAAATATTCGTTTATCATATAAAAGAAATGAAAGCCTTTGTGTACTGAATCTGATCATTGTATTATTGGAAGGTTTATTTGAAGCCATTGTGTCATATTTTTTTTGTTTTGTTTTTTAACTTCTTGGTCCGACTGGGTCAGAAGTTATACAGAAGAAAAGATGAACAAATATTCGAAATGACTTCCTAACTCTTCTAGAAAAAGATAATGAGAATTAGGTATTAGGGGGAAGATGCCTAGCACGCTCCAAGGCTATTTTAATGTATTTGTCAATGATCAAAGATAGGTGTTGTGTTAGGTGAAACATATCTTTACAATACTCGAATGTTTCTTTTTCTGAAAAGATGAACACATACGAAACCAAATTCAATCTGAAAGTAAGCCTAGAAGCGAAATGGTCAGCGATAGATCAAAAACCAAATAGTACAATCACTATGTATTCCCTATCAATTCTCTGACCAAAAACAAAACTTAACTAGGAGACCGAGAAAAGAGAAACATTATTTAGAAGATTCATTCATTGTAGTGTTCAAAAGGGGAGTTTTTTGATTATAAAGATGAAAAAATAGTTGTTGAGTTAAAGAGGGAGCTTCTAGGGGAGGTCTAGAGCGTGTCATGTTGGAATTTGATGGTTATTATAATTTATCATCTCATCCATTGGCTTCAAATTAAAAGGAAAGGAGAAACCACAAAAATAACAAAGGATATCCCAACTTTTTTTAGCTGATTTATACTATTGTAGATTACGAAAAATATTTAAAGACTACTCTACAACTTATAAATCTGCACCATATTAAACCGATTTATGAAATTCCATTTTAACAGTTTTACTTGTAGCATACATAATATCTCTTGAAATGATTTCTATTAGCCTGGTGTAATTGATGATAAATCGTATTTATTGGAACTCTTAGTAAAACTACTAGACTAACAAAATATTTCCATTTTATAACTATTTAAATAATAAAAAAATTGTTGTCATAATGTGATATTTTACTTTTATTTTTTCAATATCATAAAATTATAATCTTGTCACTATAACAAAACATAGAGTTAACTACTAAGATTTACTACTACCAAACTGTCGTCGTAATGTTACGACTATGTTACTTCGATTGTACTTCTATTCCGAAAATCGTCGTAATGGCGAAGTAAAGTTACGTCGAACTAAAATCGACGTAACAAGGGGGACCTATTACGTCGATTATACAACGCTTACTACAGGTCGTAGTAAAAACGAAGTTATATTACAACTATCTAACATCCACAATTTCCCATCTATTTAGGGACTATGTTACGGCTATCCACAAGAAAGTGGTTGACAACGTGTTAATTGTTTTTGTGTGTGGTTGGTGAATAAAGATAGTTAAGTAGTAGTAAATTTTTCATATGTAGTATATTCGTAGCAAAATCTCCACCTACCAAATCTGAAAATTTCCTGTAAATATGCTCTCTTCTCCTTCTTTCTAAAGATGCAAAAAAAAAAAAACAAAAACAGAAAAAATAAATTCCAAAAAATGTCTCATAACGGCAATATCTATGAAGTTCGGAATTAGATGTACGCACATAAAAATTCTGCAGGAGTTGTGACAGATGAATTTCTCAATAGGGCGGAGATATTCATGTACCAAGCTGGAAACACACCTCTCACGCAGGAAACTGGTAAAATATTTTGTCCTTGTCGTAAATGCCAAAACACCAAATTTGTTCGTAGTGAAACAGTTTGGAAACGTATAGTAAATAGAGGATTTACCCCGCATTACTACACATGGTTTCATCATGGAGAAGGTGATAGTAGGAATGAAGCTAGTAGTAGTACTCACTTTGAAGTTGGTGGTAATAGGGAAGAACCGAGTCATTTGCATCCTGAAAGTAGTTACCTTGAGGATCATGTCGTAGATCATGATAGGATGCATGATATGATTACCGATGTATTTCGTGAAACAACAACAGTTGCTGTAGAAGTAGACAATGTAGAGGTAGAGGAACCAAACTTGGACGCAAAAAGGTTCTATCAAATGTTAGAGGCAGCTAATCAACCAATTTATGAAGGTTGTAGAGAAGGTCTTTCTAAATTGTCATTGGCAGCTCGGATGATGAATATCAAAACTGATCATAACTTGCCTCAAGTTTGTATGGATGCATGGGCTGAGTTGTTTAAAGAGTATTTGCCTCAAGATAATTTGTCCGCTGAATCTTATTATGAGATTCGTAAATTGGTTAGCAGTCTTGGCTTACCTTCATAGCAGATTGATGTTTGTATAGACAACTGTATGATCTACTGGAGGAAAGATGCGGAGTTGTTGGAGTGTAAGTTCTGCAAGAAGCCACGATATAAACCGCAAGGGCATGGACAAAAAAGGGTACCGTACCAGCGGATGTGGTACTTACCTATTACAGATAGGCTGAAGAGATTATATCAATCTGAAAAGACTGCAGCAGCAATGAGATGGCATGCCGAACATACTCAGAAGGAAGGCGAAATCAATCATCCGTCAGATGCAAAAGCGTGGAAACACTTGAATTCGGTTCACAAAGATTTTGCAAGTAACACTCGCAATGTTTATCTTGGACTATGCACAGATGGATTTAGTCCGTTTGGAATGTCCGGAAGACAGTACTCACTTTGGTCAGTCATCCTAACACCATACAACCTTCTACCAGAGATGTGTATGGAAAGAGAATTTCTTTTCATGAGTATATTGATACCTGGGCCCAAGCATCCGAAGCGATCCCTCGATATTTTCTTACAGCCTTTGATAGAAGAATTGAAGGAGTTGTGGTCAACAGGGGTGCAGACGTATGATTGTTCAACGAGAACAAATTTTACTATGCGAGCAGTTCTTTTGTGGACCATCAGTGACTTTCCTGCATACGGGATGTTATCAGGTTGGACAACGCATGGGAGACTAGCTTGTCCTTATTGTATGGGAAGTACAGACGCATTTCAGCTTAAGAATGGTAGGAAGACGTCATGGTTTGATTGTCATCGGAGATTTCTTCCCATTATCCATCCGTACCGAAGGAACAAGACATTATTTCGGTCAAAAAGGGTTGTACGAGACACCGCTCCACCATATTTATCCGGAGAAGATATCGAGAAGGATATTGATTATTATGGTGCACAAGAAACAGTTAAGAGAGGAGGTAATTGGCATATTCCTGCAAATATGGCTGATGGTTATGGGACACAGCATAATTGGCACAAAAAGAGTATATTTTGGGAACTCCCATATTGGAAAGATCTACTTTTGCGATACAATCTTGATGTGATGCATATTGAGAAAAACTTTTTCGACAACATCATCAATACATTATTGAACGTCCCTGGAAAGACAAAAGATAACAAGAACTCAAGGTTGGACTTCCCTGCATTATGTTCTAGGAAAGAACTGCATATTAAAAGCAATGGGCAACTGCCGGTTCCCATTTTCAGATTGTCAGCAGAAGCAAAGGCAGCGTTGTTCAAGTGGGTGGCATCAGATGTCAAGTTCTCTGATGGGTATGTGTCAAATCTATCAAGATGTGTTAAGAAAGGGCAAAAGTTTTCAGAAATGAAAAGTCATGACTGTCATGTTTTTATGCAATGACTACTACCATTTGCATTTGCGGAGTTGCTTCCAAAGAATGTTCATGAAGCACTTGCAGGTAACATAAATTACTAAAATTTTTAATTTATTGTTATATTAAATAATCCTACAAATTATATAATTCTTTGTGGAATATAATTATATTTTCAGGGATTGGAGCTTTTTTCGGGATCTTAGCACAAGTACCTTAACAGAAGATGTCATCAGACAACTTGATGAGAATATCCCGATCTTAATGTGCAATATGGAGAAAATATTTCCTCCGTCATTTTTTGACGTCATGGAACATTTACTTATCCACCTCCCGTATGAGGCATTGCTTTGTGGACCAGTTCAAAAGGGATGGATGTATCCTTATGAGCGATCCATGAAACATTTGAAAGGAAAAGCAAAAAATCTTGCAAGGGTGGAAGGTTCAATAGTGGCGGAGAGTTTGTCTGAGGAAACTTCCCACTTCACGTCATACTATTTTGGATCACAAGTCCGTACACGGAAAAGGGCTCCAAGCAGATATGATGATGGAGGTGTTATGCCGACATATGTCTTACCAGGTGTTCCTGACGTATTCTGTCAGATTGGACGTCTTGCTGGAAAACTCAAAGAAGTTTGGTGGTCGAGTACAGAAGACGCTCATAGTGCCCATACATATATACTCCTTAATTGCAAGGAGATGCAATCATTTGAAAGGTAAATAAATAATTTATTTACTTTTTATTTTATTTGTTTCGATATTAACTTAATATAATCTTTTGGAAATCAGTGAGTTTGTTGAACAGGTTGAAGAAGCTTTACCAGGAATATCGCCAAATGATCTGAACAAAAGGAAAGATCAACACTTTGTCCAGTGGTTAAAAACACAGGTATAAATCATGATTAATATAATTATTATAATATAACTTAAATATTAATGAATTCAATTATATATATGCAGGTTGATTACGATGATCCATTCTATCCAACGTGGTTTCACGAACTGATACAAGGTCCGGTCTCTAAGGTCACCACAGCCCCTATGTATTTTACACGAGGCTACACATTTCACACTTACGAATATGGAAGTCAACGAGCAACGATGAACTATGGAATATATGTGAAAGGTGAAACAGATTTCTATGGGATCTTAAAAGAGATCATCGAAGTGGAATTCCCCAGTTTAGTGAAGATGAAATGCGTCCTCTTCAAATGTGACTGGTTCGACCCTACTATCAATAGAGGTGTTCGGTATAACAAGTTTGGAGTTGTAGATATTAATGCAGCACGGAGATACAACAAATTTGAACCCTACATATTGGCATCTCAAGCGGAGCAAATCTGTTTTATTCCATATCCAAGGATCAGACAATCTGGAACTTCTTGGTTAGCAGCTATAAAAGTTACACCTCAAGGTCGAGTAATCGGTGATGATCAACCGCCTTTGCAAGAAGAAGCTGTTAATGTTGTTGAAGTACCTGAGCAACCCGTTGATGAAATCTTACTAGTTGATCCGCAAAACTTGATTTACGAAGATCCCTTAGAAGATATAATGGACGAAGGCAACGAAGATGAATTTCAAGAAGACGATGATACTAGTGATATTGAATCAAGTGATGGTTCTTCAGATGATGAGTGAATCTCATTATGCCATTCATTATGCCATATATATGGTTTTAATCATGTACTAGTTAGACTTTTGAGTTAATAAAAAATATCGTTTGATGATGTTGTTTATAAGTGTAAGTGTGATATATAAGTTTAGAAGTTTTGGGGTTTAGACTATTGGGGTTTAGGGTTTAGGGTTTGGGGTTTAGGGTAACAAACAAGGGTCGACCCTAAATCGTCGTAATTAACAAACGCGGGTTGAGTCAACTTCGTTGTAAACTACATTCGACCCTGATTCGTTGTAACATAACATCTATATTACTACGAATTCTCAAAATACTGGCCGTCGATCATAAATCGTCGTAATACCTAAAACGCGGGTCGAGTCAAATTTGTTGTAAAGGCCATTCGACCCTGTATCGTGGTAATTTAACAACCACATTACTACGATTTACAAAAACAAGGGTCGATCCTGTATAGTAGTTATTTTACTTATACTTTACGACGATCTACATATATATATATACACACCAAATCCCCACCATAATCTCACACCAAAAATAAATCTCTTAAGATAAATAAAGATTACAAATCGATCATCAAAACCGTTCTTATCAACTCGGTATAGCTTTCTTTGGTTTGAGGAGCCAAGCAAAGGCTATACGAATTGATAAGGATTGTTCTTGTGGCCGTATACATTCAAAACCTAAAAAAACATTGCTTTCAAAAAAATTATACGGGAGTGCACGGTTACTAGAACAGTTCTTATCAACCCTACATAGCTTTTCCTCAGTTCATGAAACGAGAAAATTTTATGCCGGGTCGATAAAAATTGTTCTGGTTACAGTGTGTACTCCTTTAGATTTTTTTTTTCAAAAATAACATATACTTCTAAGTTACTACGATCAAAACAAGGGTCAAGTCAAAATAGACGTAATATGCCTACTCAATTACGACGATTTTAAACGCGGGTCGAGTCATTCTAGTCGTAATGGGCCTACTAAATTACGACGATCCAAAACGCGGGTTGAGTCAACCTAGTCGTAATGGGCCTACTAAATTACGACGATCCAAAACGTGGGTCGAGTCAAAATAGTTGTAATGGGCCTACTAAATTACGACGATCCAAAACGCGGGTCGAGTCAAAATAGTCGTAATGTCCCTACTACATTACGACGATCACAAAATCCCTATATATAGAAGCCACAATCGACCTCACGTGGTTGCTAAACTCTCTGCCTTCTCTCTAACCTCTCTCTGCCTTCTCTCTGCCTTCTCTCTAGGTATGATTTTTTTTTTTTTAGTGTAGGTGGTTTAGCTTAGGGATGGAATTAGATTAGGTGGTTAGTTTAGGAATAGATAAAATTATATTTAGGTAATTAAACGTATTATATTTATTTTGGATGCACATTTTATATATATCTTTTTTGTTTTATTTAATAATTGATTTTTTTTGAACAAGTTGATTGAGTACACATGTCTACTCCTCGCGGTAGAAAACGACTTAGGAGACCCAGCTATGAGAGTACATTTCTCAGTGGACAGACTGATCATTCTGCTTCTACCTCTGGTACTGCAACCCAGTCGGAAACAGTTCCTGAGAGCCAATCTCAGGAACGATCACCAGCTGTGTCTGCTCCTCTTCCACCATGAGTGCCTCCTGCACCGTATTTCCCTCCACCGCATGGTCAGCCACCTCCTGCTGCTTCTCCACCTCCTCCGGCTGCTGCTCCACCTCCTCCGGCTGCTGCTCCACCGCCTCAGGCTGCTGCTCCACCGTATGTCCCTCCACCGCATGTCCATCCTGATTTGATGGTGCCCCCGATGCACCGTACGCTAGATTTACCGTTGAGGATTTGCTTCAGATGCCGGGCCGCGAAGGTTTACCCGTCATCGATCCCGATCGATTTGGCAGCTTTGACAGCTTCTAATGCCGCCTTAGCAGAGAACCGGACTCAGATGATGGGCATGGCGTCAATGTTCGATTTGATGGCGGAGTCAGACCCGAGGTATGGGCAGATGTGGAGTCAAGTCCGTCCTACCATAGTCACACAACGCACCGCGGAGGAGCAGGCGGATCTAGAGCGACGGACCGAGAACCGTAGTCCGAGCTTCGGGAAGACCTTAATCTTTAGGTTTTTTTTGTAATTTTTATTTTGAATTTTAAAATATTTTAATATATTATTATTATTTTGTTTATATTTCTGGTTATTAAACTATTTTAAAATAATTATATAATTCATTTTTTATTATTGAACAAAAAAAAACAATTTTAAATATAAAACTTTTTACAAATCAAGGTTAATTCGTAGTAAATATTCTAAAAGAAATCGAGGTTAACTCGTAGTAAAATGTTCGAAAGAAATCAATGTAAATTCATAGTAAAAAATAGATGTAATGTAGTCGTATAATTTACTACCAATGTACTTCGACATTCGAGGGTAATTCGTTGTAAATATAGCTTCTATCTTACCTCGATATTAACGACTACTTTACGTCTGCATTACTTCGATATATTTTACTTCTATTTTACTTCGATTTGTCTATTACTTCCACGTTACGACGATTTGCGTCTTTACGTCGATTTGACCTCGATTGTCATTCGTCGTACTTTTCCTTCGATTTTACGTCGATTTTTCCATTATGACGAGCTAGTAACTACGATTCGTAATTCGTAGTTAAGTCGTCGTAATGGTGGTTTAACTACGATTTAACCACGATATATGCAGTAGTTATAGTCAACATTTGTTGTAGTGTGTGAATCCAATGTATATTTCAACAGAATTACTTTGTTGTGAAGGTAGCAAATAATCACTTCAGAAACGTGGTCTTCTTTTCCAAATAGTTACCATGACAGATTCACCGAATATTTGTTGAGCTATGCACATCAGTGTATGAGTGAAAGAAAAGAACAAATTAAAAAGACAAGAATATACAGAAAAAGTTTAGTTGACTGACCTGGTAATAGTCGAGGCAAATTCAAACTATTCATAATCAACTTTGGATTACTACATGTGTCTATTACTCTACGGCCCATTACAGCTAAAAATTGGGCGTATGATCGGTCCAGCTCATAAATCATGTTCCAGTCGTGTTTTCACGTTTCAGGTTTGTGTTCGGTCAGTAATGTACGTCGTCTTAGGAGTCATTAGATTTTGAGACATTGATATAATGATGTTTAATGGATCCGTTTCAGATAATTCAAAGCGAAAATGTATAATGGGAATCCAATGGTGAGGAAGAAAAAGGAAGCCATGGAGGAGGCCATTGATACTGACATGAGCTTTAGCAAGATTATGAAAGATGTTGAGCTCTGTGGTAACACTCTCTCTCTGCTAAATACCAAGGAAAGTATCAGGTTGATCGAGATAGATACGCAAGCTTTGATGATCTGACAAGAGAAGCAAATAGACTTTTATATATGCTATTTTAGAATCCTCAATTCCATAACGTTTTCACTTAGTTTAATTAGCACTGCCAAGTTTTATCTTCTGCTTCCTTGATCTTAGTGTTATGAAGTTTTTTCGCATACGACGTGGAAGGATAAGAAATCACTGGAGAATCCGAATAAGAAAGTCACTGAACTTGGAGGGAAGGTAAAGATTGTTGTTAGCTTAAATAGTAATCAAAACCTTTTTCTTTTTGCTCATGATTTCTTGTTCTGAAAGTTACAGTTTTTTTTACGTTAAGTGATTGCTTGAGATAGATTTATTCTCTTTGTTGTTATTGCCGCCTCAAAAGAGACAGAGGCTACCGCTGACTCAAAACATTCGACTCTGATCCATCTAAACAAGGTTGCATCATCCAACCCTTATGCTTCTTACTGCGTGGCATCTTCCAAAACAAGAACAAAAAGAACAAGACAAGTAAAACGCAGACTGATATCTTCAGATCACACTCAGGTTCTCTCCCTGAGCTAGTAGCTGAACCTAACACATGGTCCATGTCCTTTGTTGGAACTCAAGAGTACTTAGCTCCAGAGATCATCAAAGGAGAAGCGTAGTGGTTTGGTATATTTGTGCATGAGCTTTGATGTAACCCAGCTGCAGAAACAAATCAAGAAGACTTGGCTTAGGATTAAACGAGACGGACCTGATGATTTATGTTTATGTACATGTTTCAGTTCAAAGAAAAAAAAGACCCAATAAGAAGGTACAAGTCACGGTCATATAATATATCAATCTGATGGTAATGTAGAGACCTACGACCATATTCAAGGGATCATACCGATCCGTCCTGGTGCGTCATATCTAGAGGGTCAATCCTATTATCGTCTAGGTGCGTCACATCCTAGGGCATTGAGTTAGAATATTGGAAGCCTTCCACATACTTCGTGCGACCATTCACTCCACATCCCTTTGTCTTTGAAGCTTTACGGTTTCATAGCAGCAAGGCTTATCCTTTTTACCAACTTAGAATGCCGACTCCTCGGAAGATTTTTATCAAGCTCTTATGGGAAAACATCGTTTAAAGGATCAGGAAACAGAGCCAATCTGTTCAATGTAGTTGGAGAACATTTGAAGTTTAGAGTCACCAGCGACTAGCTACGCAGTTAGGGACTTGATTTAGCATTTACTGGTGAAAGATCCAAAGAAAAGGGAGCAACGGAGATAAATAAGCATACATTCTCTGAAGGAATGAATTGGGCATTGATAAGGTGTAGTACTCCTCCTGAAGTGCCGAGACAAATGCAGACCGAACCGCCTCCAAAGTATTGACCAATTGATCCGGTTGAGTTCGGTAGTAATAGCAAGAGAATAATGGGACCACGACCACAAGTATCAGCAGGAGATACAATATCTGGGGGTAGATTTGTAGACTTTGAGTTTTTCTAACAATGTCTCAAGGGGCTTGAATAGACCAGGAGTGGAGGAGGTTTAGTTCTCATAGTAACTTAGGAGGTCCTTCTTTTGTTTGTATCTGATGGAAAGCTCATTTGGTCGTTAGGTCACTGACATGCATGTTTTGGTTGGTCCCAAAAGCAAAAGATATCGTGATCTAAAACGAATCATTCATTCCATGTATGTTATGTTATTTAATTCCCAAAACGTTACTCTATTTAGCAGTTTGCCTGCAAAAATGTATATTATATCTATCATCTCTGTGTTTTTGTTAAAAGAGTCGACATGATCTTTGCTTAATACTAGATTATAGAGAAAAGATTTCACAGGGAATCCGATGACAAAACAGACCCACTTTGATAAATTTACAATACATGCACACAAAAAAGAGACGGTTCGAGGCAAGCCCACACGACTAATGAACAAGCAAGATAAGGTTCTTTATTCATGCCTTGGAATTTCTTTAGAACATGTAGCTGAGAATTACATGAACAAACAAAAACAATCACATTTCATACATGGAAATCAAAATTCAAGTCCTAGATTTTTTTTTTTTAAATAGACTCCATAATATATACATTTTCTCTTCAGAAATAAACATTATCGAAACAACCAGCCCGAAATAATAAAAGACATAACCTTAGGAAATTTCTAGCTCTGGAGCCCTTTTACCTCATCAAAAACTTTAACTATATAGTATTCGTATCTTTTTCAACTATATAGTAATAAATATAGTGGTGCTATTTGATGGAGTATGAGCGAGTGCATACCGTTTGTAAGGACTCCGTGAACAGAGCTGAGAAACTGGTTAAAGCTTGGAACACACCTGGCAAACCCGTCTGCAAATTATTCAAAGTCATGGCTCTTGTCACTTCTATTGCCTTTGAATGTTTCAGCATCTCTTCCTCCACTCTTCTCTGGCATGCTCCTAGCTCTAACTTCTTCTCAGTGAGCGGGTCACGAGCGTCTAGCACGTGCCCGTTGTCTGGTCCTGAATCCGGGAGACCAAACCCGACAGTGGAGTATGACTGGTAATATTTCCTTTCGATGTTCCTAAGTGATGAAGCTTTCTTCTCAAGCTCCTTTGACGCTGATTCGGTTCGTTTCTTTATCTTTAGCTCCTCTGATTGTTTCGCGGAAATCACGTGAACAACGTTGATGAAGCTCTTGATTGCTTCTGAGGCCACCGTGTCCGGGACTCGGTCTAGAGTGAGCTTCCACTCATCGCAAAACGCGTAGGCATCTACTGGCTCTTTGTGACCGGGGTTTTCGTCGTGGCAAATTGGGAGGAGAGTTAGTTTGAACCAGGCTTGAACCGAACGTATGAACTCCCGTTGGAATTTAATCAGCCGACAGAAACTGGAGTGCCATAGAGACACGGCTGTTTCCAGGTCACGTGTTGCTTGTCGGTGTAGCTCAGATGTTGATTCCCCTTTGCCTGACCTGTTAATGAGCCCCTGGACTTGCTGTACGATGTTGTTCTGAATCTCGTGGAACTGATGCATTGCTTTCCACATGTACATGAAACTGCACAAGCATAATTTCAGAGATTAGTGTGCAACTCTGATGTTCAAAGCAAGTTCCTATCTGCTGGAACCAAAGCAATTATATCAGTATAGTCTTATGCTCTTCAAAAAGGTTTTTGGATCTTTCTTTTTTTTTTTGGCGTCACTACAACTACAACACTTGAACTTGGGTAGGGACCTTTAAATGCAGGTTTCAAACCACGATGCTTCACACTAAAAACAACGATGAAACCAAAAGGTAGATGATCTTTCATTTCTACGGAACTACGTATTAGCCAATAAGCATGATCTTAACACTAAGCCTGTTACTTATTAGTTGTCAAGATAAGCTATAAGAACCCAAAATGCAATATATGAATTAGTAGTCTTTATCCCCACTCTAATAAGCAGACAATCATGACCGGGAATCTACAAATCTAAAGAATGGCTTCAAAAAAGGCTATGAGATTTGCAGCTAGGATTTTTTTCATTAAATGTTCACCCACTTGACAAGTCCACACGATGATACGTACATCTACGTGTAAGTTATGATGATACAGACATGTCAATGCAACTAACAGCGCATTCATTATCGGATAATCATTGATACACAAAAAATAATATTTTTTAAAAAAAATTTTACCCGTGACAGAGTTCAACGAGCTGCGGGACAAGATCAGTATCTCGAAGGCGGAGAATGGCAGTAGATGTTGTACTGACGGCCTGGGAAGTAACGATTATAAGAGACTGTAACCTAGTTATAGACCCCTTTGTCTTGTCCAGCTTAGTCTCATTATCTCCCTTGTACTCTTGACTTTGAAGTTTTGACAACTTCTTTTGGTGTTCAATCTTAAACCCTTCTCTAGCCTGCAATATCATCCAGAGATTAGTAAAAAAAAACATAAACCAGCGAGAAATGAAACAAACTGATATGGATAAAAAAAGCAGAGGACCTTGACTTCCTCATAGAGTTTCTTTTCCCATGCCAAGAGGCGGTCAAGACTTGAACAAAGGCTCTTGGGACCTCCCGGTTGTTCAAGTGCGGTTGTGTCAAGCCTGTACTTGACTTCCAATGGCGGCTTAGAGGTCCACGTTGAGCTCAGGTTGCTCAGTACGCTACTCGAATGAATCACCGTTTCTGTCAAAACCAAAAACATATGACTAAAAGTATTGATTTTAAGATATATGGCTGGTTCAAAGTTTACTCTTCAAGTGGCTGAAACTGCGGTCGAGCTGAGCCTTGCCGAGATTAAGCATCTGAGAGACTTGCTCTCCTGCCTCCGCCGCCTTGTCGAAATTCTCCTTGATGGCATCCACAATCTCCTTCAAATCTCTGTGTCTCACCACCATCTTCATGTCAGCGACATCTCCTCCGCCTCCTCTGTAACTCCCTGAATACGTCGTCGCCGCGTCGTCATCTCCTTTCCCGTACTTCTCTTGTCCACCAACGCCTCCGCCGCTATACTCGTGCTGCATCGGTGCGTGCTGCTGCCGTCTCATCGAACTAGTCTTGACGGAAGATCCGAAGTCAGAACGCGTTCCGACTTCGGAGATTGACTCTCTATCTTCCTCCTCCTCCTCGTCGGCGGCTTCCGATGAGCTCGTCGTGCTGTAATGATCGTGATCCTCCCATTCGCTACACTGCACTTCCTCTCTCTCCGCTTCCTCCTCAACCGCACTATCCAAGATCTCGAACTGCTTCTTCTGCTTCCTCGAGTGGTGGCCCGATCTCTCCGTCTCCGTATCGAACTGCTTCTCCTTCTTCCTCGAATCGAAGAAATCATGCTCAGATCTCTCCGTTTCCGTATCGCTAAACCGGTCGTGTAAGTCTTGTTGATCGCTGAACCGGTTATGTAAGTCTTGCTGATCGCCAAACCGGTTATGTAAGTCTTGTTGATCGGTAAACCGGTTATGTTGCTGCCTCTCTTGAGATTTCCGGTTAAAGAACTCGGAATCGGGAGGGGAAGGAGGGTAGAAGTTCTCCCAGTTCCACACCGAGGAGGCTTGAGAAGGCGTGGCCGAGTAATTCGAGTTCTGGTAAGCCGTCGGGTAGAAACTCGTCGGCATGAAATTAGATCTCTCGCTCGACGAAGGGCTCGAGAGTATATGAGGCAGCTTCGGCTGCTGCTGCTGCTGCTTCCGTCTCCGATTCGAGGGAGCCGTAACGATCGGAGGAGGCAGCTTGGAGCTAGCAACAGAAGGAGATCGCGACGGAGGAGCTGGCGGAGGAGTGTAGACAGAAGGTGACGGAGGGACACGTGGAGGTATGTAATTGGAGGACGAGTGCTCGCTCGGAGTGTGGAGGAACACGGCGGGAGTCTGGTCCGATACGGCGAGTGGCTCGCCGGCGGCGAATGAGGAGAGAGCGGATCCGGTGAGACGCAGCGATCTGCAGTAATCGGCGTGAGCTGCAGCGAGCTGGTGACGCGCGCGAACTGATTCCGTCATTAGACGGCGGCGATCTTTGCACCGGCGAACGGTGTCCTCGTTGTCGAGCTTCGACGCTGCGCAGCCCATGGTGTTTGTTTGTTTGGCTTTTGGATTCTTAAACGGGGCGGCGCGTGAAGTCACGACATGTGGTATGCATAGTTTGGATAGAGGGAATCACGCAAAATAAATGTTGGGTGAGAGAAAGTTCTGAGCTGTTTCTTTTTCCACTTGATCGGATTTTGGACTGTACCTTTCCTCTATTTGTTGTCTACTTTATTAATTAAAAATAAAGATGAATAAAGAAAAACATTATTATATATTTTCCTTTTTTATCTTATTTTTCTCCACTGAGTACTGATAACGAATCAGTGACTGTCATTAACCTGGACTAAGTCTTGCTTTGTTATTTTCCACCAAATTATTAATCGTTGCTTATAAGCATGAGCATTCGGTGGCCCGTTCGGTATCGGTCCGGTTGATTCGGATTTTCGGTGTTATGCTCAGAAGTACCATTCAGGTTTTACTAATTATCGGATCAGGTTCGGTTTGGTTCCTTCCGAGTTCGGTTCGGATCGGACGTAAGTATGTAACCAATGTATAAAATCGTCCAAAAAAATATTTTTTAAACTTCAAAGATTGACAAATTTTCTTTTCAAAATATATAAATTATTTACAAATCTAGTTATATATTAGTTAAACTATCTAAATTAGCTAAAAAGTATTAAAAATAACAAATAAAACAAAATACAAAAATATATCTAAATCACCTTAAAAATATATAGAAATATCAACATATTTAACTAATTTCGGTTATTTTCGGATCCTAATTCGGATTTCGGTTCGGTTCGGATTATAACCAAACTCCAAAGTACTAAGCTGATATGTCCTATTCGGATGTTTTTGTATAATAGTTCGGTTTCGGTTTTTCCGATTCGGGTTTAGGTAGGTACTTCGGGTTGAGGTAAAAACGCTCAGGCCTAGTTGCTTAGTTATCAATTAAATAAAAAAACTATTAATTCACGTATTTCCTCTTTTTGTTTGCCTCTTTGCTTTGTTAAAATTTTGAATATTTATCTGTGAAAAAATAATTTTTCTTATGCTTTCAGATTATTTAGAATTTCATATTAACATATAAAATTTGATAATTGTAGTTTCTGTTAGTTATTTAAACGAAAATAGTGTGTCGGTTGATGATTTAATTAATGGCAAATGATGCGTTGTGTCGTGTTAGCGTGGTTTTGGGGTAGATAGTGGATCAAATTTGGAAAGACAAAAGTTGGACTATTAGTCAGAGAAGGAAATGTTTGAAATCTTAAATCATTAATCGTTGGCTAAAACGGCAGGGTGTTTGCTACAGAAAATTACAACCTGTGTATAATGTAGTCTGAAAGAGTCTTTTCTGTTCAAACCAAAAGAAAGAAAAAGGCTGAAAGAGAACAAAAAGCCACATGCATTCCCCTTTCCTCTCCACCTTTGTTCGAAGAGGCTCCATCAGATATACGGTGGAAAGTTAACAACGTGAGGGTCAACTTTTTAGTATTCTTAGAAACTGTTCTCTCTTTTTTTTTTTTTGCTAAAGCTTAAAAAAGCCCCCAGGGATGAGCATCTAATTCTTCTTCTCTCTTTGTTAGATGCTTTCATAAATGTATTTTTACATTGTTACACTAATTCAAGTTTGTATACAGCTACTATATCAACAACTATTAAAGAATTTACCATGAATCAGGATAAAGATACTTGTAAAAGAAGATGGATAAGAGTTGATTGATCAAGCAATAGGAAATTAAAGTGTTGATGGGTATAGTTTGGGTGGAGACGTCAATACTTTGTGAAAGTGACCAAACAGTTTTAATTTTTCCTTTGAAAGAACTCACAACTTTTGTATTATCTTTTTGTTTGTTGTAATCTTCTGATTCCGAATATTCCTATTTGTTTAGATTTGAGAGCTTCATATATAGTGTACTTATACATTATGCTTTGGATGCTTGATGCAACCGAGTTTTGTGCCGGTTTGTTTTCTAGTTAGAATATGGTAAATGTTCTACAACATGCATTCTTGATTTACATATTAATGACTTTTTCCTTATTGAGATTTTTATATTAATGGGATTCTATTCTATTAGAGTATGTTATTTTAACCAAGTTTTCTGTTGAAAGGAATCAATTCTAAAAATAGCTGTAATAAACCATACATTTTAATAGATTATTTTAGTCTTTATGGTGTGTGTCCCTGTCCTGTCTCGAGCAGCCATGTGGTGTGGACTGTTGTCTTTCCTCTCATATACTACATGTTGTCAACGAGTCATCATAAATTGTTGCGTTGAACGATTCATCTCCTATCAGTTTGCCCTAATAACATTTCAACCTATTTCTATATGTGTCTATAATAGTATTTGCAGATAAATTCACTTCAACCTATTTCTACTTTTCAAATAGAAATTGCTGTTTTTCTTATATGTTTAAGAGAAAATATTAATCTCAAATTTCTACTCTAAATTTAGGGTAATACTAAACTGATTTGTAAAATAAGTTAAATAACCAAAGATGGAAGGAGCAAAACAAAAGTCAGAACCAAAAATGTGTATTTGACGCATGGGTGGGTCACTAACTGAACCAATTTTATTTTGTGAAGCCCATAAACGGCCCAATTTTCGATCTGCGGGTCCCACTCATCTTTGTCTTGTCGGATCAGCCAAGTTAAGAGTTACAGAGCATTGAGCTCGTAGTTGCAATAAGAAGAAGATGAAGCATCAGCTTAACGAGCGAGAGACTCAACAGCTTCCATGGCTTCCGCTCGAGAGAAAATGCTTTCACCTTCTCCAACAAAGCCACCGTCACAGCAGATTCTCTCTTCTTCTGATCCACGCTTTCATGCTCCGTCACGTCATAGAAACCAACGTTCAAATCTTCACGAAACTCTTGGCTGTGTATGCGTCAGCTCTTGGTGTTAGTCACACACGTAAGTTGTTCGGCGAAAGGCCTCAGAGAGAAGACAGTTTCCTCTGTAACTCGCCACTATACTGACTCTTTTTCTCTTTACAAAGAACTTAGGAAGGACACGTGTTTCGCTCCCGACAATTCTATGTTCACGACATTGATAAAAAGTCCTGCACTTTGAGTATGTGTGTTGACCAAGGTCTCCAGTTGCATAGCCAGATTTGGTGATATGGGTTCTGTGCAGATATGTATGTTTCCACAGGAGTTGTTGATATGTACGCTAAGTTCGGGAAGATGGGATTCGCGAGGAGTGTTTTCGACGAAATGCCTCAGAGAAGGGAGGTTTCTTGGACAGCTCTGATCTGCGGGTACGCTAGGTGTGGCCAGGTAGAAGTAGCGAGCAAGCTCTTTGATGAGATGCCTGAAACTAAGGACATTATGATACACAATGCGATGATTGTTGGTTACGTTAAATCTGGTGACATGACCTCTGCTAGAAGATTGTTTGATGAGATGAGTAACCAAACTATGATCACTTGGACCACTATGATCCATGGTTACTGCAACAACCAAGAGGAGGAATCCGCTAAGGAGTTGCTCGATGCTATGCCGGAAAGGAACTTAGTCTCTTGGAATACAATGATAAGAGGATACTGTCAGAATAAGCAACCTCAAGAAGCTATAAGATTGTTTCAAGAAATGCAGGCAACCACGACGTGACTATCGTGAGTGTATTGCCAGCTGTTTCTGACGCTGGTGCACTCGGTTTCGGTGAGTGGTGTCACCATTTTGTGCAGAGGAGGAAGCTGGATAAGAAGGTGAAAGTTTGAACAGCGGTTCTTGACATGTACTCGAAATACAGGGAGGTAGAGAAGGCGAAAAGAGTGTTTGATGAGATGATGAGATAGAGAGAAGTAGCGTCTTAGAACGTTATGATAGATGGGTATGCTTTGAACGGGAATGCACGTGCAGCTTTGGATCTATTCTTGACAATGATGAGAGAAGTAAAGCCAGATGAGGAATACTCGTTGTTCTCTCAGCTTGTAACCATGGTGGATTAGTGGAGGAAGGAAGAAGATGGTTCTGTAACCAGTTTCAGAAACATCCTGTTCTGAAACAGCAACGAGAAGACACGACAGATTGTGGAGTGGGCTTCGAGCCTCTGAAGGCTGAAACGAGCTTTACCAAGATGGACTCACAAGAGACAACACAAAAGCCCATACAACAAAAGAATCAGTCAACGGCTATATTTGAAGCAATGCAAAACAGAGCAAAGGACAAACGATGTGGTCCTGCAGCATACGGAGTGGAGAAGCCAATAGCATTGCAGAATCGTTTCCAGCTGCTTGGGATCCAATGAGGATAGAAGCTGGCAAGGGACAGCTGGATACACAACTAGGGTTTTCATGAAAGACTTGGGTACCTTTTACTATTTTCTTGGGTTACAAGCTCACTTTCACTCTGGTGGTTTGTTCTTAAATCAGGAAAAATACGTAGAAGATCTTCTTCACATAGCTGGCATGTCGGAATGTTCTCCGGTCTCGACGCCCCTGCCAGTCCTGCTCCACAGAGGTCCTGATAAAACAGCATTGTTTCCTCAGCCTACATATTTTCGAAGCCTAGCTGGTAAACTTCAATACCTGACATTAACAAGACCTGATCTCCAATTTGCAGTCAATTACATCTGTCAAAGGATGCATGCTCCGACAGAGAATGATTTTCACCTTTTGAAAAGAGTGTTGAGATATCTCAGAGGAACAACCAACCTTGGCATCTCTTTTGATGCTTCTTCTGACTCTACCATTCAGGCGTACAGCGATAGTGACTGGGGTGGTTGTCCGGATACAAGAAGATCAACAGGAGGCTTCTGTACTTTCTTGGGAAACAATCTGATATCATGGTCTGCTTAGAAGCAAGAATCTGTCTCAAGAAGCTCAACCGAAGCTGAGTACAGAACTCTGTCTGATACAGCTGCTGAACTAATTTGGCTTCAAAACATCATGACAGAAATCGGCATTCCTCGAACCTCTCCACCTGAACTGTTTTGTGATAATCTCTCTGCCGTTTACCTCTCAGCGACGCCTGCTATGCACAAAAAGTCCAAACACTTCGAAGTAAATTTTCACTTTGTCAGAGAGAAGGTGGCCATGGGAAAACTTATTGTTATCATATTCCAGGAATACTTCAACTTGCGGACATATTTACTAAGTCTCTACCTATCAAGAGCTTTCAAGATCTTCGGTTCAAACTTGGTGTGGTCGTTTCTCCCACCCAAAGTTTGAGGGGGCATGTAGACAGCAATGGGAAAACGAAAGTGATGTGGAAACCGAAAGTGAAACCAGTTTCAGAAACATCCTGTTCTGAAACAGCAACGAGAAGACACGACAGATTGTGGAGTGGGCTTCGAGCCTCTGAAGGCTGAAACGAGCTTTACCAAGATGGGCTCACAAGAGACAACACAAAAGCCCATACAACAAAAGAATCAGTCAACGGCTATATTTGAAGCAATGCAAAACAGAGCAAAGGACAAACGATGTGGTCCTGCAGCGTACGGAGTGGAGAAGCCAATAGCATTGCAGAATCGTTTCCAGCTGCTTGGGATCCAATGAGGATAGAAGCTGGCAAGGGACAGCTGGATACACAACTAGGGTTTTCATGCTTTGTTATAAATAGAACTCTAGTGTTGTAAACAAATCTTAAGCAAAGAAAATTACAATGAAAAGCTTCATCTTTCTTATACTCTAGATCTTGTCTATCTCCTTTTGTTTACAGGTTCCACATGATGGAAGAGTTTGGTCTGATTGCAAAGATTGAGCACTATGGCTGTATGGTTGATCTGCTAGGCCGGGCAGGGCAACTAAAAGAAGCAGAGAATCTGATGACAAACATGCCTTTTGAGCCAAACAGTATCATTCTAAGCTCTCTATTGTCTGCGTGTTGAGAGAGTTCTTATGTAGGCCGTTGAATTAGAGCCTCGGATGATGGGAATTATGTTCAGTTGAGGAACTTGTGTGCTGCAGATTCGAGGTGGGATGACGTCAGGATGGTGAAGAACATGATGAGGAAGAACGAAGCCACGAAAGAGGTTGGTTGTAGCACGATTGAGATAGATTCTGTTGTTTCAGAGTTTATATCAGGAGATACAACACATCTCATCGGAGAAACATACATTTGGCTCTTGGGAAGTTGCCTATGCACATGAGAGACGAGGAAGGGAACTGGTGAAAGCATATCACAGTTTCCATGTTGGCATCAAATGCTGTACTAAATGAGATAAGAGTGAGTAACAACATTCTAAGAGAGGGAAACTTCATATTCATACAGTGGCGAAGCCACGTTAAACGGTCAGTGTGCAAGTGCACCCACAATTATTTTAAAATTTAAAATTTTGCATGTAAAGACTGTTAAATTTGATTAGCTCATATGGTAAAATGTCACATGTGCACCCTCACATTCTCAGGTTCGATGCTTGCCAAAGGGATTTTTATCTATTATTTTCAATAGTGCACCCAGTACATAAATGGCCTAGATTTGCCCCTGTATTCATACCAGTGACTCAAAGAACCTAGGCACACACACATCATCAGATTGTATGATGAAGTATCCGACGGAAGAACGGCAAATTCTCCAGATTGCTTTGGAAGTTTGGTTCCAGAAGATTGTTGGGTCCAGGTTGAAAATACGAGGAAACTTATAATTTGTGAATCATCACGGAGGCGGAAGCAGACTAGCATACTACATAAATAAAAAAGAGTCACGTGCAGTGTCTGACTTCCACAAGAAAAGGATATGGAAGATTGTTGACTTGTTTCTTATCAGTTTTTTAGACACGTTTGTTCTGCATCTCAATATACTTGTAAAGAGCGATAGGAATCGGTTTTACTTTTCCCTAACTATGTTCTGAAAGAAACCTATGTATCTTGCATTGATCAGAGCTTGTTTCAGCGTGTGAAGTTGCAATATTTGTCAATTTTCACATTTTAAACCATGAAAATGTAAGAAGGTAGCACTTCAAACCTAGGTGCTCAACAACTCACACTTCAAACCATCAAACTAATTTTATATATCTTATTATATTTTATTAAAGTAGAAGTACCATTGGAAATTGTTTGAAAACATGGATAATAGTATAAAAAAGAGTATAATGTTCTTTGAAAACATGTATATAAGTATATTAAGAAAAAAAGTAATGGGCATATGTTATTAAGAAAAATTGGATGTCCATTATATTATGAGAAACTATATATATCGGACAGCTTTAAAATATACAAAAATGACCCAATCTAATTAACTAAAAACATCTTTTGTCTAAAACAATCATAGAACAGAATTTAAATTTTATATACATATTTCAAATCAAAATAATAATTTAAAATTGATTTATATCAAAAATTGATTCAAAAATATACATATATTCAAAAATTTATTTTTACTAAAATATTTTCCAATAACCATTATAAAAATGTTTTCAATATATATAAGAAAAATACAAAACAAAGCCCAATTTCAAATAACAACTTAAATTATGGTTTCTATATTTCTCATTAAGTTTTAAAATATATATATATATATGATTATTTATAATTTTATATGAAGATACGTATAAAATACTATTAATTATATGACTACTTATATGATGGTATGTATAAAATACAATTTAATTAAATGATGATATATATATGATATATAATAGTGATATAAAAAATAAATAGCAACATATTTTTGAAAACCCCGTGCGGGTGTATTCAAAGTCTAGTTAACACATGAAACCTTTAAACTAAACTACTTATTTGTAAAGTAAAAATTTGACCGGTACTGTTTATCCTTGTGTAAAAAGATATGATGTCAATTATTTTACATTTTCTAAAAAATTAAGAAATACAAAAATAGTTAAAATAATAATAAAAATCAAAATTAATTTAAAAATCAGAAATAAATGAATAAATTTTATAAAAACTCAAAAATAGATACATAAAATTTTAAGTTATTAATTTTTTTAAAAAAACTTAAAAATAAAAAATAAATGAAAATTTAAATTATTTTAAAAAATCAAAAATAAATAAATAAAAAATTTAAATTTATTTAAAATAATAATTCTTGTTAAAAAATCAAAATTTCAAAATAAGTGAATAAATGAAATGCCAATGTAAGTTTCTGACATATTTATCATATGTGATGGATTTTCGATATATAAACGGTAACAATTTCCAGACATTATTATTGATCTTAATAGTTTCTACACATATCATTTATTAATAGCTTCTAACTTGTCGTTAGTTGAGAAACTTCTACACATTGTTTACACTTTAATATTGTTGATATTGATAGTTCATAAACTATCAACATCATCAATATTATGTCTGGAAACTGTTATCGTCGTTATATCGGAAATCATCACTAACGATATGTGTAGAAGCTATTAGCATTAATAATAAGGTCTGGATTGTTACCGTTAATATATCGAGAAACCGTCACATATGACAAATATATCAGAAAAGTAATTTAAAACTTTACTCATTTATTTCTGAATTTTTTATTTTTTTAATTATCATTTTTAATAAATTTAAAATTGTGTTCGTTTACTTTGTTTTTTTTGAATTTTTTGAATTTTGTTTTTTTTAAATAAATTTAAAATTTATTCATTTATTTTTTATTTTTTATTAAATTTTATTCGTTTATTTCTATTTTAAAATTAATTTGATTTTTATTATAACTATTTTTATATTTATTAATTTAAAAAAAAATGAAAACCCACTGACATATCATGTCTTTTTACACACAGATAAACAGTACCGATCATATTTTTACTTGACAAAGAAGTAAGTTAGTTTCAAGATTTAATGTGTTAATATAATTAGTTTGATGGTTTGATGCATGAATTTTTGAATACCAAGATTTAAAGTGCTACATTGTTACACTCTCATGGTTAAATACGATTTTCCCCTTCTTAATATGATTATTAGTTATATCACAAGAAATGAAAAGAGCCAAAAATAATGAAGAAGAAGATGGACAAAGTACCACCTTCAAATCCAATCAAACCTTTGGATCTGTTATTCAAGAAAATCTCAAAACCTTATTACCAGAAACACTTCATATCACACACAAGATTATAGTCTTGGTTTCATAAAGCATTTTGAGTGCTTGGCTTTGCAGCATCGCCTGGCTTTGCTTGGCTTTGGCATAGTTCTGTATATTTGAGATACAGAATTAAATTCTTACTGTCACTTTCTAAAAACACTTTTATCATGTG
The DNA here is from genome assembly GCA_018703725.1 of Brassica juncea. Classification (NCBI taxonomy): domain Eukaryota; kingdom Viridiplantae; phylum Streptophyta; class Magnoliopsida; order Brassicales; family Brassicaceae; genus Brassica; species Brassica juncea. The sequence goes on along the minus strand of CM031942.1, from coordinate 56,026,144 downwards.
GAAGATTCTGCCTGGTGATGCTCGAGATTGCGAAGGATAATCGTGGCAAAGATCTTAGCTTCTTGAGGCATATTTGCAGCAGCTGCAGCAGAACGAAGGACACGTCCTTCTCCTCTCCTCTGCATAAGGCTTGTGTGATGCATTGCATGACGACCACCAGGTAAAGTAAACTGAATCAGAGCAAAATACAAAATGCATCAGTTATGTCTCTCAACTAGTATTGGCCTTTCATCACATTTACATACCTGAAGGAGCGCAAACGCAGCACAGGACTTGAGTATAGAAGAAGGGTTGTATAACATAGTAACAAATCTTCCAATCTCAGCACCACTGCATCTCAAGTGGCCAGCTTCTTGTATGCGAGCTCTCTTTGTCACTTGTGCCAACATAGTAGGAGTAGATGAGACAGCTGCAGCTATAAAGACTTGAGGATCCATGAAAGTTATAACAAAAGCTTCAATGTGTTTAAGAGCCATTCTTTTTGCCCCATCTAATCTTATGCTTTTCGATGTGCTCACTGATGAAGAAGTTCCTATCATCACAGCATATTCAAACATCCTTTTGCCATTTGATAATATTAAGAATCAAAATTCAACTTAGATGGTTATATTAAAGCTGAGTTATATATATATATACCTTCCACCAAACATGTATGCTAAAGCCAATGCAGCCATGAACCGAGCCATTTTTGACTTGGAAGAAGAACATAAGTGAACAAGAGCTGTGACTCCTTCTTCCTCCTCAATGTGAAGTGCGTTACCAGGGTTAAAATAAAGATTCCATAGATCTCCTGCTGCAGTGTCATGGACATCCTGATAAAGAAAAATAAACACATTGATGAAAATTTGACCAATTAGCTAAAATGGTTAAGCTCTAAGCCACAAGGCTTGAAGAAAAAAAAAAGAAAAATGCTTACCTCCACGTAGTGATATCACATTTATTTATTGGTTGTTGCTCCATTACCAAAAAAAAATGATCTAATTTTAATAATCATATTAGTCACAAGCTTTTTATAATTTGTAACTTCGTATCAGTTAATTAGGTCGAGTTGTTTTTATATATTTTGGTTTAACATTAAACTTTTGGACTTGATCAATCTATGTCTGGTTTTGTTGTGTATCTATTTTGGTAACAAAATCATCAAATCTTTAAAAAAATATTCTTTTTAGTGTACTAATATTAGAAAGGAATGATATATGTTTGACCATAGTGATACTTCACAATGTATGTTGGGCCTATGTTTGCCTAGCTAAAGTAGGCCTTTATCCGGTAACGAATTACTAGAACCCATTATAAAGATTCATCCATTGGGCTTAAACCAGCCCTATATTTCATTTAGATCGGAGCTAGAATAGAGTGAATGGCGTTGCTCAAAGAAAAAAAAGAAGAGTGAATGGCACAGGCTACAATTTACGTCACCTTTTCTCTTCTTTCTCCAATCATATACTAATGATTACTGTGTCAGGTTACTAGGTGAGTTTACCTACAATGGTTCTGTTATTCAACAGCCACCTTATTATTTTTTTACAATCCACATCACCATATTTTATTTTTTCTATTCCACATCATCATTAACATTTATTTGACATCTATATTATACAATAATTTATTTTAAAAATTTAACATTCTACCATTTTACTTACAAAAATAAATATTTTCAACTCTCATTTTTCTATTTTAATTACGAATTTTATTTTAATAATTTTTGATGTATTTATATAAATAAGAATTTAGTAGTAAATAATGTCAATGTTATAATAAAAATTATGTATCCAAATTATATGAACCAGGTCTCTTTTTATAGGAAATAAAAAATGATGAATTTTGATATATATAAATTTTTTAGAAATTTTTTTTATAAAATAAATCACTTGAAATAAGTATGGTAAACAAAAATTTAAGTTATTTAAATAGCCAACTAAAATTCAGCAGCTACATTATTTTCATTTATTTGTTTTCATAAAAGTAAAATTTCTAATATCCACTTGTTTTTCAAAAAGTAGAACACACGTACTAATTCTGATTGGCTTAAACCTTTTATATGGACCCTACTTCCATTTTTTCAACTAGTTGAATATATTCAACTGAGATGAATCTACGTCCTCTTTTTATATTTTTCAACAACTTCATTGTAAGTTTTCAACAGTTGAATAATTTTTTCAACTTAAAATGATATACTCCTTTCATTTCACTATAAGGTTTTTGGTCTTTTAAAATGTATGATATTTTCAGATTTCTAGATTAATTTTAGTTTTATTGGAAAGCTGTTTAACTAAATTATATTTACAGTATTTTTATGATTCATTGAATCATTTCATACATATTTTATTGATGTTTTTAAAGAAAAGTAACTTTTTAATTTTTATGTTTTTAAACATAATATTTTATATTATGAAAAGAGAAAGCATTATTTTATACCTGTCGAATATCATTAAACTATAGTCATTTACGGGTTGTTGGATTAATTTGCTTAAAAAACTTATCAAGACATTAAAACTACAAATCTCTCATAAAGGTGCGGTCTAAATCTGACAAAATATTATCTGAACTTATACCAATCCTATAAATGAAGGACAACTCATTGTTTATTTATAATATTTAAATTTCATTTTGACTATAAATATTAATTTTCAGGTAGAAAGAACAACAAAAGTTTACGATAGCGAGCATATAATCCAAACTAAAGATGAACATATAATAACAAAAAGTAAATTAAAGAAGCAGAAACTTCAAGAATTATTCGGGGGTGGTAAACTAGGAGAGAAGAAAAGTGGATCATTATCAAACTTTGTCTCTTTAATGATGCAATTAAATACGACAAATAACATCATGGAGGCAAAGACAATATGTAGGGCATCCATTAAGATATATATATACACGAACGAAATGATGTAGATCTGTTTCTCTCTTAATTTTGTTATTTTTTAATTTTATATGTTATTCCTTTCCCTTGCATGATTGGATTTGTTTATAAATTTAAATCGCAAACCTAATTTTCACCTTGAGAAAAAAGGCATTTATGAATGTCTCACTTCCATTTTTTTTTTTTGAGAAAGACTTCACTGCTTCGATAGACATGTAACACAACAATGTAAATACATCACCAAAATTACGAGAGAAAATTTTTGTGGTCATCATGTTTATAAATCTTTTGAGAGACTTTTGTCATTCATTATCATCATGTTAGTATATTAATCTAATTCGCTGGAGTTTGTAAATATATATTTATATAGAATAACCTTTTTTTGGTCAACATATAGAATAACCTTAAGTTTTATTTATTTATTTATTCCAAAACTGTAATTTTGTTTCACATGTAAACACAGCTCAACTGCATTTCAGACAATGAGTCCTCTTGATTTTAGGTAGAACACTAAGATAAATTACAATCAGTGTTCTAAAATGCGCCAGGCGCTCATTACGCGGGAGATGACTGTATAGCGCCTAGCCGTATAGGCGGACGCCTAAACGGGGTATATACGGATATATAATTTTATACAAAATATAAATATAAAATTAATATACATACATTAGTTTAAAAAAAATGAACATAAATATATTTAAAATACAATTTTTTGTATAATTATATAGTTTAACATATATAAATAGTATTAAATTATAAAAATTAAAATCATTTTAAATATATAAAGATGACAAATTTAAAATGATTTTGCAATAATTAAATATTTACAATCATATAAACACATAAAATAAGTAAATTTAATATAAATAATAACATTAATTTAATATAATAATAATATTAATAATTTTTTTGAGTATTATTGTTCAAAATCCGCCTAGGTGTCCGTGTAGCCTAGGTGTCCGTGTAGACCGCATAATGTCCGCCTAAATGCTATTATGCGCCCGAATTATATAAATCCGCATAAAATACTGTATACCGTGAAAACGGTACGGACGGCTACCGTATAGCGCATAGACGCCGCCTAGGCGGGCGTCTAGACCGTATTTCAGAACACTGATTACAATACATGTTTTTCATGAAGGATTTGCAATCACAACGCGTCACTATAATATATCAACTATAACCCGTGTTATTATAATAGTTATAATTATATTCGGTTGGACCAAAAGCAAGATTTTGAGGATCTGATTTGGTGTGACCCAATAGACAATACCACTCAACGAACCTGTCCGGTTACCAAAAACAAACTATGATACTTTTGACCCCCCCCCCCCCCCCCCCCCCCCCCCCAAAAAAAAAAAACACGATACATTTCTATTTTTATAGATATACATCATACATGTATGATTTTAACGGACTAGAGAACCATACGCACACACATTTGTTTGGAAGGATTTATTAAAGGATAATGGCTTTAACTAAAAAAAAGCTGACAATTCCTTTCTTATCACAAAATTTTACACATAAATGGAACGGTTTATTAAAGGATAATGGCTTTAACAAACTTTCTTGAACATATTATCAAAACTATTTAATAACTTATATTTTTAGATATAAAAAAGGTTGAATTTTGGAATTCTGATAAGAAATTTATGTATAGGTTATGTTTTAAATGATAGTTTAAAATTTTAATGTTGACAAAGAGTTATTATTTAATGTTACCAATTCTACGAGAGTTCCTTACTGGAGGGGAAAGTAATCTAGGTTGCATAATCAGACAACAAAAAGTACTAGCAAGCTCAAATTGTTTACTACTCCATAATTAATAGAAAATCTAAATTTTGATATTGCAAATACTACTAATCCTTGTTTATTAACCTGAGAATATTTAATTTGGACATACGAAAAAAATTCTCATGGAGAAGTGCAGTGCATGGATGAATTTTCTAGATTCAAACAAGTTCTAAGCAAGAAAGTTTTATTGGCGTGGCCATATAATTTATATTAATTTAAGCCCAATGCAACATCCCTAAATAAAATGCATTCAAAATTTATGTTGCTTACCAATTTAAATCCGTCTGCTACTAAATCACCATCATATAGTTGAATACTAACAAGCTGGATCCGCGAGTCTCTCAAAAGATTTTTACACATGATACTGCTAAAGTTTTCTCCCAACGGCTGCCTAATGAAAATAAATCGGTTACCAAAAAAAAAAGAAAATAAATCGGTTTTTGGTTTTTATTTATTTTAATAATGGTTACCATTTTTATGGGGAAACAGAGAATTGAATGGAACAAAACGGTTTGGGGGAACATCATATTTAAGTTTGTGAACCAGTCCGGGTCTTTTTTATACGTATATGTGCATATATTTATAGTGTTGTACATAGCTTTCATATATATATATATATAAGGTGGGATAAATAAATAAATATATATATAGATTTTTTTTTTGATACTATAGGTTTTTGGTATAAATGTTAAATTCATACAATTTTTTTAAAGTTTTACAATGTTGCAAAGACAACTTATTACAAGGAGCATAACTAAAAGAGAGAGATGAAGATTGTACAACTTAACTATAAGGATCAAGAAACCAAAAATACAACTTAAGCAAAGAATGTGCCTGATTCGGGTCCCTAGGAATAGAGAGAAGCCTGTCTCGGATAGAACTGTCCACATGTTTGATGAATGATTCAGCTGGCAGTGAAACACTTCTGAAGATCTGAGCATTACGCTCCTGCCATAGGCTGTACACAATAACCTGCAGGAGGAGCCTCAAGACCGTCTTGATCAGTAACGACCCCTGGTAGGCAGAGGACAACAGAACCGCAACTTGTAGGTCCTTTGGTGGAGAGGTAATAAAACGGCCACAAAACCTTGACCAAATCCCAGCGAAAGGGCATTCGAAGTAGAGACCAAATATTTTATTTTTCCACGATATTTGCAGCAAAGTGTATAAGCATTTAAATTATCTATTAATTGTTTGACCAAAAAAAATATCCATTGTCTATATTTGTATTGTATCCGACGTAGTATAAACACATTATAACAATTTTCACAGTTTTGAGATATATATATATATATATATATATATTTTTTTTGTTGACAAAAAACATATATATTTCCTATGGTCGTTGTCTCGTTGATATTTCATTTTTATACAACTCAAAAATGACTTGCATGTGAGCCATGTGTGCCCATTGACCTATATAAAATTATCAAATCTCGCATCAATCATCGATCGTATACCGCTTGCAGGTTTTCCAACAATCTCTACTCTCTTAAGACTTTTACTTTGTATCTATCTGCACGTTTTTGACATAAAATTATGTACATAAACAATTATGCAAAGATATTTTCTTATAATTGATCAAGCTCAATCACAGCTAGGTTGTGTTTTAGTCCATCTTCCTTGTGTCCTCTTGCGTCATTATCTTGTCTTCTTCCTCCTCTTAACAATTGGTCAGTATATTTATATATAGTTATTAGTTCTTCATGCGCCAACAGTTAAAACCTAAAAAAAAACCTAATTTCGGGTTTATTTAAAATCTACAGTATACGTGAGAAGAACAAATTGTGTTCTTAATCTGACAAGTAAAAAAATTTTACATCATTTAATGAATATATATTTAGATTTCGAATTAATGGTAATGTACGGACAACTGCAGAACAACTACGATGTGATTCTAATAATAATAAAAACATATAAATACATAGATATTTATAGATACTTTAAGTTTTTCCTACCAATTAATTTTATTGAGACTCGTACTGCAGCAATCTCGCTCACATACCCAAAAATGTTGGATCAGATACGAATATTAACATAGACCTTTAATCATTTTATTCTCTTACAATATTCAACTTATCTCAATCTCTAACACCTAATGTTCTGACGTTTTAAGATATAGCACATACGTAAAAACGTCATTTAATTATATATTCATACTATTTTCAACATTGCAGCTACCACCACACCGTAATGTCAATCTATAATCACACAAAATTAATAATAATAATAATAATAATAATAATAATAATAATAATAGATATATTAAATAATTGAGAGTAACTAATATACATATATAATTGAATTGATGTGGTCATATAAATCAAAAGAATCATTGTTATTTATTTACAATAATTTAATTGTAATTAAATCTAAACAATCATTTTATCTAATTTATATGATATATTTAAATTTAAATGATATTAACATAGATGTAGAATCTATTCTTAATATGATTATTTATTAAATAAAATTTTCTATTCATATAGTTTTATGATCATTTTTATTTTTATAACACATTATAAAATTTTCAGTATGGAACTTTTAATATTTTTAGTAATTTATTATCATTTTAAAATTTAGTCAAAATTTTGAAACTAAAATATTAAATTCTCTGTTCTTGTTCAATGCAAATTTCAAAATTTAAATACTTATGCATTTGATATGGTATATAGTTTAATTGAAACAATATTAATATATATAGTCTAAATATCTATTAAATAAGACTTCCTACTCATATAATTTATGAACATTTATATCTTGTTATTAAAAAATTGATAACAAATTTTTCAAATTTGAATTTTTAACAGTATTTTAATTTATAGCCTTTTTAAAAAATTCAAAATATAATATATATATACAGAAAATCTAAGTTTTGTTGTTTGATTGATGTGATTTTAAATTTATTTTTAGTAATATAATATTAAACAAAAATGATAGAGAAAATACAAATTATTATCAAACCTTTTTTATTTAAAAATAAGAATATTTTATTTATTAATAATTAATTTTATGATTAGTTTAATAGAAAGTATATTACTCCATTCGTTTCGTTTTAATTGATGTTTTATGTTTATGCAACAGATTAATAAAATATTTAATTTTGGCATATTTTCAAAATAAAAATATCATTACTTATATACCTAACCATATTTCAATCAATAAAAAATAAACTGAAGAATTTTATTACTAAATTTTACACTGAAATTTGAAGATAATATTTATTTTGAAATGAAAATTTTGTTGCATAACGACAACTAAACTGAAATTGAGAGAGTATATATTTAGATGAACTAAACTTTTTAAGGATTCTAAAAATTATTTTCATTACGACATTTATCATATTTAAAGGTTGTTTCTCAAATAATATATAAGAGTTTTGGTGGTGAATAGCCATATATATAAATAGTATAAATAAAGTGTCTCTAGATTAATTATGATGGCGCCGAATCGAATATCACCATGTAACGAATATATATAGATATGTTGTATACATACATACACTCTTTCATATAAATTTGATTAGGTACTTGTACGGTTTATGTTTAATCAAAATTTAATACCGTGACCCACTCGTATTAAAGTAAATTATATCACATGGCATTACAGCCATCTTAGTCATGTCTTCATGCCCTTTTCCATCTCGAGAAGGAAACAAAAAGCTTAATCTGCCATTTAAATTAATTGAAAGAGATGGCTTAATATCTTTGTCCAGGAAGTGTGAATCTCGTGTTTGTTTTTATTACTCCCATTGTACTCAAATTATTTACGGCATTGAAGGTGCAAGAAGGGTCTGATATAGAGTCGTATAAGTACCGAGTCAAAAAATACTACGACAAATGAACACAAAAAATTACACAACAAAGAATTAGGTCTTATTAGATCTTTTTCAAGTAAATTTACAAGTCTTATTTAGTTAGGAAAACTCTAATCTCAGACGTTTCTATGATCTAACACATGCTCTAAGAAACTTTGTCTTTTTAATCCTTTATATTTCACTCACCAAGTCACCATCCAAATAATGAAAACCTCTTTGGCTAAGAATATTTTTCTTTGTGTTAATCCCCTATAGATCTCCAAACCTAGTTATACTTGATAGATTTGTGGCCTCCTTCCCCAAATAAAGATCTTCAAATCTCCTTGTTAATCTTCATTTTCCTTTTAAACAAAACTTCCCTTTTATTTAATGAAAAACTTCCTCTTCAAGCAATCTCTCTTTTGCTTAATAGAAAACGTCCATTTATCTTCACACATATATTTTTTTTCCTTTTTCAAGTTCAAGCAATCAATACACGAACTCCAATATAGCTCCAGCTTCATGCAACACGTTATGTACTGCCTCCTGTAGTACTCCGCGATCTACTACATCAACAATCTCTCCCTTTTTGACTATGTATGTGAACTCATCACCCAGACAAAAAACTGCATCTTCAATCTTCCCCTATAAGTCACATCATAGTCAAAAACTAACTCGTAGTTCGCCATCCTCTAATTCGAGGACGAAATCCCACTCCACCATCTCCATAGTGATTAGATCTCCCAGACCACGTATTACCGAGCCTTATCCCACCATGATTAGCTCTCTAAACCAACTTGAAACAATTACGTCAAACATGTCCTTGAACTCCACAAAAATAACATGTTGGACCATGAGTCCTCATATCATATACTCGCTCAATCTGATTCTTCTCCTTCAATAGCCTGAAACATTTTGGCCTAATATGCCCAACAACTCCACAATGATGACACACAGGTATGAAAGGTCGTTGAGATACACTTTTTACCTCTAGAATTTTCTTCATAGCAGCCGATGTAGCAGTTCTCATAACAATTGGAATTTTCACTGCATTCTTTCCATCTGAAGTAGTCCTTGGAGACATCTTAACCACTGGCTTCTTAGCAGACACAGATACACTCTCTGTTCTTTCTTCAGGAACAAAAACACATTGAGTTTTCAAAGATTCTCCCTAAAATCCAAGACCACACCAATCACTCTGTCCAATGCTAAGAAGATGATCAAGATGGTTCGTCCCATTTTTTTGGCATTCTCAAACCTTTTTGTGCTTCACGGAGTTTAACACGAGCTTGTCTTGCTTCTTCTTTTTTTGCTTGTAGTTTATTCTGTAGAACTTTAATAAGTGGTTCAAGACGTCTCTGCTCTTTTACTAGCATCATATTCTCCTTTCCAAGCTTCACTAACGTTCCACACACTTTTTTGTAGCTCTCCTTGATATCATCCTCTAGTCCTTCATCATATTTTTCCTCCTCAGATTCATAATCTGATCCAGATGATGTACTTGCTTCATCTTTGTATGCAACAAGAGTAACTAGGTTGAGTACTTTTTTTTCTGATTCATTATCATCTGTCCTTATGAAGGATCTCTCTTTTTTCTGCATCTCATCGTGTCAAAGTTTTTTGCCCCTAAAGCTTTTGAATGTTGTTCTCTTGGCCGTTGGACACTCACGTTTTATGTGTCCATATCCTCTGCATTTATAACACTGCACTTCTGCATTAACCCATGGCTCGCCAGCTTCTTGCCTTTGTTTGCTCACACCAACTTTCTCATATCTTTGCCACTGTATCACTTCCTATAGTACTTGGTGAAGCACGTGAATCATCTTAATCACCTTATCTTTATTCTCTGATTTTTTACTTGTTGTTTAAGCAACTGCCATGTTGACTTCAGTATGATTGCACACGCCATCAAGCTCCATCTCATGAGCTTTCAACATACCCACAACTTTGTGAAAGCTAAATTTATCTATGTCAAGAGACACAAATGTTTCTGCCTTATAAGCTGTAAATCTTTCTGGCAGACAACTTAAGAACTTCTTCACTAGTTTCTTATCCTTGTATTTTATGCCCAGAACATGAGCCTCTTGTGCTAACGCACTAAGATGAGAACTAAAATCTAATACAGATTCATGTTCTGCCATCTTCAAGTTCTCAAATTTTGACTTCAAAAAATCCATTCTTGAACTTTTAACCCTCTCAATTCCTTCAAAGTGTAATTGTAGAATATCCCACGCCTCTTTTGCCTTCTTGCATCCTTGAATCACCGAATCATTCCAGACATCATACTGAGCTGCTTATTTAAAATGTTTCGGTACCTCTCCAGCAGTAACAGCAGCAAGAAAAGCTTGATTTCCTGGAGAGAAGTTAGCATCAGAAATAAAGTCTGATAACGGATAGAGTGAGTTACCTAAGACCGTAGACGGAGACAGTGATTAGTAAGGGAGAAAGTGATGGGATACAGTGGCTTGAGCATTGTAAACAACATAGTCCTTCAGCTTAACCGAAGGGACACGTTCCCTTTGTCCTCGACGAGATGAATCAGGTAAGACCTCTGAAGTTGACGATGTAGGAGATGACTGATCAGTAATAGCCTCTGGTTCAGAAACAAAAGAATCAGGTACCGTCTGTTGTGCGGAATAACCGGTGTAGACGTGTCTATAGAGGGAATCGAAGTCGAAGATGCAGTCGAAGTAGCTTCAACTGTGCTCCCTCTGTCGACAAAAGTTGGAGTAACCGCCCAACCACTATCAGCTGGAGACGTACTACTTGCAGGTGAAGAAGTTGTCGTCTTCTTAGTAAAAGGGAAAATATCTTCACGAAAGACAACATCTCGTAAAATAAACATCTCTTCACATTTGAAATCATAAAATTTCCAGCCCTTCTTCCATAGAGAGTAGCCGAGAAAGGCACACAAACGACTCCGAGAAGCAAATTTTTCTCGTGATTTCGAGGGATGATGAACATAGTAAGCCGACCCAAACACCCTGAGCTGACCATAATCAGGCTTATGTCCATGAAGAATCTCATAAGGAGAAAGACCTCAATGAAGTTTTGATAAAGTGCGATTGATCAAGCATGCTGCAGTGAGAATGGCTTCTCCCCAAAACTTGATAGGTACAGAGGAGAGCTCGAGCAAAGTTTAGGATGTGACGATGTTTTCTTTCAACGTGACCATTCTGTTGAGGTGTTGTGACACAAGAGGTTTGGTGAATGATTCCAAGTTTGCGAAAATGGGCTGATAAACACATGAATTCAATTCCGTTGTCGCTGCACACTGTCTGAACTAGTTTATTGTATTGCTTGGACGCATAAGCGATGAAATTTTTCAGAATCGTGGGAACCTTAGACTTAGCAAGCATAAGGTAAGTCCAAACAGCTCTGGAGTAACCGTCAACGATGGTAAGAAAATAAACAGTTCCGCACATTGAAAAAACTATATAGCGTCCCCCTACGTCACAATGAATAAGAGAAAAAGTTTCATTTGATTTATTATTAATATCAGGAAACACCTCTCGAGTTTGTTTAGCCTGAAAACATATGTCGCAATGACGAGAAGTAACATAACTAGAAGAAGAAGAAAGCACTGGTAAAGCCTAAACGATTGTAAAACTTGGATGCCATAAACGTTGGTGCCAGAGAGCTTGATCCGCAGAGACGTTGACGCTGTGAACTTTAGCTGTTGCGACCTTCGTCAGATAGTAAACTCCGTCACGCTCTTCACCTCTTCCAATCAAAGTCCTCGAAAAATGGTCCTGATAAACACAAACCGTGTCAGTAAAGGTTGCAAAACATCATGTTTGCTTCAAGATCTTTGAAACAGAGACGAGCGTGCAATTCAAGGAGGGCACAAACAACATGTTTTTCAAAGAAACTTTCGAGGATAGTGAGAATTCTCCCATACTGACGGAAAAGGTTTTACTTCCATCAGCGAATCCAATAGAGCAAGGCGGTATGGAAACAACGTTTATCAACAAAGAGATGTCCCCGGTCATGTGGTGAGACGCTCTTGTGTCGAGAATAACATCACCGTATTGTTTCTTACCAGAAAGCTTTTCATTATTGTTTGCTTTATCCTGAATCAAGATAGAGAGCTCGCCATTGTTCCTGGGTAAAGTCCGGAAAAACAGAGGAGTTCGCAGTGGTAGCGTGAGCTGCTGGTTGTTTTGTTCTGCCACGACCTCTGCCACATTCTGCACCTCAGCCACAAGATCCTTTCTTATTGCATTCAGTTCACAACTCTGGATAGCCAACAATCTGCTAGCAGTCTCGTTTCTCATGACCAGTACGCCCACAATGAGAACAGAGCATGGAGCGATCTCGAGTGCGAAGGATCGTATCATATATTGCTGAGGGTTGATTTTCGGTCCTAGTAGTTGAATCTGATGACGCCTCTTGTTGGTGTGTACCGCGAGTAGCAAATCCCAAAGCATCGTGTTGAGACTCTCGACTTCGAGAAGAGAGAAGACGACGTTCTTTGCGAATTGCCTTAGAGTAGACTTCTTCCAAATATGGGAGAGGATCAAGACCAATGATGGTAGTACAAAGACCACCGTATGTAGCATCATCGAGTCCAAGAAAGAAGTCATTAACCTTGTCTTCCTCTCTCTTGGTGGATAACTTGTCTGTAACTCCACACGTACAGGCCAGCAGAGGTCTGTGGAGTGCATATTCTTCCCACAAGGAACTCAACTTGCCGAAGTAGTTTAAGGCAAATTTACCATCTTGTCTGCAAGTAGAGATTTGTCCTTTGAGTTGATGAAGTCGAACTTTATTGTGGACTGAAAAACGTTGTTTGAGATTGTTCCATAGATGAGAGGCATCGGGAATGAAGGTCACCGTTGACCTAAATCATGGAGTTCACTGTCATCCAGTTTTCATAGTCGGCGTGATTAGGAGCTGGCTTTTGGACGGTGCCTAACCATGTTTTACGTTTGGCTTGTAGGGCATTGAGCATTTCGGTAGACCATTCATTGTAATTGTCACCATTGAGGAGGACATAAATGATAAGTGCTCCTGGGTTGTCGGAGATTAATAGCGTATAAGGAAAAACGACGACGACTTCCATCTTTAAAGCAAAGCACGTGTGCTAGTCTCGGCGTTGTTTTGCCTTGAGATATTTAAAAAAATTTAAGTAAATTTGCAGGATAGTTTGGATACCATGTAGAATTAGATACCAAAACAACTTGCTTTATTAAAGATCAATGAAAAGTTTATTTATACAAGGAAGATCACGGTAGAGATAGCTCCTAAATTGCTACAAAGTAGGAGATAAACATAGATACATCATTATCTATAAGAAAGTGATCTTTATCCCTAATAACAATAACTAGAAAATTTTCTAACCAGACTTGTAAAACTATATGTACCAATCGGAACTTCATAAAGCAACGTTGTTTTCATTAAAAAGAAACAAAGAAGAGTCTTCTCAGAAAACTAAGTCTTTTAGTTAATAATATACCACAAACCTACTACCATATAATACATGGGTCTTTTTGCACTTGATAATATATATCTTATCCTTTCAGTTAGGAGTTATTTTTGCCAAATGTCTTTCGAATTTTAAATTAATTTTGTACAGAAGAGTTTTGATTTACAGTTTAACTCGATTTGAAAATAATATAGCATGAAATTACAAACAGTAATAGTACACGAAACAAAAATTTCTTCTAAACGGAAACATATTTAAATAATTCTGTCTATGCATATGTCAAAACAACATTTTGTATGGGTTGAATCCGACTGTCGATATCGTACACTGTTTCTTAATTTCACCGATCAAGTACACCAAAGAAGAAAAAACGAAACACTTTAATTATAGAAAGAATCTATGCTAAATTATATATTATCACGTCTCTAACCCGATTTTATTTGGAGGAAATAAAAAAGTGGAAGATGGGCAATTCTTTCCTTTTGTCATTTTTTTTTTGTTTGAAAAGAATACACCTATGAAACCATGTTGTTTCTCTTTATTTTCACATCAAGCGAGACTGGTTCATTATTCATTAAACGGTGAAATCTCAATAATATCTCCTTTGTTCCATGGACCCCATTCCATCCTCCCTCATTTATTATAACCAAAAACCACTATATTTATTTTCTAATATTTTCCCCTATGAATAAGCCAAAGAAAAGGATACATATTTTCTATTATTTTTCTTATATAATATGAAAAGCCAAAAAAAAGAGAGATTGTGGAGGAATATTAATACATGCCCACTTCACATCTATTTTTGTGCAACCCTCTTTCCAAAGCTTCTCTTTGAAACTCTGACAATGGAAACCATAGAGAAGAGTGTTTCTCAAGTAACTCTAACCTCCTCCGCCATCTTCACCGTATCTTCCTCCTCCGCTACCGCCTCATTGTCCTCATCTACAACATCTTCTTCTTCTTCTTCATCAACAACTTATAACTCTAAAAGAAAAGCATCTCCAAGATCATTAGAAGTTCAAGAAGATGATGATAACGTCGTGAAACGGCGGAAGATCAGCGGCAGAGATAAGCATCCGACCTATAGAGGAGTACGGATGAGGAGTTGGGGGAAATGGGTGTCCGAGATAAGAGAGCCGAGGAAGAAATCAAGAATCTGGCTCGGAACTTATCCAACGGCTGAGATGGCAGCTCGAGCTCATGACGTTGCATCTTTAGCTATTAAAGGTTCAACGGCTTATCTCAATTTTCCTGAATTATCCGTCGAGCTTCCCCGTCCGGTCACAAATTCTCCTAAAGACATTCAAGCCGCTGCCACCGCCGCCGCCGTGAATTGGAAAAATTCCGGCGAAAATAGCCGACGTGTGAATAGTTCCGATGTAGCCGTACTAGCTGAAGCCGAGCCGAGTCGAGCAGCGATGGCTCAGTCGTTGTCAGGTAGTGTGGTGTTTTCTTCGGACACTAACACTCAAGATTTGTCTGAAACTTCGTGTGCTTCGACGACGTCGTTTGCGGACAAAGACAAGGAGGAAGAGAAGCTGTTTGATTTGCCGGATTTGTTTACCGATGAGATGATCATACGAAACGATGCGTTTTGTTATTACTCGTCCACGTGGCAGCTATGTGGAGCTGATCCTGGGTTTCGGCTTGAAGAGCCGTTTTTCTGTCTCAATGACTAAATCACACTCCAGCTCACTAACACCTAATTAATTTGCCCTTTTATAATTGATCTATTTTACGGTTTTTAAAAAAAAATTCAATTTGAGTGTTAATGATTGTTCTGTAAGGAAATGAGTTCATTTTGATTTTCTTTTGTTTTTAGAGAAGGGTGATTGATGAATATTTGTGTAATATAAAATGTGGTGATAACATTTCAAAAAGAAAGAAAGCTATGATTCCTATGAACCACATAGGAAAAAAAACTTGGATCAACAAACATTATAAGGAAAACAAACTGTTTGTTGACAGTCGTCATGATATTCGCAAACCATGTCAAGTTCTATCTCTACTGAAGACTAGTAAATCTGAATTTAAAGCAATTACAATAAAGTTAAAAGTATATTTGATAGGGACGTGTATATTAACCATGTTTTATTAAATCATTTGTTAATCCGTTATAAAGTAATAAAATGAAATTTGTTATACATATAAAAGAGTACTATTCTGTAAAAGTGTATGAACTTAGGCATTAGCAATGGCAATACATAACTTTAGAAAAAAATTGGTTGATTAGTCTAGTCCTTTTCATGAAACTCATTTTCTCTAATTACACTGCTATTATTTGAATTTGTCCATCAATTGACGAATAGTTGAATCATTTGGAAAAATAAATAAGTAGTTTTAAAAATGATTTTCCATTAGATGTTATTGTTCACTTGTTGGCACAGAAAATAATATCGTCAACTTGTGACCAGAATTTAAAATGCATATTAATTTCTAAACATTCTAACATGGATATGAATAATTACCGCAACCAAACGTAATCCACGTTCTTGAGCTAGTTTGTTAACCAACTTGCTTTTCGAATTAATAATATTAATATGTCATATATCGTGTGAGTTTTGATGAGATGATGATTATGAACTGATAGTGAAGGAGAGGAAAATATCACATGGTGATGATGTCTTTGGATCTTTTCATTTTCACATTTTTTGTTAGTTTTTTCTTACTTTGTTTGTCTACTTCTTTAATGTATGTCAAAAGTAAAAAGACATAGCTGTAATAAGGTGATTGCTTTTGGGCAACACCTTACTTTGTTCACCACTACGAGGCAAATGAAGACCGTTATTGATTCCCAAACATATTGGACCTTTCAATTTGAGAATGACAAAAAACTTTGTTAAACCTTTTTCTCATTACTATTGGACTGTTAATATATACTTTCATAGACGTTTTTTCTCATTACGTATATCATCCTTTTTTGTCAACCATTACACTATAGGTGATAACCTACTACAAGAAACGATTTACCCACAGAGAAGAAAAAGTCCGTATCAAACTCGTTAAGACAATTTCACATCTTCTCAAAAATAGATTTCATCCACGATAAAAATCTTTTCAACTTTGCATAATGAACAAATTGATTTATATATAATGCTTTAGTACCATTTATTCATCTTATATCAGTGAGAAAGGGAAAAGACTTTGCCTCTATTATTTTCATTGGCATTTGGTAATATTCGCATATATGTAGAGCATATATACACATGTACGTTATGTTATTCATTTATTTGGTGAGACTAAAGGATAGTTGAAGACAGGTCATTAAATAGAAACGTAGTGGGTGCACTAGTGAGCTCACTATCGTTATCTCCATACGTAGTAATAATTATTAGATGTTGGCTTAGTATTCTATTTTCTCATGATTTTAAGGTTTGAATGTATGTAGACAATTACAACACATATTTAAGTCTCAATTTGGTAGCAGTTATCGATGAATGTATGTAGACAATTACAACACATATTTAAGTCTCAATTTGATAGCAGCCAACCAAGTTGCTTTGGTCTAATGGTAAAGGAGCTCCAGCTGGAGTGTCTGCCCCTGGGTTCGAGCTTTGGCCACTGCGGAATTTACATATAGACTGCAGCATCCGAGACCGAAGATCGTTTATGGTGAGCCACCTGGTGACCTTCGGGTCCATGCTCACTTCGGTCTCTAGTCTGGACCACCACGGTGGGGCCAGGATATTCGGTTAGCAAAAATAAGAAATTTGATAGCAGCCAATCGATGAATATTTAAATCGAGTTGTCAAATGACGACAGAAAATATCACCATAATTACCATATATTATATAAATTCACCTTATAAACAACAATATAAATGTAACATGTAATCGTTTGGACGACATTATGACCTGACAAATTACAAGAAGCTGAATTTCTGTTTGTCATCTTCTGGCATGCAAACCTAACTACGTACAGACAAGTAACTAGTCCAACTTACATTTTAAAATCTACGATATATATTGTTTTTTAGAACGAATAAATATATATTGGTTGCCACTATATTATATATGGTTGCATATAATTGGAAGGTTCTACTACTGTATACTATATATATTTCTTTATTTGCAATTGTGTAAATCTAATAATACATCTAATTTGATAAAAACAGAATCCTATGTACGAAATCTATATATTTCTTCTTTTTTCGTGTAAATCTATATCTTTCTTTATTTGCAATTATCGTGTAAATCTAATAATACTCTTTTGTAACCATTTGAATATGTATATATATGTTGATCACTATAATGTAAGTTTGGGTCCATTAAGTGGAAGGACACAAATGAGAAAATATTATCATAAAGACACTAATAAAAGTGTGTGATCATAAAGACACAATGAAAATGTGCGATCATAAGCGTACAATAACATCAATATATACACGAGTGATGGTGGTTGTTGTATGCAAGTTTTGGTGTTGGTAACAACAACAATAACATATAAACACATAATTGAAAAGATTGATAAAAGAAAGAGTTTGTGATTTCTCAATCAAAACTAAAGATATAAAAAAGACTAAGGGAAGAAGAAATCAATTGGTAAATTGGTCTAATATCAAACCAAGTCAAGCATAGATCAAAGTTAGTATCTTTCTTCTAATAAAGTATTAAGTTGAATTAATGTAAATCTAGAATATGGTTTTGGATAGATTTCATTTGAAATCATAAAAGTTTATCTTACAACTTGTAAAATTGACATCGTTGTAGGAGATGGGATACACCCACCACAAGGCCCATCAAATGTGGAAACGCAACTCGTTAAGTAGGCCTACGGGATTTCCAGATAAGAAAGGGATGGCTCGGCTTCATTGCATCTTTAGCCACGCGGCTAAAGTGGCTCACTCGGAACCGGCTAACGAAGATACTTTACCAGGCCGGCTCTAAAGCCCATTCCGAGGAAAGGCCCAGCGAAGCACGAAACGAGCTAGGTCAAACAACGGAGTAGCCTATAAAAGGGAGGAGGAGGACGACAAGAAGGGCATCCAGACTTTTACACAACCACTCGAGCGGCTAGATCTAGGGTTTTGATAAGTTCGTAGATACTCGCCGCCTTGCCTTTCTCAGGCTGTTTAGTCACTCTTTCCATCTGTTTGTAATCACATACTTCAGATCTATAAAACGTCTTTGTTCGCCCCGCTTCTCTCTTTAGATTGTTCTTGAACCAGTTCACCCTAAAACAATTTGGCGCCCACCGTGGGGCCCTGAACAAAGTAGCGTTACAGATCCATCATGCCTGGAGATCCGAGCACCTCCGGCGACGTCAGGGAGGAGCCAAATCCACCCTCCGAACCCGAGACTCCTCTTCCGCTCGACTTCATGAGCTCGGTCATGGCGCGCTTCGCTCAACAGGACGAGATACAGAAGCAAACCCAAGCTCAACTCGCTATGCTCGTTGCGGCGCTGACAGCGGCTCCCGCCGGACAAACGAGTAACCCTCGACCTTTCCGACGACAACTCTTCAACACTAACCATACGGTTCCAGCCGCCGACGACGCCCCCGAAGAGTTAGAACCCACTGAGACTTCCCCCGCAGAAGCAGCCCCAGCGGGTCCAGATCTCACGACCATACGTGAGATAGCCGCGCTCAAACTCAACTTTCAGCAGATGAGCTCCACCATTCACAAGGTCACTAGTGCTGCGCCACAAATCGAGAGCGTTCTCGCCTCCACCGAACGTACCCCGTTCACCAGCGCGCTGACCGACGTCAACTTCCGAAAAATAGAAAAGATGCGCGTCCCACAGTACAAACCTGGTGGCTGTCCCGTGGAGCATATGACAGCCTTCAACATCGCGATGGCTCGCGCTCGACTACCCGATGATGAGAAGGATGCCGCCTACTGTCAACTGTTCGTGGAGACACTTCACGAACAAGCTTTAACCTGGTTCTCAGGACTCTCGGAAAACTCCATCAGCAGCTTCAGGGAACTTTCGTCGGCGTTCCTGAAGACCTACATCATGTTTGCCAAGCGAGAAACGACGGCGTCCAGCTTATGGAACCTCAAGCAGACGAAAGACCAGAGCCTTCGCGACTTCATGGAGCGCTTCAAATCGGTCGTGTCCAGGATCGACATCCCTGACCACATCGCCATCGACGCTCTGATGAATACTCTGCACCTGGATTCCAAGTTCCGAGAGGACTTGTATCGAAGCCCTTCCACATCTCTCCAAGACGCCATCGCCCGCTCGCACAACTTCATCCGCATGGAGGAAGATACCAAAGCAATCTTGGTTAAGCATGGCGTTGCAAAGACACCGATGCCTAAACCCGCTGAAGCAAAGCAGGAGCCACGCCAGCACGCCCATGCCGATAAAAACAATCCGAAGAACGGTCTCTTGTTCGTTGTCGACGAAAACAACCGACCAGTCACGAGCTTCTCGGTACGCAGCGAGCCTTGGAACGTGTACAATCGCGAGACTGCAGCCCTGAAAAATTCTGCTAGTCCCGCCGCGCCAGCTCCACCCACACTACCCGCGCCACCTACTACGGGTGCCGGATCTTCTAAAGGAGTTGACCTCACCAAGCACTGCAAATACCACGATGTCAAGGGGCACGACACATCTGAGTGTCGGATGGCGTACGCCCAATTCCTTTCAAAGGTTGAGAGCGGCGACTTCAAAGTCCAACCTCCAAAACCAAAGCAGAAAACCGGCAAGAGTTGGTCCAAGAATAAGGAGAAGCGCGCCCAACGAAAGTCTGGCGGTAAAGGCGAGGAGCAACGCCGCGAGAATAACAAACCCGCAGACGACGCTGACAACGAAGCCTCCTCGGCGGACGAGGAGCAACCGGCGAATCGACAACGCATCGAAGTAATACGTTCTCAGCAGCCCCTAAAGTCTGACGATGAGGATGAGTGCCCACCAACGCCAAGCGACTTGCGGAACCTCCTCAAGCGCAAGGCCACAACATGCGATGAAGTCAACTGCGCCGACCTTCGCTTTAAGCTCCTAGCCAGCAAGTCACAACGTCTGGAAACCGCCGAGCATACCTCGTCGACCGATTCGCCAGTCACCGATCTGCGCGACCAACTCAACGCCAAGGAAACCGATTTACGCGTGCGGCTCAATCGTTCCAAGCCAACAGATCTTAGGAGGCGGTTAGAGCGACCAACGTCATCTGACAAACCGGTGCCATCGAAGCCGGACGACCAGAGCGTCTCTGTGGACCTTCGCGCGTTCTTAGATATCAAACGAACGATCACGCGACCACGATTGAACGTCATCTTGGGCGGCTCGTCACCCTGTGGCAACTCTGTCCGTTCAGTCAAAGATTACCGGCGCCAAGCAACCGCCTCGAAGCGATGGCCCACGAAGCCGCCGAGCCACACCCCGATCAGCTTTTCTTCCGACGATCTGATTGGAGTCCACGTCCCACATAACGATCCCTTGCTAGTCGTCCTCGAAATCGGTGAATATGACGTAACCAAAGTGCTGATCGACACAGGCAGCTCCGTCGACCTTATCTTCCGAGCAACGCTGGAGAAGATGGGAATCGATCTCGCCAGCGTAAAACCTTCGTCGAGGACGCTGACAGGTTTCAACGGTTCTTCAGAAACCATTCTCGGCACAATCCGTCTTTCCGTCCGAGCGTGCGGCGTTACCAGGACGGTTAAATTCGCCGTGGTTAGCACCAAGGCACCCTATCACGTCATCCTCGGGACACCATGGATACACTCGATGCAAGCAATACCGTCTACCTACCACCAGTGCATCAAGTTCCCGGGAGTAGACGGGACAGTCAAAACCGTCCGCGGAGACCAGCAAGCCGCACGAGACCTGCTGATAGCCACCGTCAAGCTACAGCGTTCACCATCTCTCGTTAACGCTGTTTCTCATCCCACCAGCTTAACCTATCCTCAGA
This sequence comes from Brassica juncea, assembly GCA_018703725.1. NCBI lineage: Eukaryota > Viridiplantae > Streptophyta > Magnoliopsida > Brassicales > Brassicaceae > Brassica > Brassica juncea. The sequence continues at coordinate 56,004,403 of CM031942.1, read as the reverse complement.
AGGACGAGATCCTAGAGATGCCGATAGACGATTCCGACCCCAGCAAGACGGTACGAATCGGCGCGCTTCTGGCCGACGACATGCAGCAGGCACTACTCACATTCCTTAGAAATAACGTATCCACCTTTGCATGGTCCCTATCGGACATGAAAGGGATCGATCCGGCTATCACAACCCACGAGCTTAATGTCGACCCCGCGTTCAAGCCCATCCGCCAGAAGCGCCGCAAATTAGGACCGGATCGATCAAAGGCAGTAAACGAAGAAGTCGAACGACTACTCGGGGCCGGCTCGATCACAGAGGTTCGCTACCCGGAGTGGCTAGCTAACCCAGTAGTAGTCAAAAAGAAGAACGGGAAGTCGCGCGTCTGCATCGACTTCACCGACCTTAACAAAGCTTGTCCGAAGGACAGCTATCCGCTACCGAGTATTGACCGCCTCGTGGAGTCAACCGCAGGAAACGAGATGCTTACCTTCATGGACGCATTCTCAGGTTACAATCAAATTATGATGCACCCTGACGACCGCGAGAAAACGGCCTTCATTACAGATCGAGGAACATACTGTTATAAAGTGATGCCCTTCGGCCTGAAGAACGCCGGCGCGACATACCAGCGGCTCGTTAACCGCATGTTCGCAGACAAACTGGGTCAAACTATGGAGGTATACATCGACGATATGCTAGTCAAGTCACTGCACGCGGAAGATCATCTTAGCCATTTACGCGCCTGTTTTGAAGTACTCAACAAGTACGGAATGAAGTTAAATCCGGCCAAATGCACGTTCGGAGTCTCCTCCGGCGAGTTCCTCGGCTATATCGTTACCCAACGAGGCATAGAAGCCAATCCGAAGCAAATATCCGCCGTCCTCGACCTTCCTAGCCCCAAGAACAGCCGCGAAGTTCAACGGTTAACTGGTCGCATCGCCGCCCTTAACAGGTTTATCTCCAGATCGACCGACAAATGTCTCCCTTTTTACGACCTTCTCCGTGGCAATAAAAAGTTCATTTGGGACGAGAGGTGCGAGGAGGCTTTCCAACAACTGAAGAAGTACCTCACGACCCCGCCCGTCCTTGCCAAGCCAGACGAAGGAGACGTCCTGTCACTCTACATTGCGGTGTCCAGCGCCGCGGTCAGCAGCGTCCTCATTAAAGAGGACCGAGGGGAGCAAAAGCCGATCTTCTACACAAGCAGGCGCATGACCGGCCCGGAGACTCGTTATCCAACCCTCGAGAAGATGGCCCTAGCCGTAGTAGAAGCAGCGAGGAAGTTGCGCCCATACTTCCAGTCGCACACAGTTGAGGTACTCACCGATCAGCCGCTCCGCACCGTCCTGCAGAACACAAACCGGGCTGGTCGCCTCACCAAGTGGGCTGTGGAACTCGGCGAGCTAGATATTACTTACAAAAATCGAACAGCCGCAAAAGCTCAGGTCCTAGCCGACTTCCTTGTCGAGTTGGCACCAGAACTGGAGCAGGATTTGCAACCACTAAACCAGAAGTGGATACTACATGTAGACGGCTCCTCGACGAACAAAGGCTCAGGCGCTGGTGTCCAGCTCCAGTCCCCAACTGGTGAACTGATACGACAATCTTTCAGCTTTGGCTTCCCAGCGTCGAACAACGAAGCCGAGTACGAATCATTGATAGCCGGCCTTCGTTTGGCAAAGGCCGTCAAAGCAAAGCGTCTAAGTGCGTATTGTGATTCACAGCTAGTAGCCAGTCAGTTCAACGGAGATTACGACGCTCGCAACGACCGAATGGACGCCTACCTCCGCGTCGTCCAAGACTTAGTAAGAGAATTCGAATTCTTCGAGCTCACTAAGGTGCCTCGTGGCGACAACGCCTGCGCGGACGCACTAGCAGCCCTTGGCAGCAGGCTCCGTGATCAAGTCAAGAGGACCATCCCAATACATCACATCGACGAACCAAGCATTTCAGCCGAGGCGGTTACCATCGTCGCCCCTATCAACGACACTGAGATGACCCAATCCGACCAACAGTCCGTTGACTGGCGCTCAGAGTTCATTAATTACCTCTTAAATGGTGTCTTGCCGTCCGAGAAATGGGAAGCCAGACGACTAAAAAGGCGCAGCGCTCATTACGCCGTCATGAACGACGAACTATACAGATACAACGCAAGCGGGGTCCTCCTCAAATGCATCCACGGTGACGAGATCCAACGCGTAATGGCCGAAACGCACGATGGTGCGGGAGGAAACCACTCCGGCGGACGCGCACTAGCTTTGAAGATCAGAAACTCCGGTCTTTTCTGGCCGACTATGAACTCGGATTGCGAATCATACTCCCGTCGCTGCGACAAGTGCCAGCGACATGCGCCCATTATCCACTGTCCAACCGAAGTGCTGCAGACGTCCACCGCTCCCTACCCATTCATGCGTTGGGCTATGGACATCATCGGTCCTATGGTGTGTTCTCGAGGACGCCGCTTCATCCTAGTTCTAACCGACTATTTCACGAAGTGGATAGAAGCAGAAGCCTTCTCTCAAGTGACCGACAAGGAAGTCCGCGGTTTCGTCTGGAAAAACGTCATTTGCCGCCATGGTCTCCCGTACGAGATAGTAACCGACAACGGCTCCCAATTTATGTCTGGAAACTTCAAAGAGTTCTGCGGAAAATGGAACATTCGGCTAAGCCCCTCCACACCAAGATACCCGCAAGGGAACGGCCAAGCCGAGTCGTCTAACAAACTCATCATGGATGGAATCAAGAAACGGTTGGACTTGAAGAAAGGCCACTGGGCCGACGAACTCGACGGAGTCCTCTGGAGCCATCGCACGACTCCAAGGGGGGGCGACCAAATCAACACCCTTCTCTCTCGCCTATGGAGTCGAAGCCATGGCCCCAGCTGAAGTAAACGTCAGTAGCCTCCGCCATTCCAAAATGCCGCAACACGCCGAGCTCAATGAAGACATGCTCCTTAACGCACTTGACGAACTGGAGGAACGCCGAGATCAAGCTCTGCTCCGAATCCAGAATTACCAGCACCAGATTGAGAGTTACTACAACAGGAAGGTTAAGGCAAGACCACTGGAGCTGGGCGATCAAGTTATGCGCAAGGTTTTCGAGAACACCAAGGAACCGAACGCTGGAAAACTCGGAGCACGGTGGGAAGGACCCTACAAGATAGTCAAAGTCGTCAAGCCTGGCGTCTACCGACTTCAGACATCCAGCGGAGAAGACGTTCCAAGGGCATGGAACTCCATGCACCTGCGTCGTTACTATTCGTAAGACCCATTACTCTCCCGACTAAGTAAGGATCCAGCATCACCTTACTTAATCTCTTCGTCGGGAGCAGACCGCCAAACCCTTTACTATCTTTACCGATCGAGTAGATGAACAAGCGTCACTTCTAACCGATCGACTAAATCCGGACGGATGATCACGATCACTTCCGTTCAAAAAAAAAAAAAAAAAAAAAAAAAAAAAAAAAAAAAAAGCCGAGTAGATGCACACCTTGCGTCACTTCTACTCGCCCGAGTAAATGCGCCCTCAAAGCCACTTTTGCTCGGCTAAAATCGAACTACGAACGGCTTGATCCTCTCCCGAGGTACGTAGGCAGCCCTAACCGGTCCAGCTGTAACAACACCAAAGTCAAAAAAATTTTGGTTACGGTCCAACAATTGACCAAGGCGATGTCCGTATTCTCGTCAGCATACGAAAACGCGACACTCGCACCCCATTAATCAGCCTGGTCCTGATCAGACACTTAGCTGAGGGAACGATGAGCCGTGCGTCACCTATGTAGTCGCATACATTGACCGACTCGAGAGCAAAATTCAAAGCCACTGTCTGAATAACGAGTGGACGTTTGGCCGACTAAACTCGCTGTTCAATAGCCAGCTGGACTGGAACCTTTGCTCTCAACTAAGCATGTTAATATGCTCGCATTTCGCATTTTTTCAACTCGAATAAATTCATGCAAACTCTTGAATTCGGTTGAGGTCGAAATGGATACAGAAAACAGCAAAATAACTAAGGAGCCGCTCAAATCGGCGGCTTACCGGATAAATAAACCATACGTTCTAACCTTACAACAGGGACGAATCCATCAGGGCTCCAAAAAGAAAACAAAAATCCGAAGGAAAAAGCTAAATAACGATACAAACAAAGCGCGATCATGCGGATGGCTCTTTCGGAGCAGAAGGATCTTCAACGATAGGAGCAGGTGGTAGGCTAGCCTCCGGGTGTAAAGCATCGGCCGAGACCGACTCTTCCTCCTTCTCCTGTTCCCCCTTCTCCTGTTCCTGCAGTGGATCCCCGGTTTGGACAGGGTCTGAAAGCGGCAGCTCTTCTTCATCATCGCTCTCCTCCTCTTCGTCAGGGGAAGAGTCATCAACCTCGACAACCTTCGCCAAGTCGGCATCCGTAGGCGAGTCTTCCCGAGCCAGGACTTCACCCTCCTCAACGGTCGCTTCGGCGACCGGAGGATCAGATTCCCTACGGGAGGGAGCCGTGTCGGTTAGATCCTGACCCGAAAGACCGGCCGATACGCCTCCAAGATCAGCAGGGGGAGGGGTACGAAGCTGCGAAGCCGACTCCGAGCCAACCAGATCCTCGTTCGACCCGTACGGATCAAGAGTGGCCATAAACTCCTCGTTGACGAACCGAGATCGGAGAACGAGCGGGGAAAGAGCCAAGTCTTCTTCGGGTAGCGGGCCAACGTCGAGTTTAGTGACCTCAGCTTGATGCTCTGCCTCCTGCTGAACAAACACGTCGATTAGCTCCTGCGTGATCTCCAATTTCTCCTCCCGAATCATCTCAAGGCATTTCTTCGTGCCGGAGGCCTGTCCGAGCAAGTTCTTTTCCCTCTCGAAAAGATCGCGTTGAGCCAAATAGGCACGAACACGATCGAGTCGACGCCTGAGCTTGTCAGTCATGGCAGACTGAACCCGAACCCTCTCGCGGGAGACCTCTTGGCCGCGCGAATCTCGAAGCCTCTGTCTTTCTTCGATCAATTTCTGAGCAACTGCATCTCGCTCCGCCTGAAGTTCGGCCTTCTCCCTCTCGAGTTGGGCGTTCGCTCGCTCCAAGGCTGCGTTCTCACGCGCAAGTTCTTTCTTAGCCGCGCGGTCAGCCTTGAGCGCAGCCTCGAGTTCCTCAAACTTTGCACGAAGAGCCTCCTTCTCCTCGCGGGTCTTTTGTTTGATCCGCTCCTGATCGGCTCTGAGCCTTTCGATAACCCCGAGCCTTACCCTAGACAGCTTCACCGAAGCACCAAGCTCGGTCATCGTCTGCTTCAGCGCAGTGTCGTACTTTTCGACTAGGACGTTCACGCTCCCGTCGGCCTAGCAAACAAATCACATAGTCGCGAAGTTAGCTTTAAAACAGAAGGGAAATTGGGCGACTAAAACCGATAAGAAAAAGTTAATCGAAGGCGTACCCGTCTGCTCGCCAGCGAAGCCTCAATATAGTCGTCTTTGAAGACGAGATCGTCGACCGGCGGCAGCTCCCTAGGACCGCCGCGGATCTGGCGAGAAAGCTCCGCACACTGGATCGGGTTGCATACCAAGGGAGTTCCTTCGTTGTACGAGAACTCCACACGATCCGAGAAGTCGATCCTCGGCCTCTTCCCGAGCGAACCTTCAGACAGACTGGCGCGGCGAGGTTCGCTACCAGGGTTTCGGATTGGAAGAGCCCGAGGCCCATCAGGGGATTTTGTTCCCGTTGGAACATCCCCGAGAAGTAGTTCGGCCGGCGAGCCATGCACTCCCGTCGTGCTACCCGCGCGAGGAGAGCCGTCAGAACGCGCAGGTGTAGGTTCGGGAGCAGGGGACTGTCGCGCCCGCTTGTGAGCCCCCTTCTTCTTCGCTTTCTTCCCCGGACGCTCTTCCGACGCCTCGCCTTCCAAACCCCCCGTGGAGTCTGCAGCCAGACTATCGCGACCTTCCCCTTCATCATTACCTTCGCGCGACCGCTTTGTCTTCTTCTTCTTCTTCTTCTCCACCTGCGAGCCCTCCGAAGGCCCTTCGCCAGGATGAGACCCATCCTTCGGATCCTTCCTTCCCTTCGAGGGAGCGCCCTTTTTCCCACCTTTCTTCTGAGACCTCTTCTTCGCCGGTTCCGCAGCAGGAAGGTCCGCGTCGACAGGTTGCTCGGGCGACTCCGAGCGCTCCTTTGGGGAAGCGTCAGCTTCGTTCAACCGAGTCGGAGAACCCGTAGTAGCCGACTTCTTCAGCAACTGAAGCTTCCCCTTTAGTAGAGCACTCAAATCAGGGGTCCCAGACATTTCACGCGCTTTCTTGAGTAGCTTCTGCTGTTTCCTGGTGAAGAGAGATAAGCGAGTTTTGCGGGGGCCGACGATTAAGGGAAGCCTCGATTCCCAATCAACTGCACAAACAAGCGCGATGCGTCAGTTGTTAAAGAACAATAAGAAGGAAGCGTCCCCATAAAAGAAAGACTCGATGCGCAACCGTTACCTCTTGCGATCCGGGCTTGTTGCCGACGAATCCACTCTCGACTCAAATCTGGCCAACGGAGATGACTATGTGTAGCTATCGCCTGTGCACTCTCGAAGAATTTCTCAGGATATGCAATCGTGTTCGGGTGGCGACCTGCGGAAATCAAACGAGAAGGATTAGCAAAATAGTAAGGCTAAAAGGTTAACAACTTAGTCGTCTACCAATCTTCGCACTCCAGAGGACTGGAAAGTCGTCCTCAAGAGACTCTTCAAAGGCGTTCTCGTCAGCCTTGACGTAAAAATACGAGCGCTGCCAATCCCTCGTCTTCCTAGGGTGGCCGGTCAAAACGTTGTAGCTCGAATGCATCTTCACTGAGAACAGACAATTCGGTTCGGCCTTGGTAGTCGTCAACTCTTCGAAGACTCTCACAGACATCGAGATATCGATGTCCGCCGCCATTACCATCAGCATTACAGCATTGCGGATCGAACCAATCTTCAGCTGACTGATCGCGATCCCGCGCCTTCTCACGTACGATGTAATCAGCCGAGGAATCGGGAACCATAACTTCGCGTCGTCGTCAAAGTACGACTCGTACAGGCATTGGTAGCCGATCGGAGGAGACCACGGCCTTTGCTCAGCAGAAGGAATCAAGTACGTCACGCCAGCTCCCCTATAGCGTCTCAGCAAACCTCTCACCGAGCTATGAGTGGAACAGGTTCCGAACACGTTTCCCCAACGCTGGCCTTCGGCCCACGGGTCCCGCAGAAGCCTCGAAGGGAGCGGGGCTAATTCCTCGAATATCCCACCAGGATGATACACAGTCGGCCTGCAGACGATCTGATCAAAGCGGACATGCCTGTGCTTCTCCCACAGTTCTTGTTGAGTTGGGACGGATGAATCTGAGCTATCGCTTTCCTCGCCTCGATCGGAATCCGCGTCATTCTCTTCGTCAGATCTAATACTCGCGCCACTAGAACTGCTCTCGCCGTCGTCATCCCTTTCATCGGTAGCTAACCTCTCTTCCCGGATCAACCTGTGGGCGTCGGCGACCAAGAGACGCTGCGATGTATCGAGATTCACCGTATCTCGCATCGCGTCCCGGTGAATCAGACTAAAGTCGTCAAGTGGGCTCCCGCGAGCCGTGGTATCCTCAACCGGACTGGAAGGGGTCGCGACAGCTTTACCCTTCTCCTCTCGGGACAATCGACTCCCCGGCGACATAACACGAAGCGTGGCTAACCAAATATCTAAAGAATCCTAGAGAGAGAAAGTAGAGAGAAGGGAGAGAAGAGTAATACCTGAGGTGCAAAGGAGAATGAGGAAAGCGATGGGAAATCATCTATTTATAGCAAAGATTAAGGCACGCTTCCCAGCACATTAATTACACTTAAAAGGGCCTAAGTGGGCTTTTCAAAGAACTCCCTGGGTTTCTTAACGATGGTTCGTCTTCCCGCCTCAACCGAAATCTGGTTATCGCTAAACCAAAGATCTAACTTGGACCGAACCGGATCACCCCAAGGCGGGCGTCCCTGGAGAAAAACGCCTAGCCCGCGCGACTAATCGCGCTCGAGCAATCTTCTAAATATGTTCCTAGAAGCGACCCGGCGAGCTCCCGAGAATCACGCCTTAGCCTCACGACTAAACCACGCTCTCATTGGTTTATGAGATTCGGATCGAACCGGATCATCTCAAGGCGGGCGTCCCTGGAGAAAGACGCCTGGCCCGTGCGACTAATCGCGCTCGAGCAATCCTCCTTGAAGCGACCCGGCGAGCTCCCAAGAATCACGCCTTAGCCTCACGACTAAACCATGCCCTCATTGGTTTATTAAAGCGCGTCTCCGAGGACCAACATTCCAGAAACAGACGTCCGGGTCACGCGACCAGACACGCTTTGGCAATAAACCACGACATGCGGCTAGATATGCTCGTTTTAGTTTCCACCACTTGATTAAACCTGGTTATAAATTCACTTAAGAATCCTGCCTGACTCACAAGTGAACTGGGGGGACTTATTGTAGGAGATGGGATACACCCACCACAAGGCCCATCAAATGTGGAAACGCAACTCGTTAAGTAGGCCTACGGGATTTCCAGATAAGAAAGGGATGGCTCGGCTTCATTGCATCTTTAGCCACGCGGCTAAAGTGGCTCACTCGGAACCGGCTAACGAAGATACTTTACCAGGCCGGCTCTAAAGCCCATTCCGAGGAAAGGCCCAGCGAAGCACGAAACGAGCTAGGTCAAACAACGGAGTAGCCTATAAAAGGGAGGAGGAGGACGACAAGAAGGGCATCCAGACTTTTACACAACCACTCGAGCGGCTAGATCTAGGGTTTTGATAAGTTCGTAGATACTCGCCGCCTTGCCTTTCTCAGGCTGTTTAGTCACTCTTTCCATCTGTTTGTAATCACATACTTCAGATCTATAAAACGTCTTTGTTCGCCCCGCTTCTCTCTTTAGATTGTTCTTGAACCAGTTCACCCTAAAACAATCGTCAATTTAAGACAAAATTCTAACGTATTTTGTTTGATACGTCTGATCGATTATTACATTATACTAGTTCATACATGTGAAATATATATGTTACTTATGGCCTATGTACTTAACCGACTTTGTCATGCACGTATTTTTACGTTCTAAGGAAAACAAGGAGGGCATATTTGTGTATTTATTTTATATATATGTATCAATGTATGTATGCATATACATTGTTGTATTCGTAATTAGCTTAGATTACATAGTCGGGGATTCCAAATCCAATGCCATATAAGCGTGTTTTTTTGTTGCTGTTTAACCAACCGGTTTTGATTTTTTTTCCATTGATAAATGGTGCTTATAAAAATCTCATAAGTTTGTATGTAATACAAACAGAAGTACATACAAACAGAATTCTACCTTTCACTATTTTTGTTTTTCATATATTTAGTCAGTAACTTTATACGTCTATATGAACTGAGAGACAGAACCAGAATGGATTAAGCAAAAAAAAAAAAGAAGACAGAACCAGAATGGAGCTAAAACATGTGATCTTTATCTTTAGGAATAAAGTGGGCTAAAAAGAAAAAGCAAGCAATTAGAAAGACCAAACTGAAAGCAGTAGCAGAAGAATAATAACACCAAGACGAAAATAATTAAGAGCATATTATTCAAATAATTAACTTTTTTTTTTACATCTCAGCCATTTTTTAAAGAAATAAAGGTGAAAAGAGCATGTGCGGTAATACCAATGAGGCAATGATCATATCTTGACATAAAAGAATATAAAGAAAAAAAGTAAGGAAATAATTCTTCCATTTCAAATTAAAAACTTATTTACAAAGATAAACTAGACTATTCTTTGTATTAAATCTAAAACTGTTTTTAAACAAAATACTAGAATGAAACTTACTGTAGTGATTGACTAGTGACTATATGTTAGTCGGAAACATGGTGAGATCAATTAATATGCCATGATGGTACACTCCAAAGCTAATATACATATAGCTCAAGATCGATTGAGCATAACGATACGTTTTTTTTTTGAACACAAGCATGAAACGATACGTGTCCTTTGCTTTTACATACTGTATTAGGAAATGCCTGTTAAACTACACTTCTTATATATATGCATCACCATTTTCTACAAACCTAAAGATATCCATCACCATTTTCTAACTTCTATACGTAGGGTTTGTGAAAAACTCATGGATATGGACCTCTCTGCTTAAGCTCAGAACGGTTGCAAAACAATTCATTCAAGTCGCTGTGGGAAACGGAGCTAAGGCAAGCTTCTGGTTTGACACTTGGACTCCATTGGGTCCTCTAATCGAATTCATAGGAGAAGGAGGTCCAAAGAGATTGCGCATTCTGTTAAATACTAATGTTGAAGATGCCTGTTCTGAAGTGGGGTGGCTGCTTCCTCACCCTCGTTCTAACCAAGAAATTGCTCTGCATGCTCCCCTTACATTGATTGACCTGCCATCGAATAGCCTAAATGAAGATGCATACTCCTGGGTTGTTGATGGTGTTGACTGTAGGGGCTTCTCATCAAGGAGTACTTGGGAGGTGCTGAGACCAAAGGATAATAAAAAGGATTGGGCGGACATCATATGGTTCAAAGGTTGTGTTCCAAAACAGGCTTTCAATATGTGGACTGCTCAACTAGAGAGACTCCCTACGAAGACAAGGATAGCCTCTTGGGGTTTAAACATGCCTCTATCTTGCGATATTTTTCTAATAGGAGTTGAAACAAGAGACCATGTATTGCATCAATGTGGTTTTGCTGCAGAAATATGGAGAGCTGTTTTTTCAAAACTGGATCCTCATCAGTCTCCATTCACTTCGTGGGCAGAGCTCTTGTCTTGGATAAGGAGATCGTCCGAGCAGGCTCATTCGCTGCTTCGCAAGGTGGTCGTTCAGTCTGTGGTATACAACACTTGGCGCCAGCGGAACAACATGACTCACAATCATACTTTTGTACCGGTGTGAACTACCTTCAAATTCATCGATCGTGAAGTGCGTAACATACTCTTCGCGAGAAGGAAGAAAAAGAGGTTTAAAAACCTGCTCATACATTGGCTGGCCTAGATCTGTAGTTACTCTTTATCAAAAAACAATCTTAATGCTTCCCTGTTTTTATTTCTTTTTGCCTCGGAAGCATTCTCTTAGGAATGTTAGTTGTAATTTCCTCTCTTCATTTATATGATATTAACATTTTTAGTAAAAAAAAAAAAAAAGCCATCGTCTCGAATCTAAGATCAATGAGAATCTCAAAGCGCAAAGTTGTTTATACAAATTTAGATAATACAGCAACTGGTAGAATGACAAGCAACAAATTGCAAACAAAAAAATATGGATGTTGAAGAATTTATGAGGTATGGAGTAGTTATCCTTAAAAAGAATGTATTATGTAGTTTCTACATATATGCTCTAATATAAGTCATTCAGCATGATAACGGGAAAAGATTACGTTCGATGACTTGTGGGCTGAAAAATTATCTCGGTTTTCTTTATCTTTAGGTTTGTAAACTATACAAATTCTCACTTTTTTCTCATAAAAGAAACAAAAAAATGATTAGTTCAAACTACAATGCATACAACTGTTTTTTAAATTTATAAAATGAGACATGAAATCTAATTACTCTGTGCAAATGATTACATTTCTTATAAAATGTGGAACAATGTGTTAAGTAGATGGACTTCCAACTTAAAACCAATTGGTGATAAGTGGAGTAGTCCATCTATCTTATATATTATTAAGAATCCCTTTCAATATCCGATGTGGGACATTTGTCCCTAATACACCCCCTCGAGATGATGGTTCTTTGAGCGTCAATCTCGGAATGCTTGGACAAGGATCGATGGACCTGCTTTGGACTGTATCAATAATGGATCGGGTTGGATTGTTTGGATCGGGCTATGACATTTTGGTTGGGTTTTGATTTTAACAGACCTCTTATCTTATCCCACAAAGTCATTTAGGTCACAGTCCGTTCAATAAAATTAAATGTAATGGTACTTTGAAGAAACCGTAACTTTGGCCTATGTTTTTATACAATCATTTTTAGCTCGATTCTGTTAGTCATACTGTTTGTTTTTCTTGGTTTTGAAGAATTAAGATCGAATCACACGCCAGAGGATGCTTAAATCCATCTATTGTGCAGCTACTCACGGATACAATGGCGTACGTGTGGCTATTCACACAGCATATGGAAGGAAAGGTATGGACGAGGATATGGTGGGATACTTACGAGCTCTTTGAAAACCATCAAGGGGATTGACAAGGAATTGCGAAATGGACTCTCTACAATTCAACTGATGGGAGATGACTCAAATAAGAATTATGACTGATGTTGTGGAAGTTTCTAAGGATAGAATTAGATCCGTTGATTCTAAGAATATCCAAAAATTAGGGTTTATGAATACTCTTCATAGTACTTAATCAAAAGGTCTTTAAGGTTTGAAAATACTCTTCTCAGTAGTTTATAGAAACTTCTTTAGGAAAACTCCTTTTATTAATTAAATCATAAATTGAATACAAAGTTAAGCCTAGACGGCTAAACATAAGAAAGTCATAAAACTCAATAACATTAAAGATAATTATCTAAATAATTAATAAATAAATAATAAAATATTTGGAAATATTTCAAATATTTATCTGCATCAATGACGAATGCTTTCAGTTATGGCTATCTATAAGATAAAAAAGGTGTTAGTGGGATATGAATTTGTAGTGTGTTAAAATTCTCATATTCTATTATTATTGGTTGGTGAATTCTAAAATTCTTACTAAAATCAAGTGTTATTAGTTTGATGATTGTTCAGTGACTTATAAAATCTCTTGTTATTCTCTAAGTTTGTTTTTATTGATTTTAAGTTTCTATCAAATCTAGTGCTACTGATAATTGAATTCTAGATAATTTTACTCATAAATCAAAATTTAAAAAATCTTAGCACATTTTCTCTAGATTCTTAAAATCCTTGAACTACAACTATTTCATAAACTTTTTAAGAATGCAGAAGTCTTTAGAAGTCTTTAGAAATTTAGCAAATCTCTAGATTTTTGGAATCAACCAATTCTACAAAAAAATTTACTCCCACTGACCTTCCCTTAGACTCATTTTTCTCTTTCTCTAAGCATAATTGTAAAACAGTTTTTTTATAATAAATTTAATATTAATTCAAAAAAATCCATCTTTTGTGAGCGAAATATAATTGGAAAATGACACATGTCTATCCGGCCACTATTGCAAACAGAAAGTAGGCTCTATTGCCCGTACCATATTAATGGGCATGGTTAAATTGTTTTTCTTCTTTCTTCTAATCATTTTGGATTGCTCGTAATAAATCATACATAATTGAGTAATATTCTAAAAAGCAGAATAATATTGTGATTTTTTCCTTTCAAATGAAAAATAATAATCTCGTAGTTGATAATTTTAAAATCAATATTTTGATACATTAATTCATAAGTATAGAGAAATTCCATTAGTAATATCTCAAAATAAAAATAATCAAAATAATATAATGGCAAAAGAGAGAAAGAATAGTGGTCTCATTAGAACTTTTTAAATACCGTTAAAAATCCAAATAACACGTGTATAATTTTTAGTGGTTAGATTTTTTATAAGTGTTGAAATTAATTAAAAATAAATTCTTTAAAATAATAATTCTGTTTTAGATACTCATATGAGTTCTTACCAATAAAATTGTTTTTTAGTTCTTCTGTAATTTGGGAAAACAAATTAGAAAATAATTAACGGTAAATTGTATGAGTTTAACTAAACTTTTTTTGTAGGGCCGTTTTAGTCTCTCATAATTAAATAATCGTATTCATGAGAAAAAATCAGCATCTTCAATGGTTCCCAGCACTAAGGTGTAGAATCTATACATAGTCCATTTGACAAACTTGTAACATTCAGGTTTGTAATATACAATAAAATATATAATATAATTGATTTATATATTTATATCAGTTAAATACATTTATTTTTTTGGTCACACATTAAAAAAATCATGTGACGATTACAAAATAGTAAACAAGTATTTTTAACTTCCGAAAATTAATGCATGTAGTATGGAATGTAGCCCAAACCTAGGGCGGTTTGGAGTTACAAATAATATCAAAATCGACCTCAAACGAGTGTGGAGTTTTGTGTAGGTTCACACTAACATAATATGGGTGATGATCTCGGGGCACAATATGGAAGTTGTGTTCTGTGAAAAGGGAAAATTGTAACATCTCGGTTTGTGGTATATAGTAAAAGATTTCATAGAATTGATTTGTTTACCCATATCACCAAAATGCACTTATCTTTTCAGTTAAACATCCATAAAAAACTCTAGAGTTAAGCGTATTTGAATGACCTATCAGAAAATGATTTGCGATTACGAGTGCGACCACAAAACAAAATACTACCATATAGTGATTACATGGATAGTAACAAGTCTTTCAAACTTCCGAACTGCACCATCCGTCGTACATAATGAGATCCACGTGCCGAGTATTCAAGTGTGGAAAATGCATTAACCATAGACTGTCGAGGCATTACACAAACTATTGCTTAACATGTAGCTAGCAACCTTTTGTTTTGGCACAATCATACGTTTATATAATATGTACAGTATTTCGTTTTTTTTCTTCTTCTACATATCCTTCGTCGCTGGAACATGGGCACCGATGTCGGAATCCGACAAGCCTAAGAAAGAACAATCCGCCGGAGGAGGAAGACATCAATCCTCGGCGGGAGGAGGGATGAGGAGATGCACTCACTGTGCATCGGAGTAGACTCCGCAATGGAGGACCGAACCACTCGGACCTAAGACGCTGTGTAACGCTTGTGGAGTCCGGTAGACTTGTACCGGAATACAGACCGGCTTCGAATCCGACTTTTGTTTTGACTCAGCATTCAAACTCACACCGGAAAGTGATGGAGCTTCGACAGCAGAAGGAGGTTATGAGACGACCACAACAAGTCCAACTTCACCACCACCACCATCCGCCGTTTTAGTCTGACGTCAGTTACTTTGTTTTTTTTTGTTCTTGGGGTTGGGTTCGGGGGACACCTGACACGTGATGATGATGGTGTACCGGCGTTGATCACGTGGCCGACGACGACGGGAGCCTAAAACTAGTGTTATGTTAAACATCGAACTCTGCTAAATTTAACCTCATTAAATTCTTAATTACTAAAAAAAATATAAACACTTTTGCTTGCCTTTTCTCCCACGTTATTAATTCTCTTTAGGGAAGGAAAAAAAAAAAACATTTACAAGTGATTAAATCATTTATTGAAGATGAATAAGAAAAGGCTACAATGTGGCCTCATCTCCTGATCTAGCCAAAGCAATGACATAATGGCTATCTGACTTGTTGTCAAAGCCAATCTTAGACATAGACGGATAAATGTCGATCTGATTTGGTCTCGATGCTGCTTAGAATAAGAAACAAGAAATCATGTCTTCTATGCCTGCATCTTTGCTCAATCGGTTTGGCGTGGTACCCTTTGGTTAATGTCACTGCACTATATCATTATCCATTGAAGATAAATTTCTATCCAATTCAAACATCCCTCAAGACGAGGAGATTATTACCAATCTGTTTGCTATGTAGAACTTGGAAGAGTCAAAATGTCCGTACCTAAGCCTGGTCAATTTGACGTTAATTTGATTTCTCTTTAAAAAAAAAATTCAAACAGAGAACCGGATTAAAGACACCCTCATGGTGGGAAAACATCATCATCAACTTGTATTCCTAACTAATTGTCAAAGCACCAAAGCCCTTGAAAACACAAGACCACATGAGACTACATTTTTGTCATTTGACACCAAACAAAATAAAATTAGTCTTAATCCTGTTTCAGATATTATTGATTGTGTAATTTTACTCCATCATCTAAGAACCCAAGAGAGAAATCAGACTCCTCATACGGCGATACCATAGTTGCTGATCTTGTTCACTTCTTTTGTCAAAGCCTTTCTCTCTTGCTTTATTTCAGAAGCACGGTTTGATATCTGACGTAGAACAAATGAGATAGCTCCATTAGAGAATCTATTTGGACATTAACTCTAAACTAGTTCAGCTCCTATATTAAGAGAAAAAAGAGACGAGTATACTTACTTGAGAACGGAATCGAGAAGCTTCTCTTGTGGGCAATTCTTTAAGTACATCTTTCAAACCTGTATATATTATAAAACCAATCGTGTTATAAGTCGTAAACTTCTTCTGTTCTATGCATATTTTTGGATTAATAAACTTTGGGAGTTTTAAGATAACAAAACACACCTGCTGCTTGGTTTTCAATTTTATAAGCTGACTGGACCACATCTCGTATCTGTTTGCCTGCTTGTCTGAGTAAAATGAAAGGGAGAGTTAACATAATATTCACGTTGATACATATCCGATATACTATGTGAATCATATAAACCTGAGTTTCATCCTTCCTCTAATCAACTCATCTTCTGCCACAGTTGCAACTCTCTGAAACAATCAATGTGACTAATAAGTGCATGCTATATGTATATATAAGTCACATTCAGGACAAATCAGCCAGCGGCAGCTTCATGTTGAAACAAGAGGAGAGGCTAACCTCTAGCTTTTCACTTTCAGCTGTAAGACGATCCAATGATTGTCTTAGCTCTTTTACTCTAAGATCTGCTCTAGAAAGCAAAGCCTGAATCCAAAAACATAGCGTCACGAGCCAAGAACAAGTTTAACCACAAGCAGACTAGCTTATACATTCAAACGACGATGTAAACAACACTGACCTCTTCGCTTAAAAACATTCGTAAAGTATTATAGTATACAAATCTTCTCGTCTCTGCGAACAAACATAACAGTTACTAACAATATCATTGGAGATTGAACTCTAGGGAGTATAAGACTATTACTTTTCAGAGCAAAGATCCCAACACCAAAGGCCAAAGATCCTGACGTTAGCGGATGAGATGCAGCAACGTTTACACCCTCTGCATACAAAACATTGAGGGAGATATGAACAAGGCTAAAAACGACGTAGTATCCAGGAACGTAGGTAGAACAGACCTTTAATCTTCGCAAACACCATATGCTCGTAAACGCTATACTCAGAAGCAATCTCTCTAAGAGAATCCTATTATCCCAAAACACTCGAATTTGATCAGAGGCTGAACAGATTCAATCGAACGACATAGAGAATAGATGGTGTGTTCGATTTTCAGATTCGCTTACGACTGTTTGGCTCGTGTGAGCTATGGATGTATCTCGGATTTGAGACAATCGAGCTCTCGAGGCGTCGATGGTGGAATCTAACGTCTCCACGATCGTGTTCTGGTACACCAGCGCTTGACGCATCGCGTCGTCGATCCAGGAAGCCGCGTTTTCAACCGTCGTCGTTGCGATGTTAGCGTTTGGAATCGTAGACAGCAGATGTTGCGGTGGCGGAAAAGATTGTGGAATCGTAGGTGAATGCGCGTCTTCCATTTCTGACGATGATTCTGCTGAAGTTGCCATTTGAGAAGATCTCCGATCTCTTTCGTCGCTCGAAGTTCTACGGAAAACCCAGTGGTTGAATAGTTTGACCCGGATTTTGACCCCGAGAAATAATAGTTTGACCCGATTATAAAAGTCGGGTCCTGTTTCAAATTGTTTATTTACAACATAGGCCCCTGAACTTCTGTTTAGTTTCTAATATTTCTCGTTTATTCCTTAATTGTTAAATTAACTCCAGAATTCTTTATTTCACACATTAATAATCTCGTTTTAGCCCTTAAATAGGGCTTAAGTATTAAAGCATGTTTAACTTGGATTCTTAAGAACCGATTCTTAACTTTTTTTTAGTTAAAAGTTAAGAAAAGTTTCTTATATTCCGCCAAGAAATTCTCCCTGCCACCCCAGGTTAATCATATAAAGCTCTTACATTCTTTGAACTTGGCTCGTGATAATATGAATCCTTCCAAAATTATAACGATGGTGCTCTGAACGTGTAAGATGTGTGGCACAAGTGTTTCAATTAAACTTCGTATATGAAGAATATTGAAACTTTAAATGTCAAGAAACTTGAATTTTAAAGATAGTTTATACTCCACAAAATTAAAACAAGTGTCTAATACTGATCACTAGCAGTAACTTAGGGTGTTTCAAGCCTCTCTCTCTGATCACTTGACAAAGTAGAGCTTGCCCATGACATGAAGGACAGCGACAAAAGCAATGAAACCGATGCTCATGACAAGGACGACATTAGGGGAGATCTTGAGACCAGGTGCGTCATCCGTGTAGAACTGAAGCATGGATCCTGCTGCACCACCAGCGGCTCCTCCTCCACTTGAGCTGCCGCTCGGCTTCCTCCTACGCATGCTAGCAGCTGCAGCTGCACTTCCTCTCTGTGGAGCTCCACTTCCCACCATCCTTCCTTCTCTTCTTTAACAAACTGAGACATGTGCATATAAAGATTAGCATTGAACCATTTGCCAATTAATAACTCAAAAACAACAACAAAAAAAAAGTGACCTTGTAAATGAAAAGCAGAAGTAACATGGAGATATATATATCTATACACCATCATTACGTGATGTTGCGTATCTAATGCATTCAACAAACTCAATCCCAGTGAATCAGTTTCTAAACATGAATTGTGAAACTAGACGGATTCAAGAGATGAGCAAATTCAAACTTGTCAATACGTCGAGATCGAATATAACATCGAAACCTATATAGATATGATCACGCGAAATTCTAAGGCAATTTCGAACATGCAAAAGAAGAATCTTATCAGATCGGAGATCGTAAATCATTGATCAACGCGATTCTGGTTTCAACATCGATATCGCATAATCAGATCTACACTCTTATCGTCGCTCAAAAAAAATCTACACTCTTATCAACCTTAACAACAGATCTAGGGACTGCTCAATCATGATGCTTTTGAATCACACAAAAATCAAATAAAAACTCACCAGATTTGGCTTTAGAGATTCTGATGTCGACGAGAACGATAACGAGACGAAGAGATGTTCGGACCTTTTGATTTGCAGTGGACCGGACTCTGACCTTTTTATAAGACGGGTTCTTCTCGCCACGCAGTTTATATCGTTTTCGCCAATAAACTAACGCCACCTCAGCGTAGTTATCAGGATTTTTACAACTTAAATGAAACGGCAGTTTGGATATCTCCAGCTTAAGGCCCAAAATGAACCCTGTAAAGCCCAAACTAAAGCCTATCAGCATTACTTGAATAAAAGCATTGACCACAATTTTGCGCTCGACGTAGAAGAAAAAAAGAGTTATCGGGTAAAAAGTCCAAGAGCATCATCAATATCCATTAATAAATAATAATTTTATTCAAGTAAATAATTGAATTTTAAAACTTAACAAAACGTAGCAAACTATATAGCGACAAGCGTGATAAAGTTTTTTTAACTAATTTTTTACAGAGTATTTTCAAAAGAATGACTATTATCTCTTTTTTTTCATCTGAATTGTATTGATAACATTAGAACCGTACAAGGTTGAGATACTAAAGTCGACGAAATACAAAAATATCTCCGGAAGCTAGGCCCAAAATCGGGAATCTAGAACCGAAACACACGGGCTACAAACCAACATCCAGAAACTAAACTAAAAACCTACGCTCCTTTAAAGAAACCCAGAAACAACCAACTAAAGATAAAAGAACAATGACTTAATGCACTAAGACTAGCCGGTTTTCTTGCAACGAATAACGCAAGAGAGCAAGCAACGCGGATGACTTCTTCATGAAGAGCATAAATTTCATCTGAACCACCTGTTCACGATGAACACTACCACACCACTGCCACGAACTCAACACATAAAACCAGGATGTACCAACACCCGCAAGAGCACCATACTCAACCGCACCTTAAACCGTAAGCCTCCGCGTCTCAACTTCTATATATTGCCTCAACCAGACGAAGCCACGAGGAAAACAGAGACGAAAGGAAGACCAGGATAAACACTAAAGCATAAGGCGGGAGAAGGCCTCCAACAAACCTGAGTGACGAATAGGTGTTCTAAAACCACCTACTTCTCAAGGACCAAAACCTGCACATGCTCACCACACATCACCCCGAACTGCTACACCGTTGCTGAATCCAGCACCAACTAAGACAAGCTCAAAAACCCATGAGAGATTAACCAGATTGAAACCCTCGCCGGAGGTACACACCGATGATGACGGAGGACGATGGAAACGGAGCTTAAGAGCTCTCCTTACTGGTACTATGTAGTCATTAACTTTATTGGTAGGTCATATGAGAAGAAATCTGAAGTGAAATGTCTGATTTTACAGACAACTTAAATTAATGTTTATGACTTTTTGATTCCTAAAATTAAAGAGCAAAATCAAAGCCAACACATAAACAAAATAATATCTACAACCTAAATGCTGATCAGGCCCACTCCATTATCAATAGAAAATGTTTCTGTAGATTTTTCCAGAAGTCTTTTTTGTATACTATTATACTCCAAAATCTCATGAGTTTATCAAAATCTGATCTAATTGTTACGTTAGTAGACAAATAGAGAAAACCGAGGAAGAAAAAATATGAATGATGAAAGAAGTTTCGTACGAGGGTACGTACTTACGTACATAGACATTAAAAGCAATTCATCTTTTTGTAGATCTCAAACACGAATCTCGAAAGGGAGATAGGTAGATTATGTAATTCAGAGATGCATATCTATCGGGCATAAAGTTATAGGAGCCTGGCGATTTGTGTACGGTCAGAGTCGACAGATACTGTGGTACTTTTTTACCTTGGCACATATCGATTGATTCATAAATGTGTTCCAGTCAATCAGTGTTGTATATGGGTATATATATAATATATACAATATGTATATATATATTATCGTAAGCAATGCAAGAAGCTTGATTTATTTTCTATAAAATGAATATCCACTTTTTCATTGTATTATATCTTTTATATAAATTGAAAAATCATGATCCAGTCCGTGATCCTTAAATAAAACTAAATTCACAATTGGTAAAAGCTGAAACAAAATTAAACATCAAAATAATGCATAAGTTTGTAAATATACTATTTTTACAATTTACGTCGCAATATACCATAACACTTAAGTTCTGATGGGTAAACAATTTGTAATAAAAGTGGCAGATGAATAAAAAATTATATGGACCACTTTAATTAGTTTTATTTTTTCCACCTTTTATATACAGAGTTTTCACTAGAAAAAGAAAAGAAAATGTAGTATAGAGGGTGATTGGTAGAGGCTGTAGGAGCTCTGGACAGCCATTTTAATTTCTACAGCTCTTTTTAAAATTAATCATGCTTTTATTTTCAAAAATGAATCTAAAACCAAAACATTATAAAAGGAAATATGTTAACTTTAGAAAGCACTTTCTCTAGAGTTTTTATTCAGTGCTCTGAAAAATTTTTAGAGCAAAATAAATTAAAACCAGGCCCGGCTCAGTTATTTTGTGGACCTTGTGCTCATATATTTTTTATACCAAATTGTAGTTGTGTTATTTATTGTAAACTTAAAAATGAGGACCCTAATTTATGTGCTTTTATCAAATCAGGACCCTAATTTTCTAAAGAAAATTGCCAAAAAATAAGAGGACCTAGTGCAAATGCACCTAGAGTACATGTTCTAAGCCGGCACTGATTAAAACCAAAGATAAAAATCTAAAGCATAAATCTTAGAGCAAAAAACAGAAATCTACCAATCACCCCCATAGTGTGTGGTATCAATATTGTCACTGTAACTATATAGATTCAAAATTGGTATTGTTTCTATTGTTGACAACAACAAATAGGACCATATCTTAACATTTGCACCTTAAAAAAGAAGCAAATTGGACTATAATATCTTTTCCAACCAAAAAGTCGATTCGATCTTCATGTGAAAACACTAGACCTAGAAAACACATCTGAAATACTCGTTATGTTAATCAATGAGTGGAGCGTATACCATATGCATTTTGGAATATCGATAATCACACTGTAGTTTTCCTTTTGAAACGACAATGATATATTATACATTCATATATGTGAATATCAATCAAAGGAAAAACATGATATTAGATCTAATAAATATGGTGGGGAAGACACAACTGAATATGAAACAGAATTGAATCAAGGCAATGATGAAGTGGTAAATAGTTTTGACGGGACGATATTTAGTGTAAGGGGAAATCAATTCGGGTCCGGCCTTCATTTTGCATTGATTATCAAACTTATTCGTTGGCGGTAGGTTCATTCCGGTCATCTCAATTTATTAAGTGTACTTTGTTTTGCCCCACCATTTTCATCTATTTTAATATATGCTTTTTTTCTTTACCACATGGGAATTAATAGATCATAAGATATATTTTTGTACCCAAGATCAAGAAAACTTGTACTTTCTTTCAGTTTGAGTTGCAGTTGCCGAGCAGATATATGTTAAGAATGAAAATTGAATGGTTACATTACATATTTATTACATTTGGTATTAGCAAGAAGATAGTGAGAAACACACGTACATATGCACTCGTATTCATGGAGCTTTTTAAACAAAGGAAATATCCGATTAATGGACTGGTTATCTTTTTGAATGTTCTTTTATTATTTCTGCAACTATGGATGATGTGCAATTGTACATTGTTTTAAAAGAACCTCCTCACGTGTGAGTCTCCTTGTGATCTATGGCAGCCGACGAATGTTACACGAGTGTCTAAACAGTAGAGGACGCGTAAAATCCACTTGTTAAAAAGTTTAGCATGAGTGAGTGAGCCCCCCAACCAAAACACACAGGCTCCACAAGAGATTTCAACGATGTCGAGTTGACATCTCTCTCCACCGTCTACTACAAACTGTCGGCGGAGTATTCTTAGTTATAGTTTTATACTTTTGTGTACGACGGAGTTGGTTAATTAATATTGTGTGAATAGAATATGGATTTAAAAAAAAAAACAAAAGCTTAGCTGTTGCACTTATACGTTTGTTTTTCGTTTCAACTTGTAAAATATTTAATTACTTATTTTAGTAACTTCTCTTTAGCTTCCATATGACTCCAAAAAACCAATGTCGATTCTCTTTTCGATACAATTCATATTATAAAATCCTGAAGAATTAGTGTACCTTCTCACACACTCTATATAATGGAAGTATGGAACAATAGATAACTTATATAAATAATAATCAAAATCATTTTGAATACATTGTTTCAATGGGTTCAAGAATTTGTATATTCTACGTTCGTTTGAATTGAAGAATGTTTTAAAAACGACAGATATATCATATGCCATAGTTCACTTAACTAAAATATATGAGTCCAACCGTTATTTTCTCATAGTAGATGGGAATTAAATTGCTTTATCTGGACGAAAGTGATACAAATCTGAACTTTCGTAGTTGCACGAGCTACGTTTTAATACTATTAAATATTCAGTACACACTATTAACTACAAATTGTTTTTTAAAAAGTTAGAAAAAGAAGAGAAGAGGAAGTTGCCCTGAGATACGAAAGCTACTCTTCTCCCACACACTCTCCCTTACTGTGTATAAAAAGCCTCTTCAAACCCTTTCTCATTATTCATATCACAAATATAAACCTCTAACTAGACGACAAAAGAAAAACACATTTCTTGATCAATGGCCTCTTCGAGTTCGCTAGCGATTTCTCCGAGGAAGCTCCGGTCAGACCTTTACTCATACTCTTACCAAGACGGTTCAAAGACACCACTCGTTATCTCTGTTCTCTCGTCTCTTATAGAACGGACGGTAGCTCGGAACGAGAGAATCAGCCGGAGCTACGGTGGTTTTGGTAAGACATGTGTCTTCGATTGCATGGAAGTTCCTGACATGACGATCCAATCGTACTTAGAGAGGATTTTCCGGTATACCAAAGCCGGTCCATCGGTTTACGTCGTGGCTTATGTATACATTGACCGGTTCTGTCAGAATAATCAAGGTTTCAGAATCAGTCTCACTAATGTACATCGTCTACTTATTACAACCATTATGGTCGCTTCCAAGTACGTCGAAGACATGTAAGTTAAAAAAAAATGTTTAAAATTTTATTAATTCATTTTCTTTGTAAATTTTTGAAAATAAAGTTGTGGCGACTTATTTTTTGTCTCTTTTTTTTTTTGCTAAACTCATTTTTTGTCTCTTACAGGAATTATAGAAACTCATACTTTGCGAAAGTAGGAGGGTTAGAGACAGATGACTTGAACAACTTGGAGTTGGAGTTCTTGTTCTTGATGGGGTTTAAGTTGCATGTGAATGTGAGTGTGTTCGAGAGTTACTGTTGTCATCTTGAGAGAGAAGTGAGTATCGGAGGAGGTTATCAGATTGAGAAGGCATTACGTTGTGCTGAGGAAATCAAGTCCAGACAAATTGTTCAAGATCCTAAACATCATCAGCACCATCATCACAATCTATTCTCCCGAGTCTTGTTGTAGTCAAGAAGACTCTGTTTGTTTTGTTTGTTTTGTCGTTTTTGCTTTTGAGGGTCTTTGACTTTCTGATTACCTTGTCGGCAAGGCTTTTCTTGAAATGTAAATGTAAATGTATATAGAGAAAAAAAAATATAAAGACTGGTGTTGTTTGTATCTATGTATCAGCAATAGGGCTGGGACGGATCCGGATATCCGGGAAATTTGGGGTATCCAGATCCGGATTCGGATTCGCCGGATCCGTGGATTTAGTATCCGGATTCGGATTCGGGGCTTCCAGATATCCGGATTCCGGATATCCGTCTAGTTATCATACTATCCGCGGATATCCGGATCCGGATTTGTAAAAATAATTAATAAAATAAAAATAATATTTTTAAAAATATTAAAATTCTAAAATATACATAAATTAAATATTTATACAAGATTTATAAATATAAATATGAATATAATATTTTTAAAAATTAAAATATAGTATTATAAAATTAATTTTATGAATAAATTTTAATATATAAAATATAATTATTAATAAAATTTTAAAAGTATATTTTTTTAAAGTACGGATCCAGATCCGGATATCGGACATAAAAATTAAGATATCCGGATCCAGATTCGGTTTTGACGAATCCTTGATTTTACTATCCGAATTCGGATTCGGGCGTTCCGGATATTCAATTTTCGGAGCGGATTCGGAGCGGATCTCGGATCGAATTCGGATCCCGGATAATAAATACCAGGCCTAATCAGCAAATGTGGATTCTTGTATATAGCTGAGGTTTAAGGAAATGGTTTTCATATACAAATCTTTGTTAATCTGTTTTTTTGTCATCTACTAGATTTCTTAGACATGTGAGACACTAGAATCCATTGATTAAGAAATAATTTGTCAGCTAAATCTATGCCCGTGATTGTTAAGTCTCAGAAGTTATTTGTCATGCGTTAATTTGCTAAGATCGTCGATAACTTTATAGAACATCCTTATTATGGGTCTCTCACAGAATCTCAAAATTAAAATAAATGAAAACAATTAAAAAGAAAAAAAAAGTGTAGAAATGTTTTTCTTAAGAAAATTTTGAACATGTTAAAATATTCAAAAAAAGAATAACTTAACTATTAAAAGATAAAACTAAATACCTAAAATAATAATATTTTTCTATTTACTGAGACTCACACCTCAACCATACAATGTTGTGATTTTTTTAGTCTGTCTACCTTGGAAAGATTGTCTTTATACTGGAGAAACAAAAAAAAAAAACATTTCATGGGTTGTCTTCATAGAGGAAAATAATAGTCCAAAAGTTCTTTTTAAATAGGAATAGTTCAAAGGAGTGTACACAGTTATTATGCATAGTGAGAAGAGTATAAAATACATTAGATAGAGCTACATAGATTCCAAGTAGACAAAAAACAAAAGTTTATGAGAAACGTACAAATGAATGGTACGCAAGTAGGTTGTATAAATACACTAGGTCAAATATTTATACATTTGTTATGAAATAATTAATTTTTGTCATGTAAGGAAGCAATTAACATATTAGAACATGTAGTTTCTTTTTTATCAAAATTAGAACATGTAGTTAGAGTTAGTTACTCAAAGACACACTAAAATTACTCAAAAGTGTATGTTCATCTCATTTATATACCATGTAAACCATGCCAAACCCATCTCTTGCGAGCTTACTGAAATCGAGAAGTTGTATGTGGCCATGGAAACAGTTTCCAAAACCCATCAATGGCAGCTCCGTATCCTTTGTCATGTTCCGGAGATGTTTGATATACCAGCTTGTCCTTATAACTCACTTTCTATTTTCTTTAATAAGTCTTATAAATAATTTTTCAATACAAAAAGTAAAGCAATGTGAGAGGCGAATACAACTTGCAAATGTCAAAAAATAGGGCTTGGAATCAAACTTAATGGCAATAGAGTTTGATAACCGAGTCACCGCCTGCAGTGAATAGCCATGGCTGCCTCGGATGAAACTTGCAGTCCAAGACTCCTGCCACATATAATATAGATTAACCTCTTAATCACCAAAAAGAATAGAAACATATATGATGATGAAGAATAAAAACTAACCTCCTTTTGAAGAATGGCCTCTTAGAATCTCCAACGGCACAATCAGAGGATTCTCATTCAGATCATTGTACACCTTTCCATGGAACACATAAGCCGTTGAATCCTCAGAACACGAAGCAAACAACGGATACGAACGGTGGAACCCCACGTTAGTAATGTCTTTAGGATGGTTCTTGAGAATCTTGTAAGGTTTCGAAGACAGGTCCATGTCAAACCAACACATCTTCCCTTCTTTGCTTCCTACCACTAGATTATCACCACCAGGATGAATCGCCATGGACGAGATTTCTCTCAAACCTGTCTCAAGCTTCTTTATGGGCTCCCCGTTCTTGTGGAGATTGTAAACACGCACGTACTTTTTCGTGGCGATGATGAAGATGCCACGGTGATTGGGATGAAAAAGTGTGCAAACAGGAAGTCCACGCATCTTTATTGGGAGCCTTTTCGTTGAATGTGCTGAGAGCTGGTGTATTACAACACCTCTCGTTTCGCCCCCTGGCATGACTGCTGAGAGATAGTCTCCTTTTGGATGCCAGTCAATATATGATAGGTTCTGAAAATAAATATGGAAAACCAAACTAGTTAAGATATGCTTCCATGTAATTAATGTTAGAAAAATCGGCGGCGCCTAAGCATATGTCTATGCAGAAAATTGGTCACAGCTGAAACGATTTTCACAAAATCCAAATTAAGCAACGATTCAAATCGGTTTAAATAGTTTTAAATAAATTAAATCAATCTAAATTGGTCTAATTCGATCTAAATTAATGAAAATCGATTAAATCAAGTAACCATATTAGTGCAAGTCCACAAGTTTATATGATTTCATTTTTGGGTACTTCATTTTAAATAATTCATCAAAGTAATTTTATAATTAAATCTACGAAATTAAAAAATATAATATATAATAAATAGATAAATAATTCGTTAATGTCTATATCCCGGATAATCTCATGCCAAGCCTATACAAAGCACCTAGTTGCCACCTAGCGATTTATTGAACATTGCCGGTAATAAAACGACATTAACTGCAACTACGAGTTTTAGCAAAAATGTACCTTGAAGTGTCTTATCTTGATCCCTCCGTATTTCTCATCTGGAAGCCACTTTGCAATTGCTGCAGCTATGATAATGATAACATGGTGCACAAAGGAGAGAGTGAATCATTTTCTTACAAACATGTTGGTGGGGTATTCTGAGACGCTTACCAGCTTCATCAAGTTCTGGAAGGTTATCTAACTGAAGCAGCTCTTCGATCCTTTGTTGTTCCTCATCAGTGCCAAGTTCAGTGTTCAGGAAAACCAAATCTATTCCCCTGCAGACGCGAGATTTGATGGTTTTAGAATACGGAAGCTGATAAATCAGCAATAAAACTCTCAAGATCCTAACTCACATGCCGACGGCTAGAATTGGAAAGTCAGGAAGAGGATTCCAGGCAACACACTTAACAGCTTCATCAAACTGCCAGACCTTAAGACACCTACCAGTCTCCACTTCCCATATACGAACAGATCCATCAGTTGAACCTTTGAAGAAAACAAAAAAAAAAAAGAATACAAAGATTGGCATCTTGCAGAACAAAAGAGAGCTCAAGAAAATTGAATGCAAAACAGTAAATGATGTACCTGAGGCTATCCACTGGCCGGAAAGTTCAGTGGATATGGAAGTAACAGGTCCTGTATGGCCTTTATATTCAAGATAACACGAGTTTGGATAAGGTCTGAGATCCTTCCTACTAGGCAGCTTAGGCTTCAAAGATTCAGGATCTATGTTTATCTGGAGAAACAATACAAAACACACTGTGAGATTAAAAACACCCACAGAAAATGAGATGATGAAATAAGTCCTCACTCTCTTCTTTCGGACTCTGGGACATAGGTATAGATCCAAGCAACGGTCAAAAGACTCCTTTAGCGCATTCTCATATGCTGGGATGCTTCTCAGAGATGTAAACCTATGCACAGTTAAATCTAACCATGAGGGCTTCAGCTAGCAAAGACCAAAGAAAACTACAATAGAGTGATGCCTTTATATACCTTTTAGGAATGAATTTTGGACGATCTTCCTCATACATCAACTCATAAGAGGCTTTCTCTTCCTCTGTGGGAATGTACTCCAAAGAAGGATTATAAGATTCCTCGTGTCCTGAAACACCAAGTTGACCACATTATCCAAAACGGGATTCCAAGACAGTAGCAGATAAACAGATTGGTCAGCAAAGAGTTTGCACCTGGGAGTTTTAGTTTAGGTGGAGGAATATAAGTCAAGTGCTTGCTCTTTTGATCTGAAGTTGAATCATCACCCCATAAAAGGTACACATTAGGCTCCTCTTCAGGCTTATCAAACTTGATCAGCCCCTTCCTTATCGCTCTAACATACTTAACAACTTTTTTGGCTTCCCATTTCGAAGGGATGAACCTCCGCTTAGGTTCTGGTGCACTTGATAGCGGATGTATAGCATCGTCCCATTTGAACCAATCAACATAAGGCTGACACCACAACCAAGAGAATCAATCTAAAGGTTCAAATCTTGAGATAAAGAGCTACACATTAAACCACAAACGTACCGCATACGGATCGAAATCAGCATGTGGAGCTTCCCCTTTGAGCATTCTACGAATGAGTTTGCTCTCTTCTTTAGTCAGCTCAACTTCCTCATCATTATACTCATCGTAAACTTTGCGCCTAAAGTGTTACTACTTACATCAGCATAGTGTAACTAACAAATGCACACCAAAAATGAACCGAAAAATATTCAAACAGACCAGTTCTTGGAGTCATCCATGGTTGCAAGAAAAGAGTCGAGCTTGTCTTGTTTCTCCTTCTTGGTGATCTTCTTACCAGTGATATCGTAACCAATATGTTTCTCGTCTTTGTACCATTCCAATGGAACATCCCCAACCGTGTTCCTTGGAGCTACCTATCAGATTAAAAAAAGATTAAAACTTTGTAATATAATTTATAAACGTTATAGAGGGAAGCATCCACCTCATCTTCTGATGAATCGCTCTCTTCGGCTACTTCACGTTGATCAGAGCCTTCATCATCATCACTCCCATCTTCTTCCTCACCATTCTCACCATCTACTAGCTCGCCTTCATCATCTCCATCTTCCGTCTCTCTGTTTGAACCGTCGTCCTCGGAGTCGAAGATGTCGGAGTCGAAGTCATCGGAGTTCAGAGAGCCGGACAGGCTCTGAAACATCACAAACACACAGAGAAGGAAGTTAACGAAATGCACAAGGAGGTTGAAGGTATGAAGGAGTAGAGAAGAAGAATACATCTCCGTCGTAATCGGAATCAGTGCCGGAATCTAAGAGGAGATCTTCTTCTTCTTCCTCTTTCAAGCTTTTCGCTTCCTTTGCTGATACTTTTTGTTCTTTCTGGGATTTTACTAAAGAGACAGTTTTTCTATTGGGTTCTTTGGTTTGATCTTCGTTAGCTGATTCGCTCTTCTTCGTCATCGGAGCTGACAGAGAGGCAGAGGGTTTGGTCTGAGGAAACAAAACCTCTGTTTGCAGTTACAGAGGATGCGGAAGAAGAAGATTTAGGGTTTTAGGTTAGTCGTTTGGTTCTCAACTCTTATGGGCCTAATTATCTTAATGGGCTTTTACTCTGTGAGTTCGCTTATGTGCTTGGTTATTTGAATGAGCTTTTGCATATGTTACTGGAGAATGCTAAATGCATGTATTATTTTTTTAATATATAAATGCATGTATACTATACAATAAAACAAAATTGTTTTAGATTATTTATCGAAAAATAAATTTGAACCAGCTTTTTTTTTTGAACATTTGATGTATTTGAACCAGCTTTACTGGCTATGAACTAGTAGAACTTTGTTTTGCAAACTTTTCTACTACTATGAACTAATATAACTTTCAGATTCTTTTCTACTACTATGAACTAATATAACTTTCAGATTTCAGGCGAGTTGAAGATCCAATAGCACTATCGGTATATAATCTCTAAAGCTTTTAATATAGGCACTTGAAACATTAACTTACAATCCTCAGAATTTTAAGAATTAGTAATCTATACAAAAATAAAGTTTCTAAATTGTTAAAAGCAAATTTTTATTAAATTTTCTGTAAATCATATGATTCTGAAGATCAAGCTCTCTGAATGAACTCTTTATTTCATTCAGTCAACTATGGAAAGATAACTAATATTGAATAAAAAACAATTTTTATTTTTATTTTTTTATCAGTATGAGCCCAAGTGATATATATTTATGTTTTCCGTATATTTTACGCCTTTTATTAGTTGACTTCATGAAGAGTGTTGCTGCTTCTATTCGCTCATCAAACAATTTGATTAATATGTGTAAAAGTGATTACTATCTAGGAACCCAATGTTACATGCTGGAAATTAGTAACACACATATATATGCTTACTATAATTTATGAATAATGAAATATTAATATGAAGTTCTAACGTGACAAGTCAACTGAAAATTAAAAGGAGTGGTGAGTTTTTTTGTTTCTTTAAGAGAGTAGCGTAAGTGGTTTGGCACCACCATTAAGTCATGCCATTGAAGAAGAATCGCAACTTTAACACTTTGCGTATGTGAATTGCTTCCACACCTTTAATTCAAAAGATCTCTTATTAGAAAGCTTGAGCTCAGAGTAAAAGGTTTGTTATTCACATGTAAAATGCTCAAGTTAGTTTACAATCTGTACCGAGTAAAGTATATATACATACGGTTTAGTGATAAGAAACTAAACCATTGGTTAGGCGAAAGGAAACCTTAACCAATCTAACCAGAATTTGGTTTACATAACTCTAATACCCCCCCCTCAAGATGGAAGACATAAACTATGTATTCGCATCTTGTCAATCAAACTTTTGAAGAGAGCTGGTTGAACTGCTTTGGTAAGAACATCTGCAAGCTGAAGATGAGATTTAACATGTAGAGTCTTCAAGAAACCACTCTTCAAGCGTTCACGGACGACATGGCAGTCAATCTCAATATGTTTCGTTCGCTCATGATAGACTGGATTAGAAGCAATATACAGAGCCGATTGGTTGTCGCAAAACAGAGTAGCTGGTGCCAGCGGAGGACAATGCATCTCTGTTAATATAGTAGTCAACCAAATGAGCTCACAAGTAGCATCGGCCATGGCGCGATATTCAGCTTCAGAGCTACTCCTTGATACCGTCTGTTGTTTCTTCGATCTCCATGATATTAGAGAATCTCCCAAGAACACACAGTAACCGGTTATAGACTGACGAGAATCCTGACAAGCAGCCCAATCAGCATCTGAGTATGCTGTAAGTTTCATCTGAGACTGGTGAGTTTGGTGAACTGGAAGAGTTGGCAATTGGTTTAGAAGAAAGCAATGATATTGATCAAGATAGGCTGGGGCTTTTGTTTGACGTTTTGCTCTAGTTCCTGGTAACGGGTTAAGAGAGGAAGATGTACTAGGTTGACTGGAAGAAGATGTGTGAGGAAGGTTATCATGTGAAGGAGGAACAAATGGTTCAGAAGAAGGATCAACAAACAAATTTGGATTCGAAATATCATCACCCAAATAAAAAAATGCCGGAAAAGGAGAATCAGGAACAGGTAAAGGTAAAACATCTTGATCAAAAAACTTTGAGTAATCAGTAGAAGAATCTTGTTTTTGAAAAGGAAAAACCGATTCATGAAACACGACATTTCTAGAGACAGAGATAGTGTTAGTATCAAGATGCATAAGTTTGTAACCTTTAAAACCATCAGGGTAACCAAGAAAAACACACGGAGATGCACGAGGACTAAATTTGTGTCTATCTTTCAGCAATGTTGATGCAAAGCATAAGCAACCAAAAACTCGCAAGTGATCATATGTGGGAATGGTTTTGGTTAAAAGTTCATAAGGAGACTTGTCCTGAAGCAAAGGTGAGGGAGTTCTATTGATCAAATAAACTGCAGTTTGAACACACTCTCCCCAATATTCTAAAGGAACATGAGATTGAAACATGAGAGCACGAGCCACATTCAAGATATGTTGATGTTTTCTTTCTACAACTGAGTTTTGTTGAGGTGTGTAAGGACATGAGAAGAAATGAACAATACCATGAGTACGAAGAAGAGAAGTAAAAGCCAATTCAGGAGCATTATCAGAGCGAATTGCTTTAATGTTCATATGATATTGGGTTTTGACAAACTGAATGAACTCAGGAAACACTTTAGCAACAGAACTCTTGTCTTTTAACAGATACAACCAAGTAACACGAGTGCAATCATCAACCAAAGTGAAAAAATACTTGTAATCATCATGAGTTGATTGTTGAAAAGGACCCCAAACATCAATGTGTATCAAATCAAAAGGGTCTTTAGAAAGCTTTGGATTAGAAGGAAATGTGATACGTTTTTGTTTAGCCAAAGGACAAACTTTACACAAAGCAGAATGATCATCTTCAACAACAGGAATTTGAAAACGTTTTGAAAGAGTATGAATCTTGGAATGAGATGGATGTCCAAGCCGTTGATGCCAAATCTCAGAAGACACAGATGATAGGAGATGATCTTGACTATGATGCTGTGAAAGAATGCGATAAGATTCCAAAGAAGCAAAATGAGACGATGACAGGACATGAGGAGACAGAGCAGACGTATCCAGTAGCCAGTACATATAGATTGTTGCGGAGGTTACCCTTCCCAATCATGCAACCCGGAATACGCTCCTGAAGCATTATGAATGGATTATCAGGAAAAATGAAACAATCAGTGGAAGAAAACAGAACTGTTATGGAACTATGTCGCGTAAGAGCACTGATGCTTAGCAAGTTAAATTTGAAATCCGGAATGTACAAAACATCAGTCAAAATTAGTCGTGTACTAAGTTTGATAGTGCCAGAGATAGTAACAGGTATACGAGTTCCATCTGGTAAAGTGACAGTGGTATCACTAATTGAGTTAGTGATTGAAAACATTTTCAGATCAAAACACACATGACAACTAGCACCAGTATCAATTATCCAAGTAGGATCTAAAATAGTAAGGCCATTCTTCATTCCCGCAGAGATTAAATGAGAAGGAAGAGTTTTACCTGAAGGTGGGTGATCAGAAAGAGTGTGAGCTATAAGATGAGGTTGCGGTTTAGAAGTAGAAGCCGTGCCATCAGATAAAGAAATTGTGCTGCCAGAGATCTGAGAGTAATTGTCCAGACGTGGAGTATGTTGAGTACTCAAGATATTCAGAAGTTGATGAACTTGTTCCTGTGTGACTGTCCCCAAGTGAGCTCCCTGTTGATTGTGCATTGATATACCTCCAGTATCCTGTAGAACCATATTAGCCACATTTTCTTTGCGAGGTGGCCAAGACTGATCAGATTTTTGAGTAGCTGGAGTCTGAACCGGATTCTGCTGCCGAGGCTTATACCCTTGTGGATAGCCATGAAGTTTATAACACTTGTTGATAGTGTGTCCTGCCAAGCCACAATGAGAACAGATGGGACGAGACCTATTCTTGTTGTAGCCAGCATTGTAAGCCGCGACAAGAGTTGCTTCAGGAGTTGTCTGAGAGACGTTGAAAGCAACAGTGCTTGTACTCTTCATCGACCGTTGCCTCTCCTCCTGGCAAACAAGGTTAAACACCTTAGAGATATTAGGTCGTGGCTCCATCATCAAGATTTGTCCTCTAGTCGCCGTGAAAGTATCATTGAGACCGGTGAGAAATTTCAAAATACGATCTTGTTCTTCACGTTCAATGATCCTTTTCAAACTTTCACAAGTTGGACGATTACAGCAGCAAGTGTATGGACTTTCATGATTCTTCAACTCCTCCCAAAGCTGCTTCAGCTTCGTAAAAAATTCACTCACAGATTGAGAACCCTGAGTCTCAGCAAAGATTTGTTGCTTTATCTCTGCAGTTCGTGGACCATCACTCTGCTTAAACTGATCATTAATGTCTAACCACATCTGTCTAGCAGTAGTTAAGTACATAATACTCTTCGCAATCGACTTCTCCACAGCATTAACAATCCAAGTACAGATTATATTGTTGCATCGAGACCAAGACGCATAATCTGGATGATTCTGATCTACTTCTGGATAAGTTCCATCAACAAACACAGCTTTATTTCGAGCACCTAAAGCCATAAGCATCGATCTACGCCAAGTATTGAAGTTGCCTAGACCAGCTAATTTCTCAGAGACGAGAGCAATACCAGCATGATCGGCACTATGAACGTAGAGCGGATTGGAATAAGGATCCTGCAGAGACGGAACGCGAGGTTCTCCAGTATCCATCGTAATCGCAAAGAATCAATCCAAGAAGCTTCAAGAGAGATCTCGATCAAACAAGAAATCGTTTGTGTAGATCAGAAACACAAATCGAAGGTCAATGAAAGAGAGAAAACGAAAACAGAACACCAAAGATTCTCGAGAAGAAAACGTAGACTGCGAAAATATCCTTAAACAAGATCCTGACGAAGACGAGATGTGAAATCGAGAGACTCATGATTTCGATAGAGAAGTCGTCATCAGGAGAAGGAGATTTTCCGATCAATTTCCCGAGAAAAGAAGCGAGAAACGCGAATTTCTCACTCTGATACCATATTAGAAAGCTTGAGCTCAGAGTAAAAGGTTTGTTATTCACATGTAAAATGCTCGAGTTAGTTTACAATCTGTACCGAGTAAAGTATATATACATACGGTTTAGTGATAAGAAACTAAACCATTGGTTAGGCGAAAGGAAACCTTAACCAATCTAACCAGAATTTGGTTTACATAACTCTAATATCTCTAACTTTCAGTTTAAAATAAAAGTCCGTGTGTGCTAAATTACCTTCCTAAGTAAGTTCGTTGAGTACATTGATTGTTTTTGTAACCTACGATTATATAACGTTTGGCTTTAACTTGTTTCAGGGATTTGTGAATTGTGATATACCATGCACTTTACAAGTAAACTCCAACTTTTTACCATTATGAGTCTTCTAATGATCAGTTCAATGAATCGAAAAAGATCACATGATGGCTGTGTGGGTTGTTTGATCACGTTAGTACAGTGTTACAAGAAAATAAAGTGAGATGGTTAGGTTTGTACTCAAACCAAAGTCATCAATATTTAGTGGGTCCAAAGTTAAATGTGTTTGTAGCTTAAGAGATAATACACTTTGACAAAAATAATTAGCTCACATCTTATATTGTCTACTCTCTTTTTTTTGTTTTGTTTTGTTAATCTTTGGTCTAAGTTTAAGTTCAATGGACTTTAGTTGGTAGTATTTGATTTGTTGAACAAGAACGTGTGGCAGTGTTATTGATGAAACGAAAATTATGGACACTTGACCTTTTCTCATTGTTTTGTAGCTTTGAAGATCCAAAATCAAAGGAGAAAACCAATCTTTTCACAATTTTTGGCATTCCTAGTCGTCTTAGTTCGAGTGATTAGTGGAATTAAACTAAGATTATACTAAGATTAAGTGGGTATTAGAATCATGCTTGCTTATAAGTTGCTATATGGTCACCACTTGACAGTTGGCTAAACTGAAAATTTAATTCATATACTAGATTCTGACCCGCCCTTTGAAGGGCGGGTATATTTTTGCTTTAATTTTTTTTGAAAATTATATTTTTGTATTTTTTTTTTGTAATCATATTTATGTTTAATATAAATTTAATTTAATATTTTTTGGTAACTATATTAAATATGTCAAGTTGTATACATGTGCCATATGCACTTTAGAAATCATTTTTAAATTTTATTCATAAAATTTGTTATATATTATATTTTCTTAGTAGCTACCTAACATAATTAGTCAAGAATATTTGTACCCAAGAAATCCGATTCGAAATCGACTTGAAAATCAAAATCTCATACTCTGTTAGATATGGTCTATATTCTCGAACAGTTCTTAAAATATTATAACTGAAAACCAATATCAAACTTTACCCGGAGTGAAAACCAAACAAAATTTTTGAAAAACTAATTTTAATATATTCTGTCATATATATGTAAATGTGTTAATATGGTCTTCACTAACTTTAAGTAAATCACATCTAAAAAAAATTTTTAATTGAATAACCTATTTAAACCCGTTAAACTAAATAAATATATATGAATATTTATTTCTATTAAAAGTCCGCTTAACCCCGTTAATCATAAAAATTAAATGTCATTACCCGTTCCACCACAAATTAATATTAATATTATAACTTTATTAGTTTACTTTTGAAGTTTCATTTTATAGTAAACAAACTTAAGAAATATATTTCCATCGGTTTATATATATATATATATATATATATATTATTGCAATATATTTCTTAAGTTTCAGATAAATGTTGCTATATACTCCCTCTGTCCCACTTTAAGTGGTGTTTTAGGGTTTTTATTTTGTCCCATTTTAAATGATGTTCTCGCAAATCTAGATAGAATTTATTGTTATTTAAAATTTTTGACCAATTACAAAATACTACATCTTTTTTTTATTGGTTGAATTAGTTGAATTTAATACTAATGCATAAAAACTTGTATTTTCTTAATATTTGTGCAAAAACCTTAAACACCACTTAAAGTGGGACAGAGGGAGTATTAAGTTAGGAAAGAGGGTTATTAATAGATATTTAGATGCAGTTATAAAATATGTATATTGAATTATTTATTAAGTGACGATTTTGATGCTATCCCGTAATTTTTCTAATCTGTATGTCATTCATGGTAAAATTAGTTTATTATTCAGTTAAATGTTATTATATAAAAGAACTTGATTCACGCGTTTGATTAAATAAGGTATTTATATGCAGTTAGTAATAGTGGATCCCTAATTTTAAGGACATGAAGTGGTGGTTACAAAAATTAGGAAATATAAGGTTTATTTGTTTAGTATGTATTGTTGGAAATAAATAATTAGACTACACCTATATCAATTGGTCAGGATCCAGTTTTAATAGTATTGATTTCTATTTTTTTTGTTACATTAGAGAGATAAAGTTACTGGTGGGTTAGGATAGGTCGTGTAACCGTCGTTTGAAACAGTACGTGGCTGTCACAAACTGAAGAACTGATGACAGCCATAAAGTGTTAAACATTCTTCCCCTCGTTTTTGGACAACGCTTTGTTCTGGTCCTGACTCGTTACAACAACAAGAAGAAGAAAAAAGACATCACCTGTGATATACCGAAAGTGCCCTTGATAGACGGGTAAATTAATTAATTATTTTGCGCTGAAAATAGACAACCTAAAGTCTGAAGGTGTTAAAATAGAATTTTTGCTATTTTTAATCCGATTAATGAGAAGGGTATTATGGGAAGTGCGAAGATAAGTTTTTTTTTTTTTTTGGTTGCAGAAACGGGCAAAGCTCGCATGTTACATTGTCCGTTCTTTCACCCTTTCATGGCAAACGCTTTAATTAGATTATTCAAAATAACAAATTTTACTCTTTCTTTTTTTCCGTTTCTCGATTGAATTAATTAATGAATTTTATTGTTTTTTCTAAAGTTTAATTGCTCTTTTTAATTCTTCTCTTCGTCTTCTTCTTAAGTTCGTTGGCTGTACGAAGAAGAATGCTTTTGTTACCTACTCTTCTTTTGTAGCTTCTCTACTTCTTCTTCTCTCTTCTTTGTAAAGAGATAACTCCAAAAAAGATTTTGTATTGAGAGATGGAGAGATACAAGTGTAGGTTTTGCTTCAAGAGCTTCATCAATGGAAGAGCTTTAGGTGGTCACATGAGATCCCACATGCTTACTCTTCCTTCAAAACGTGAGCTTTACGAATTAACTGAACGTCCGAGTCAACTCAGCGAGGAAACAGAGTCCGATACTTCTTCTTCGTCTGATGAGCAAGATCATGTGAATTGCGGTGAGTTTGAAAGCGAAACCGAGTCCTCGAGGATGAACCCAACTCGGAAACGTTCCAAGCGAACTAGGAAGCTCGGATCGTTCGATTTCGACTTCAAGAAGGTGAGAACGAGCCAACTCGGTGAGGCGGTGGCAGAGCCGGAACATCACAGCTCAGCTTCTGACACAACGACGGAGGAAGATCTGGCCTTTTGTCTCATTATGCTCTCTAGAGACAAGTGGAAGCAACAGAAGAACAAGACGGTTGTAGTAGATGAAGAAGATGATGAGAAATGTGAAGATCACAAATGGAGCAAGAACAGAGGAGGAAGTGGAAGATTCAAGTGCGAGACTTGTGGTAAAGAGTTCGGATCGTATCAAGCATTGGGAGGACACAGAGCAAGCCACAAAAAGAACAAGACTTTCACGACAATGACGCCGACGAAAACAGAGCATGAGAAGACAGAGTACGAGAAAATTCACCAATGTCCGATCTGTTTTAGGGTTTTTAATTCAGGACAAGCACTTGGTGGTCACAAGAGGTCTCACGGAAGCAACAACATCGGATCAAGAAGAGAATTGTCTGTAAATCAAAGTGTACCAAGCGTTAAAGAAGAAGAAGAAGAAGTATCAGTGAAACAGAGGATGATAGATCTTAATCTTCCTGCACCAAACGAAGACGATGAAACCTCTGTGCTGTTCAGTGAATGGTGAAAACGAAAGGTAACAGCTTTGCGTGATACGAGTTGTCAATTTTTTTTTTATAAAAAAAAGATATTATTCTTTTTGGTTTCATCAAACTCTAAAAACAGTTTTATTTGTTTTTGTTATATTTAAATGCAAAAGAGGATACTTTTTACATGTTCTAACGCCAAGTCTTTCACTACTAGCCTCACTTCGTGTTGGCCTAAATCAAAGAGCATTGAATTTTGATTAGTGAATAGAAGAAGAAAGTGTTTCTATAAAGTTCTTCACTTGTTTTAGGTAATTGAATCATATCAGTTCTTGATTTAGGTATTACTGTACAATTTTGAGAGCTAGAGAGTGCCCACTTCATCTATCTCTTTGGCCTACTATTAGAACTTAGACGAAAAAGAAAGTCAAATCTAAAAAGGAAGAAATCAACTTTAGTTTCTATATCATTTTCACTGTAGAATCAAATTTGGCCTTATGGGTTTTGAACTACCACCACCTTAGAATTATTCTTCACGTATACTTTATTCTTTAGTTATGATTTGGAATCAAAACCAATGTTCATAGTTGCCACCCAATAGATATCAACAAAGTCGTGATTTAAAGTGGTTGTGACGGTTCAACTAGTATATTACACAGTTTGGTAGCTACTCACTAGTGTTTACAGAGAGAAAAATCATTAATCATGTGTTTGTTTGGTGGCTATTGCTTAATCACTTGGGTTTAGTGTTTACAAAGTATCACTAATCTATTTTTCATTTTTAAAAGAAACAAGAATATTCAAGGAGACTTTCTCTTTGTTTTGTAAGTTCTCAAGGGTACTCTAATATAGATTTTGAATGATTACGGTTTTGTGAATGGAACGGACTAAGCGTACCAAAAACGTTAGTAAAATTTCAATTTTATTTGTTTGTGATTTATTTTTATGCATTTGTTTTGCTAGTAGTAGATCATGTCTACTAACTGACACGGACATCCTCACTATACTTGTCTACGAAAAGAGCGAACACGCACAACAATAACAACAAAAAACGATATAATAAGTTATAAAGGTAGGGGGAGATTACTTTACTTAGCTTAAGTTTTCTTTTCATACGATTACGTTTTCATAGAGTTATTAAATTGGTACAAATTGAGAGATATTCATTTTCCCATTATAGTTTTATTTTATACGCACACAACTGGTCTTAGAATATGATCTTGATTTCTTGACTTACATTTGATTTTAACATAAATGCATATATAAAAAATGCATATATAAAAATCCGGTAGAATATGATACGTTCATACTAAAGAAGGCAAATAGGCAATCTATGTTTGAAAAGCTATATGTAGAAGAAACTCATATAGAAAGGTGTCAAATTTATAGAGCTAACAAAAAATGAAGATCGCATGCAATGCAAAGAAGTAACCACAAGTAAAGTGAGATAAAATCATCGAATATCTGACAT
This sequence comes from Brassica juncea, assembly GCA_018703725.1. Lineage (NCBI taxonomy): Eukaryota > Viridiplantae > Streptophyta > Magnoliopsida > Brassicales > Brassicaceae > Brassica > Brassica juncea. The sequence continues at coordinate 55,964,119 of CM031942.1, read as the reverse complement.
CTAGTAACAAAAAGAAGTAGATCTTACAAGTGTTTTTCTTTTCTGAATGTTACCCGAGGTGACTAGGTGAGTCACGACCCACGACAACTTTTTTATATAGACAATCAGGACCGATGGATGCCCCTTGATTAATGCGTTAATCATACTGTTTATTTGTTTTCTCCGGCAAATTACATGAGAGTTATAGTATATAATTGACGGAATATATATCCGCATGTAGCTTATGATAATTTCTTATGGATTAGACTATGACACTAATCACGGCGATTGGATATACGGGTAAGATTTGATTAGGAATACAAATTTTACTGCGAATAGAGATTCTAACCAATGGTAAAACAAAAAAAGTTCATCGAAGACGTTGCATGTCTATTTTTGTAGTTTTCCATACACAGTACTTCACACGTTCGTGAGCCGAAAGCCCGAAATGCAAAAAGAAAAGAAAAGAAGTATATGTTGAGGAGTATACATTTTCAAGAGATAACTGAAACATAAGCTACGAAATTAACGAACATTATGTTGTTTCCTTATTACCAGAATCTACTATGCATTTTAGGACATGGCCCATGCAAAACTTTCTATGATGTTGCTAAGCCCTGCTTTTCTTACAAGAGAATCACGTTTTTGTTGTATACTCTGTGTCACAGCTATACTGTACACAGCATGACTTTTTAGTCACTGGACTAACTATTTACTAATCATGGTTCATATAGTGATGGACTGTTTTTTTTTAATCTTTTTTTCCGTGGAACCAATCACCCTAGATTTTACAGTTTGTCAACAACATTTTGTGAAACCTTTTTGTTCATTTACATTTTTAGTAAAAATAAATGTATAGTGATAGACGATACAGTGTAGTCATGTTTGTGGAGTTTAAAGTATGGGTGTGCTAAAGGTTCATATACTAATCAATGTATGGACCTAAAATGAGTTAGTGACGGACCTTGAATTTTGATGGGTAGGCTAAACCCTTAATTCTGTTTTTCCTCGTCTTCTTTTTTCTTTCCGACTACGGAAACACAAAACACATATGCTTCGATCCTCTTGGAATCTTTGAATTTTCTTTGTCAAGGACGAGACAAAGATCTACGTAATTATCATTTTTACCCCTGAATTCTTGCCACGGGCCAGGGTCATTCTTGTCACTTTCACCTCTAATCTCACAGACGTCCTGGCAATTTCTTTCTTTCCTTGTGCACGACGGTCTCCCAACGACGTGATTCACGGTCACATCAACAGCATGCATTCAAAAACACACAAACAAAATTAAATCAATCAAAAATCAATATAATTAAAATACTGCAAGATCAAGGAATCAACCTCACATTCTAGATAGGGCTGGGCATCATTAATTACTCGTTACTCGCCTTAAACTCGCTACTCGATTCGTACCCGCCTTGAAAATTCAAGTACTCGGTATTGTCAAGGCAAGTAACAAGTCGACAATTTTCATTACTTGCAAGACCAAATCAAGTATCAAGTATCATTATTATTTTTAGTATTTGACTCGTTATTTGCCTCGTTACTTGCTATTTATTATATGATCCATTAAATATTTGTTCATATTTGTCTTTTCTTTTATTTGCATTTTGAATTAGACAAAAATACTCATTACTCTTCTTATACTTGTTATTTGTTTCGTATCCGTCTTGATTTTTAAATATCCGTCAGATGTGTCAAATATTAAATAGTAACAAGGGTTAAAAATTTAGCTAAATAGTTTGTTATTACATGCTACTTGATTAGAGAAGACACTTTTATTATCGTGAAAATTACACAATACTTATATATCGAAATATTCACATATTTTTATTTGTTTTTTATAATATGAAAAAAATATTTCGTTTAAAGTAATTCACAAGTTATTTTAAGTAAAATATAAACAAAACAAACTTTCATGTCTATTTCTAATAGAATATTGTTTAGTAAGTAATTTTTAAATACTCAGAAAACTCGTAAATAGTTCACAAGTATTCGTAAGTAGTTGATAAGTACTCGTAAATAGCAAGTAATAGAACGGGGCAAATAACTTGCAAGTAATTCATTTTTGATCAAGTACTCGAAATAGCAAATACTCGTTTTTAGCAAGGCAAATACAAATTAAAAATTTTATTATTCATACAAGGCAAGTCAAATAGCAAGTACACGAAAAATAACGAGTACTCGCCTTGTGCCCAGCCCTAATTCTAGAGTTTATTCCTTGAGTAAAGATAACATGAAATCAGCAAAAACATGTTATATACCAAACATACTTTAATAGGTCCGGTCAAAAGATAAGAAACTCAAAATTATATTACATAGAAAATGCAAACATAAGACTCAAAGAGACCGAATATGCCGAGGATTTTATCTTCTTTTTACATCAACAGCAATAATAATCTAACCTTTATCTTCATATCTCTTTATTACATGCTACATTCACAACACATGGTCACGCCAAAGCTAAGCATATCCTCTTTCATATTCTATTACTGTATTACATAACCACTATTTATAGATCTCTATATTAACTTCTTGTTTTCTTCTTCCTCCAGATCTCATTATAATAAATTTCTTTTCGTTTTTCCAATTAAAAGAAAGCATATAAACATATACACATATAAATTATATTTTTGATGAAGTTCGGGAAGAGGATTAAAGAACAGATACAAGAGTCGTTGCCGGAGTGGCGAGACAAGTTTCTCCGTTACAAAGAACTCAAGAATCTGATCTCTTCTCCGAGTCTGACGGAATCTATCTTCGTAGGTCTGTTGAACGCCGAGATCGAGAAGTTTAATGCTTTCTTCGTGGAACAAGAAGAAGATTTCATCATCCACCACAAGGTATGATAAAAATATTATTCATGACCAGTTTACCGAACAACTCACCCCCTATTAAAAGATGTATGATAAATACATCATTTTTATTGGTTGTTGTACAATATAATTATATTTTATCGAAAATGTCATTGATTGCTAAATAATCATAGCTATAAATTATATAAAAATATTCTAACTATAAAAGTAGGGAAATTTTCAACAGAGGGGGAATAATTAATTTATTATTTGAACAATATTGTAGGAGTCAGTTTGAAGTAATCCATTTAGATTTGTAAAGTAATCTAATAACTTAGAAATCCATTGCTCTAAAAGAGAAGCATCCGTTGTGCATAGTTTTATGGACAAGGCAAATATTTCATCCATTTTCTTTATATTATTTTACGGAACTAAATCTTTAGTGTGGATTAGATGTTGAACATGTGTTCTAATTTGAAATAAAGTTAAACCAATGCACATATGCTATAATTTTAACTAAATTAACTCTACTAATGTACATATGTTTTAATTTTAACTAAAACAGTTTTACTAATGTACATATGTTTTATGAACTAATTTTTTTAGTAATGTGCATACAATAGAAACTCTATAAACAATACTCGATAAATTAATAAATTTGGTCGTGTCAAGTTGGGCTGGTTCAAAATATAATACAATCCGATAAGATAATAAGATAATAAAAATTTAGAAGATCTCATGTAAATATATAGTCTCGTTAAAATTACTAATTTATATATATAATTTATATAAGTACAAATAATACACTGTTTTGTTTTATATTCACAATAGAATTTATTTCTATTTTTTCTTAAGATTTTATAATATTCTGATGATATTTGATAAAATTATATCTAAAGTACACTGAAATTGTATTACATATATATATATATATATCATATACATCCAATACTATGACAAAAGCGATATGAAAATCAGATTTTAAAAATTTAATGAATATATAAACAGTGAATTAATGATGTAAAAAGAAACTTTTTATAAATAAATAACTCTATATATTAATAGATCATCATAATCTCAATAATATTTTTTAAAAAACGTTAAGTTTTATTAATGTAAATATTGTATATTTGAAGGAATTGCAATATCGGATTAAGAGATTGGCAGAAAAATGTGGAGACAATGATGATGAAACGTTCAGAGAAGAAATTGGTGAGATGAGAAAGGACATTGTTAACTTCCATGGTGAGATGGTCCTACTCGTTAATTACAGCAACATTAACTACACTGGTAAACATACTCTTAAGTCTTAACCGATTCTGATAATCTTTAGTTCAAGTGTGTCTTGTCGGAGAAATAAAGAAAAATGATTATATTTATATTTATAGGATTAGCTAAGATTTTAAAGAAGTACGACAAGAGAAGAGGAGGAGCATTGCGATCACCGTTTATCCAAAAAGTTCTTCATCAACCGTTTTTCAAGACGGATTTGGTTTCAAGACTAGCAAGGGAGTGGGAGACAACGATGGACGCGGTGTTTCCGATGTCGAATAGGGAGGCGGAGAGGGGATACGAGAGGTCTGCGGTGGCGAGTTCGGCGGCGGCGGGAGAAGGGATATTTAGGAATACTGTTGCAGCACTGGTGACTATGAGAGAGATGAGAAGAGGGAGTTCGACGTACAGTGCTTTCTCACTTCCGCCGGTTAACCTCTCTGATCCTGATCTTGTCCTACGACCGATACACATTTCTTCTCCCATTCCCATTCCTTACAGTTAAAATCTTTTTAGAACAAAGTTTAATCAGACGGAGAATGATAGTTGTGATTAAATTTGAACCTTTCAGGCTTCCAGCACATGTATTATCTCTATATTATGTTACTAATTAATTTAATAGGGTAAAGCATATTTACTCTCATATATACTGACTAATACACCTCTAAAATGCCATTATTCTTTGTCAAACCGTTTAGAACTAATTTGGTATGTTCAAATAACCAATTTTACTTTGATTTGATGTCATTTTCTTGACTTTTATCTGGTATATATATATATATATATATAAATATATATATACAAATATGTAAATTTCATGATCCTAGGTAACATATGGTACGTCCAAAATGAAAACTTAAGAATTAACTAATCAAACCGGTAAATCTAATTTAAATTTTCAAAAAAATAAATTTATGAGTTTTAACTTGAACTAAAGATTGTATGTCGTATTATAACTGGTACATATATGTGCAAATAAAATCTTAAATACCTAAACACAAAGCTGGAGAAAAATGTGAAAAGAGAAAAATAACGAACCAAATTGCACCATAGCTAATTAACCAAGTATAAACCATCAATTTTCTACCAACCAACTAGATTTTGACTTTTTTTTTGTAAATTTAATAAAATTTTAGTCTATGTAATTAATAAATGTATTTTAAGTTATGTTAGTTAAATTTTTTGGGTTTAAAAATAATTAGTGACTATACACTTAAAAGACATATTGAGTACCCTAACCAAATCTAACAAATTAATTCTTCGACGTTAGTTTTGATTCTAACCTTGGACAATATGAAATGATTATAGTTCATTAAGCCCAAAAGAAATGTCTATAACTTTTAATGTGTGATATAACAAGTTCACATTATAAAAACAGAGTTGCTCGAAACAATATTGAATATACATATACTGACAGATAAGAAAGCAATATTTGTGGACAAATCACACACCAAATCAATTTGAGAAATTGCATCCCCTATACACGCCAATATAGCCACAATATTTGCAAAAATGGAAAACACACGATTATATTGAGCTGTTTTTTCTTAATAGCCATTCTACCCCTACTCATCTTAAACAAAACATATCTATGCTATACATTAATTTTCACATAACTTCAAGAAATTAGAAAAAATATTTAATTTTTTTCCTTGATTCAATTCTCTCCTTTTTTGGTGTAGAACCAAATATATGTCTATCTTATCTCTATTTTCATGGAAACAAAATGACGAGTTAGTTTACAAAAAAAATAAAAAATGACGAGTTCGTTTACATCAAGACATCTCTACATCATTTAAATGAACAGTGACTGCTCTCTCTCTTTTTCATCAAAAGATTGATTAATTATTCTGAAAAAGTCACCTTTTACTTATTTTTTTAGGGTTTCTTCTCTCTCTTTAAAACTTTTTTTTTCGTTTCTGGATTTTGTTTTCTGGTTCATGCTAGATCCAAAAGGCGACACTGATAGAGAAGTCTTCTTCTAATAGTTACGGTTCTTATGCCGAGTCCATGAGAAGAGAAGAGAGAACGACAAGAAACGTGATTGAATGATGGGATTGAGGTTGCAGTCAATTGTTCAGTTTTGCCACAGAGAGTAAGGAGCAGTGAAAAGAAATCGTAGGTAACCGGAGGTGAGTAGGCAGGAGGCGTGAACCACGTTCCCGGTGGAGAGATCGGATTTGTCGGAGAATCACAATATCCGTGGCATCGTTGATGAGACACCAAATAGGAATAGTATGTTGTTTGTAAATGAAGACTAATGTTAAGAATAGTCATACTTATAAAATTATATCTGGCCAATAACCATTTTAATCATATGTATTGCGATTTGTTAAAGAGTTAATTCTATGTTTAGCCAAACACGTAAATCTAATCATATTTTTGTGATTTATTAGAGAGTTGATTTTATGTTTATACGATTTGATATAAAATAACAACAATCAACTGATCAGATAACCGATAAATATAAATTAAATACCAGTTATCATGTAAATTATCCAGATAGATCAGAATATAACATTGCTAATTTAAAAATGATCCATATAAGTGAAAAATATACACGCTAACTTACGTATTAACTAGATGCTAATTTATTCTTTATCCTAACAAAGATTTTCAGATCTACTTAGTGCTCATACTCTTTCCCTTTCTTCAGCTATTGATTTTCGATTATACTGAAACCATTGAAGGTAATTTTCTCATCCAATCCTTCCAATTGTTTCTTTTCTCTGCTTTTTTATTTTCACAAAATTGTTTTTTTTTCTTATGCTTCATCATTAATTTCGTCCGTTTTGGACTTATACATATGATCCTGTTAAAACTTCTTTCTGGATTTTTTTTTTCTGATTATTGTTCGAAATATTTCATCTGACTATTGTTCGATAATGATAATGTGAACATACATAGTCTTGATGCAAAGATGAGGTTACAAACAATGGAACATATTTGATAAACCGAAAAATGATTCTCGGGTACAATCTTCCATTAGCCAACTTGTCAGCAACAGTGTTTTTATTGTTCTACAGAAAAGATGTAATATTCTACAAAAATGGTGTGGTGAAAAGTGCACTCCAGGTTTAACAAATTAGTCTGCTTTAACTTGAATCAGTGATTTACTTTTAATTTTTAAATAGAAATCTACCTTTCTAAAAAAAGACAAAGAAATCCAAATATCAAGGAATTCAAAATCTACTTATATTAAATATAGCTACATTTCTTCTGAATGCATCTAAAGACAACTCAAAAGTCTTCATTTCTTTTGTTCACTATACAATGTAATTATATGGATAAGATTAACCATATTTTCAAAAAAATGGCAAGTTCAATTACGATTTATTCTATTAATATTTGGAAATATTTTTAATTTTCATAAACGTTTTTATGCGATTTTCTTTACAAAAACAAAAACAAAAAAATTTGAAACTAATCTCTTGTTCTTTAGATTTTATTTTAATTATTATTGTTTTAATTGATATTTTGATATATAGAAATGAGTTCTTAAACATAATAATAAGGGAAAATTTGGAGAAATACACTTATATGATATTTGGTTCTCCAATAATCCGGGAAGTTTTATTTGATGGTCCTTTCTATAAAGAGCACACACAGAATAGAAATGGATTATAGGGAAAATTTCTAAATCCCTTTCATGGCTTTCATCTACTTCACTTTTCACCAAACTATCGCTTTCTTTCACCGCTGGTTAAAGCACACTGATAAAAATTAGAGACTTCAAATAATAGGATTCTAAAAAGACTTGCAATGAGTTGACTGTGGAGTTTATTGTACCTTTGCAGACTAACATTTTCTCGCTGCTTTTGTATTGATACATGATAATGGCCGAATCTCATTGTCGAAGACCAACAAAATATCATTCAACAGACAAAGAAACAAGAACCGTGCGAATTTTTGTTTTTGAAATGCATACACTCTAATGTCTCCTGACAAACATTAATTAGACAGAGATCTATTCTGGAAATGAAGAATATTGCAGAAAGAGAGAATAATAATAATATTATTATTATTAATTCTGAATTTTTATTGTAATTAATTATTAAAATATATAATCTGGATAAAAATATCTTTTCATATTTGCTAAAGTGTAATTTTCAAAAGATAAAAATGAAAGTGTAATTTTCAAATTTCAAAATATTAATAGAGTAATATTCAAATTATCCCTAATAATAACCATGTTTTCTAAAATATGGCAAGTTCAGTTATGATTTAATCTAAAATATTTGACAATTTTTTTTTTTAATTTCCATAATCGTGTTTATGCAATTTTCTTTACATTTTTTTGAAACTAATCTCTTGTTCTTTAGGTTTTGTTTTTATTAATTTTTGCTTTTAATTTATATTTTGATAGATAAAATGAGTTTTTAAATTGCTAAATGATAAAGCAAGGATTAGATTGGGGGTTTTAGCAAACATTATACTAAAAAAACAAATTTAAGTTTATTTTATACTAAAGGGACAAAAATGCTTTTTGTTTTATTTTGGCAAATTTCCCTATATTATATGAATGGATAAATAAAGTCTATAAAAATGCTCCACATATTTATTGAAAAATCGTGGTAGAATATTTGAGTTTATTTTTAAAAGTTGTTATTTTTCTTTTCTACCAACAGCTTGGACAGTTAGGTTTATTTTTATTTGAAAGATTTGATTAAAATGCATTCTTAAAATAAATAAATGGTTTTTTACATATTAATTTTTTTATTTAAAGGAAACATTAATATATTATAAAATATTATATGTCATAAAAAATATTCACAATTTAAATTTTTTATTTAAAATTTTATTGGTCTATTAAATTTTTGGTTTTTATTAAAACTTCAATTTCAAGAGACATTTTTAATAAAAAGCTAGGATATGGCCCGCATTACAACACAGATTATGTTTCTTATTTTTGTTTCGTTTACAAAATCAACTAAAAATTTGATTCTGTTATATTAATTTATTTAATAAAATGTTTAGTAACATGGAGATATATTTATTTTGTTTTGAATTTTGTTTAGTCATTTTTATCAGTGACAAGTGACAACAATTTTGTTTACTCTGTATTCGAGCCAAACATGTGTTTTGTATGTTGCATGGATATTTACTCTCTGCAAAAAAAAAAAAACAGAAATCTTAAAAAAAATAAAAAGTTAATATTAAACAGAAATTCTCAAATGAACCTTCTATTCACCAAATATAGTCAGCTGTATTATTAAATGATAATTAATTAGACCAATAGTCACTCTGTTTCAAATAAGTTGTAATTCTAGAGTTTTACAGAAAAAAATAAAAACTTAGTTATATGTTTTACCACCATAACTGCATAACATTTATTGTTTATTTTAAATTAATTAAAAGCAAAAAAGTAAATTAGTAAAAAATTGTTTTGAAAATATAAAACGATACTTATTTTATGCTACAATGACGTTTAATTTGAAATTGAGGAAGAAAAATGTTTCATTGGAAGGAATAAACTCTAAAGTTTCACCTCTCATTATTGTGTATCGATTCCGAGAATAAATGGCTTTAACGTAAATTTTCCAACTGGTTTTGAATGGCTTAACACATTTGAGAAAATAGATGCTTTTAGGAGGAACCATGGATATGAGTTTTTGTAGTGCAATGTTCTGTGAGTTAGGATAAGCTGTATAAGGTTGATAATTTATAGGGTATCGAGTAGTTTGATTTTTTTTATTTAATTAATTTTTTTCAACAAATGATATATTGCGGTGAATATATGGTAGAAATTTAATTTAAGAATAATTTTAGTAATTATCGTCTTTAGGGTATTGTTTTGATTTGGTTTTTAAAAGTATATGTTATTGAATATACCTTCACATTATAAGTTATATATGACTTTTGTTAAAAAAAATTATACGATTAAAGATGATAAATTAATGATTGTACATTTATATATATATATTCCTATATTTGAGGGATAGGATTCGCAAAATATTTTTTGAAGATATAATTTAATGGTTAGTTAAAATAAATAATAAGAATACTCAGATGAGAAGATTTCAGTAAGGGTCAAATGCATGTTTATTTTAAATAATAGATATGAATAAATTATTCGAAAAGATTTCAGCAAATGTCAGACGTATATAGTTTTTGTAAAGATTTTGTAATCTTTGAATGCTCAACTCAATCGGAATATAGGTATAAAAATATGTTGCAAATAAATCACACTATTATGAAAATAATGAAAAACCTCCACTTAGAAAAAAAGTTATGGTTTAGTGGTTATGATTTGATATTCTAAATAAATTTTGTAAAGCTCGATTAACAAAGGAATTGAGAGTATTCTGAATGGTGGTTCATATGTTGTAAAGAAAGTTCCTGGCTTGAGAAATGAAAAGTAAAATTCTGGTATGAAAAAGGTGTACGTGAACTGTGAAACAGAAATAATAATAATAACGATCAGTATTTTTAAAATGCGGAATTATTTTTGTTTATAAAAAAGAATATTTTAAGTACATCAAAAATTAGAATTTTTTTAGATATTTTCATCTTTCAATCATACATAACTTATATTTTTACTAACAAATAATTTATATCTATCTTATTAAAATAAAAATACAAATAAGAAATACTCCTAAAATTTACAACTTGTTTACAAAGCTATGCCACTGAAATAATTAATAAACCCACATTAAAATTTTTTGTCCATTCATAATTTAATAAATATTTTCCAAAATAGATCATAAACTAGAATAATTATTTAATTACACCACTGAGAAACTACCTAATTCTAAATTTTAGCATTTTTTGTCAAACTAAACAACCATAAAACATATTTAAATTTATTTTCAATGTAATTACTTTTCAAACATAAAATTAAAAAAAACTAATTGATAAACATGAAAACAAATAATTATATATTGATTACGAGAACAACTTTAAAATCATGACAATAAACAATATAGATATGTCAATGTTATATTATTAATAACTAATTAATAAACATGAAAAAACAATCATAAATCCACAACCTAAATCAATTTAGGTATCCATTTACTAAATTTAGAATACAATATTATTTTAAAATTATATAGTTATATTTTCATTATTTATTAGTAATAATTAAAAAATAAAAGTCACATAAAAATAATCATTTATATTATATACAAATAAAATCTAAATCAATATATAAATATGAGTAATTCTTGGGTTCACTCCCTAGAACCCACCAATAGAATTTCATTATTTCATATTCAGTAGCTGTTAAAAAAAGAAAACAAAATATTGTGAATTTGTATTATATTTTAAAAATTAAAAGATAAAAATAAATAAAAAATAATATTAGTTGCAAATCAAAAATAAACTTTTTAAAAAAATACTTTTAACACCGTCAGCAAAATACTAAACCCTAAATCCTAAACCTTGAACCCTTGAGTAAATCCAAAACTCTAAGCCCTTGGATAAACCCTAAACCATAAACCCTTGGATAAATCGTAAATCCTAGGGTTTAGTATTTATCCGAGGATTTAGGGTTTACCCAAAAGTTTAGGGCTTAGTAGAATTTAGGGTTTAGTATTTAGGATTTAGGGTTTAGTGTTTTACTGACTGTGTTAAAAATATTTTTTTAAAAAATCAAGGATTTAGGATTTATCTAAGGGTTTAAGGTTACCAAGGGTTTATGGTTTAGGATTTAGGGTTTAGGGTTTAGTGTTTTGCTGATAGTATTTTTTTTAAATATCTTTTTTTGTAACTACTATTACTTTTTATTTTATTTTAAAAACATAATATAAATTGACGATATTTTGTTTACTTTTTTAAAAGATACTAAAAATAAAAAAACGAATTCTTATTGGTTGGTGAACCTGTAGATTCACCTTAGGCAGTGAACCAAAGAATTCCTCTATAAATATATTTTTTTGCGTATACTTTCATATAAATAATAGCCCAACGTAAATCTTGTATGATAAATGTTGAAGAGTATAAGATATATGGAACCAGATTTTAAATAATTTATAAAATAATTTTATTATATATTATCTTACAATTTTGATCAACAAAAAAAAAATACATTTTTGTGGATATACATGTCATATTAAAAATGTGGGTGATTCAATTAAAGGGTTACAAAACAAAATAAGATTATTCAATATAAATTATAAAATTATTATGTTTATAAATGTCATATCAAACAGTTATTTAATATGAGCAACCTACAGGATCCACATCTGAGAATACTCTTTTGTGCCATAAGCAAATTTCTTGTAAATTTTTTTTCTATTAGTTTGCATAATTTTGTTTTATTCGAGATTTGAAACTCAGACATTCTGGTTAGGTTATTAAAAAGAGATTTAAGAAGATAATGTTTCCAACCTACATTTAACAAAAAAGATGATTTGGGATCTAACTATTCCTACAAACCTAGTAAAAACTATTCCTTATAAATGGAATGCTAAGGAATGGAAAGGAATGCTAAGGAATGGAAAGGAAAACTATTTCTTATACTCTAGAATAAAAAGGAATGGAAAGAAATGCTAAGGAATGAATAGGAAAAATTAAAAAGGAATGGAAAGGAAAAACTAAAAAGGAATAGAAAAACGAAGGGTCCGACTGGTGACCATTCTGGTAACAAAATGAATGAATAGAAAAGGAACATTGAGGAAAAAATGGCAGGAATGGAAATGAATGGTTGTTCCTCCTCAAATTTTACAAGGAACATTTTTGTTCTTTATTTCTCTACAAAAAAAGGAACGAGAGGGAATGAAAAGGAAAATTTATTCCTTGTGAATGGTGAATTTTTTTAGGAATGTTGAGGAATGCATTATTTCCCGTCATTCCCTGGTCACCATTTATACGCTTAGAGAAGAATACAAATAGAGAAGAAAGTTTTAACTAAAATGGAATACTAAAAAGGAATGTAAAGGAAAAACTAAAACTAAAAATGAATGGAAAGGAAAAACTAAAAAGGAAAAACTATTCCTTTACAAATGATAAAATAAATTAGTAATGGTAAGGAATGCAGTATACCTTGAGTAAGAAGAAAGTGCATAGATCGTCTCCAGTCTTCAAAGAGCGCGTTAAAACTCTCTTCTCTATTTGTCTCTCTCTCTCTCCTTGAATCTTTGTTCGACGAGCTTCCGTATATTGATTGAACCGGTTAATAGTCCGGCGATCTTATCAGAATGAGTAACACAAGCTTCTCGACATCGAACCTCTCGACCTTCAATTCCATTGTAAGCTTATATATATAATCAATGATTTTAGCGTGTCTTCCTTCTTCTAGATTGGCCTTATGATCGTTGATTTTGTGTGTAGTTGAATTGAAGAAACAGATGTCTTGCACTCTGTATTTGACTAACAAGACCGACAATTATGTGGCCTTCAAGGTGATAATACATTAGAATCCTTCTTAATTTTGTAGATTTTTCTTTGAGATTCTTAGGTTTCTCGATGTTCAATGGTTCAGGTTAAAACGACGAATCTAAAGAATTATACTGTGAGGCCTAACACTGGCGTTGTTCTTCCGAGATCCTCTTCTGAAGTTCTTGGTTAGATTTGTTTTCTCTGTTTTTTACAAAATTGCAAGATGAAGACCTTACAGTTCTGAGATTATTTTGTCTTAGTGAACATGCAAGCGCAAAAAGAAGCTCCTGCTGATATGCAGTGCAAGGACAAGTTCTTGCTTCAATGTGTTGTGGCTATTCCCGGTGTCACTGCCAAGGAAGTTACTCGTGAGATGGTATTCATATTTCTTCTTAATAGGATTTTAAAACATTGCTTCTCTCATTTTCTCTGAGACCTAACACTGTGTGTCTGATGAACACTTGGGTTAATACGGTGCAGTTTAGCAAAGAGGCAGGGAATCGACTTGAGGAGACTAAACTGAGAGTTGTCTATGTTGGTCCTCCAGCACTACCCGTTCGGAAGGGCTCTATACCGAGAGCTTCTGTCTCTGACAATGGGAACGCTTCTTACACTTCACGCTTGTCTGGTTTTTTTGGAGCTGTTCTTTTTTTTTCTTATCCAGATCATTCCATTTGCTACCAAGTATCATTAATGGGCTCTCGCTTATTGTACACTTTAATTCTTATGCTTATTAGACCTTTGTGTTTATCACCGTTAATAATTTTAACCTTGTTTGTAGCTTTGACCAATGTTTTAGGTGTCTAGAGTTTGGAATGTCATCAGTTGACCTGAAATTTGGGGCCTATAAAGTTTCAATAAAAAATTGTTTTACAAATTTTAGGATCTCTATGTATTCTTCAAAAAAAATTGGGTGATGTAGACCAATGCTTCACCGGCCCTGTAATCAATACTGTGGCCTAGAGAAATATGCTGCCGTGGTTTTACTTTTAGCTTTCCACTAATTAGTTTATTTATTTGCAGCAAACTTAATAGCTACTAATTGGCAAATTTACCGTTGTAAAAGTTGATAACTATTGACTTGTTTGATTTCAGGCGAGAGCCCTCATCACAAGGCTCACTGAGGAAAAGAACTCTGCGGTTCAACTGAACAAAAAACTTCAACAAGAATTGGTAAGGAACTTTTACCTGATCCTTGTATTTTTTTTTAAACTACTATTACCTGCCATATTTCTATATTTGTCCGACAAGCTTTGTTTAACTTGTGTTCACTTTTTGCCAAACACGAACCTCTCTGATTATCAAAACATGTATATGATTGTAGGACCAGTTGAAGCATGGAAAGAATAAAAGTCAGAGTGGTTGTGGAATCCTAATACATATCAAATGGTATATTTCCGCAAGAGGCTTAAAAAGAAAGACAGTGAAAGAAGGAAAAGTAGCAATACAGATTTAACATGAACAGAGGAAGTCAACGGCACTGTTTGGCTATGGAATTTCTGGAGACAAAAGGCTTTGCACGAGATATCTTTATCTTATCAATAAATAATCTTGCAAAGGTTTTCTGTTTTTTTGTTTTCATGCTAAATGTGTGTTCTGAGTGTCGCCGTGAGACCTCTGAATCTCTGATTCTGAATTGATCGTAATATGCGTAACATCTTTATCGTTTGGTTTTAGCAAAAAAAAAAAAAAAAAATCTTTATCGTTTGGATTCCTGTAGTCGGAGTTGGATCTTTAAGCAGGCTTTTTTACTTTGTCACTAGACCATACGGAAAATGTCATTCCTACATTATTTTTAATTATTAAAAATAATAACTGATTACAAACTCCGATACAGATTCCACAACCAATAACAACATAGAGAGAAACATATAATGAACTAGAAAACAATTAAATCATCTCGTTCGATTGACTTTACTGATAGGATAAGAATACCTCTAGCGGTGGACTGAAGAATCTCACGTTTAGTTCATTATATGTTTCTTGACATTTGTCGGTATTGTTAGTCAAATAGGACGGTTTCTGCTAATCCAACTTTGCACATTTGACTACCTGTTATCTCCGTTTATGGTCTTTTATATTTCAATAAAAAAACTTCATTATAAAGATGTTGCCGAAGCACTTAGGCTTCCAAACTGTGGAGATTGCGAGATGATTTAGTTGCTTTCAATGGTTTTCATCGTTGAAATATACGTTTAAAATTCTCTGTCCGCACACGAAAAAGTTAACGAAAAACTATGAATTATCAATAAAGAAGTCAAATAGGAAAGAAAGAAAAAAGATCGAATCATCTTTAAATTCGAAACAAATATCTCAGTCGATTGCTTTGCTTTCATATAAATCAAACTTTTCTGGTTCTGCTGTAATGGTTAAAGGGATAATGATTTTCCACCTCGATTTCGCTGGTCAAACCTTTTAAAACCGAGGTGTGGTCGCTTACTACAAAATGACAATTGTACCCTTAGATGATGACGCTCCTTGGGTCAGAAGAAGGGGCATAAATGGTCTTCCAGTCTTCAAAATAGACGCCAAAACTCTCCCCCTCTCACTCCGCCCACGATCGACGACGACGACGACGAGCACCACTCTTATCTCTCTCTCTACCGGAAAACGATTGAACCGGTTAATTCGCCGGCGATCTTATCAGAATGAGTAACGCGCTTCTCGACATCGATCCTATCGACCTTCAATTCCCTTGTAAGCTCCAAATTCTCAATGAGTTTCGCATCTCTTCCTTCTTATAGATCTGCCTTAATAATCATTTGATTTGTATGAAGTTGAATTGAAGAAGCAGATCTCTTGCTCTCTCTACTTAGCTAACAAGACCGACAATTATGTTGCTTTCAAGGTGAATAACATTCGAATTTTTGTAGATTTTTCTTTGAGATTCTTAGGTTTCTCGTTTGTTCAATTGTTTAGGTTAAAACGACGAATCCAAAGAAGTATTGTGTGAGGCCTAACACTGGCGTTGTTCTTCCCAGATCCTCTTCTGAAGTTCTTGGTTAGATTTGTTTTCTCTGTTTTTTACAAAATTGCAAGATGACAGATTTTTCCAGTTCTGAGATTATCTTGTCTTTTGGTAACTAGTGACTATGCAAGCGCAAAAGGAAGCTCCTGCTGATATGCAGTGCAAGGACAAGTTCTTGCTTCAATGTGTTGTGGCTTCTCCCGGTGTCACTGCCAGGGAAGTTACTCCTGAGATGGTATTCATATTTCTTCTTAATGGGATTTTCAAACATTGCTTCTCCTCTCATGATTTCTCTGAGACATTTTTATGTTCTGGTGAACGCTGCAGTTTAGCAAAGAGGCAGGGCACCGAGTTGAGGAGACTAAATTGAGAGTTGTCTATGTTGATCCACCACGACCACCTTCACCGGTTCATGAAGGATCAGAAGAGGGCTCTTCACCAAGAGCTTCCGTCTCTGACAATGGGAACAACAACGCTTCTGATTTTACTGCTGTAAGTATTAGACCTCAGCTTCAATAGCCAAGGAAATAGAACCCTTTTTAGTAGTACAAGTGGGGGCTATGCTAGGCGTTTCCTTTTGGTAATAATCGTGTGTTGATTTTCTTGTTTGAATTTAGGCTCCAAGATTTAGCGTGGACAGGCTTGAACCTCAGGATAACCCAGTTGAGGTATTTTCATAAATTTATGATCTTTTTGTATAATGCTTTCAAGAAGCTGAGCTGCCTTGGCATCAGAAAGAGTATTTTAATACACTTTCTGATCTTTTATATAATGCTTTCTAGAAGCTGTGCTACCTTGCCATCAGAAACAGTGTCTGAGTATTGTATCATTACGGACTTATCTTCTCTGTCAAGTCTTTTTTGGAGCTGTTTTTTTTTTTCTCTTTATCCAGATAATTCCATTTATTAGCAACTTATTGTCTCGCTTATTGTATATTTTATTTAATTCTTAAGGTTATTAGACAAAGAACCATAATCTTTGTGATTATCACCTTAAAGAATTTTACATTCTTTGTAGCTTTGACCTATGTTTTAGCTCTATAGAGTTTTTTACGTCAATGCTCTGGTCTACTAGCTACTAATTGGCAAAACTTACCGCTGAAGTTAGGCGTACGGTCACTCCTGTTACATGTTAAAAAATTAATTTGTGTGATTTCAGGCGAGAGTGCTCATCACAAGGCTCACCGAGGAAAAGAACTCTGCGGTTCAACTGAACAAAAAACTTCAGCAAGAATTGGTAAGTAACTTTCACCTGATCCTTGTATTTTTTGAACTGCTACTCCCTGCAATTTTGACAAGCACTTTCATAGCTAGTTTCCCTGGTTTTAATGAATCAGCCGTTTTCTTTTGTGAGTAGAAAGAATCTAGTTCATCATTTGCATTGGCCTTTACTTTCTCTCACTTGTGTTTACTTGTTGCCAAAAACGAACCTCTCTGATATCAAAACATATGTATGATTGCAGGAGCAGTTGAAGCGTGGAAGCAATAAAAGTCAGAGTGGTGGTGGAATCCCGTTCCTGTACGTTCTTCTGGTGGGACTTATCGGTCTAATCTTGGGATACATTATGAAGAGGACATAATCACGTTGAGAACAAAAAAAAAACAATATACCACAAACCCCACAACCACATCCAAAGTGGCTTCAGCAAACTGTGTCAGAATGACATTGAATCTTCTCTCTTGTCGTATCGTCGTCAATTCACCTTTGGTTGAATCTTGAACTTAGTTAGTGCCTTAGAGGATTGATTGTGTTATGGTTTTCATAAGACTTAGAATTTTCCTCTTCCTTTTTCAACATTTGTAGTCCAAAAGACATTTTGTTTTAAGTGTGTTTCTCCTCCTAACTTCTTATCGTCTCTGTTTCCTTTACCTGTAGAAAGGAATAAAACATTTTCATTGAAATTAAGTGGGAGGACGGTAGGACTCTAGACGAGTCAGAGTGGTTTAACCTAACCGCTTATTCTAACTTGTACGTCTCCCTAGTCACTACAGTACAAAACTCACCGAGCACACACATACACAAAGATTCCGACACGATGATGTGATTCAGAGATTGTGAGTTTCAGACAGAACACTTCTCTTGTTCGGTCTTAATTTTCGCGTGTCACAAATTGAGAAAGGCAATGGCGTCTTTTGTTAAAGTCTGTACATACAATAAAACTGTACCACCGGTTTTATCGACTTCTCTCTGTACATGCCCGTGCCGTGTGTTCACTAAGAAAACCCTATATCCCCCACCTTTCTCCAATTATTCGAGCCTACGTCTCGTCCGTGACGCCAATACGAATCCTTTGTTTCGTTCCCGCCTTGGTCGGATTCCTCTTAAACGGCGTTTCCTCACGGCCGTGGCTCGAGCTGAGTCAAACCAGCCTGCTGATGACAACTCAAAGGTAATAATAACTATGCTCCAAAGAATCTCTAACTTTGGATATAAAGATTCAATTTTTAGCTTAATTGTAAAATTGAGGGTAGTTGCTTCATCTGATCCTCAAAGTTTCCATCTTTTTTTCTAGGGAGTTGATGGAAGAATCCACGATTTTCAGAATGTGGAAGAAGATAAGCAGAAGAAAGCAAGCCAGCTTAAGAAAAGAGTCATCTTTGGTGTTGCAATTGGGTTACCTGTTGGAGGTGTTGTCTTAGCTGGAGGATGGGTTTTCACATTAGCCTTAGCAGCTTCTGTTTTCATCGGTTCTCGCGAGTATTTCGAGCTCGTTAGAAGTAGAGGCATTGCTAAAGGAATGACCCCTCCTCCTAGATATGTATCTCGTTTTTGCTCTGTTATATGCGCTCTTATGCCCTTACTTACACTGTAAGTTCAATATCCCGAAGCCTTTTCTTGTTATTGACTGCTCCTTGAAACTGAGTTTATGGATTTATCTTTGTTTAGGTACTTTGGTAACATTGATATATGGGTGACATGCGCAGCATTTGTTGTTGCAATGTCGTTGTTAGTACAGAGAGGAAACCCACGTTTTTCTCAGCTGAGTAGTACAATGTTTGGTTTGTTTTACTGTGGC
Source organism: Brassica juncea (assembly GCA_018703725.1). NCBI lineage: Eukaryota > Viridiplantae > Streptophyta > Magnoliopsida > Brassicales > Brassicaceae > Brassica > Brassica juncea. The sequence goes on along the minus strand of CM031942.1, from coordinate 55,944,768 downwards.
TATCTCCCTTGTTTTTGGGTTAAGCTTCGTTGTGGTTTAGCTGCTCCTGCTCTCAACACTGGCAAGCTCTCTCTCTCACCTCTTTTTCTCCTCCTTTTATATCTCAAAAACATAGAGCTCTTGAGACTTTCTCCTCCTTTATTAGGTATTGCACGGACTTGGCCAGTTTTTCTTGGTGGTCCACCTCAGTGGACAGTTGGACTTGTGGCAACTTTGATCTCATTCAGCGGTGTAATTGCCGCAGACACATTTGCTTTTCTCGGTGGCAAGGTAAACAATAAGCTTTTTAAACTAGTGAAAACCGGTCTGAATTTGATTTTAACTACAGAAAAGTTGCAGGCTTTTGGTAGGACGCCTCTGACTAGTATTAGTCCCAAAAAGACATGGGAAGGGACTTATGCTGGACTTGTTGGTTGTATAGTCATTACCATTCTACTCTCTAAGTCTCTGTCTTGGCCTCAATCTCTGTTCAGGTACTTAGTTTATCTCTCTATCTAAATCAGTTTCTTTCTTATCATCTCTCTAAATACTTTATTTGATTTGTTTCCTCAGCTCCATTGCTTTTGGGTTTATTAACTTCTTTGGGTCAGTCTTTGGTGATCTTACTGAATCAATGATCAAACGTGATGCCGGTGTCAAAGACTCTGGTTCACTTATTCCTGGACATGGTAAAATCTCCCCAATAACATACTGATACATAGATCATCCACACCTCCTCTTAATAAATCTCTTTGTCCATGATGGTGCAGGTGGAATCTTGGACAGGGTTGATAGTTACATTTTCACTGGCGCATTAGCTTACTCATTCATCAAAACGTCCCTTAGACTTTACGGAGTTTGATGATGATCTACTGTAGCTTCAAGAAAACTTACAAGCGGTTCCATGGTACAAACGTAGATGGGAAGAAAATATGGTGCAGTGTTCAGTATTGTTGCCATTTGAGAGACGCAGAAGGCTTGTAACTTGTAAGAGGTGAAAAGCAGAGCATATGTGACTACCTGGTTAGTACCGGTCTGTTGCTTTCTTGGTTCAGTGCAGCTACCGTTTTGGGTTTGGTTAATGTTTGACAGTTGAGTGGCAGGCTTTGTATTCATACGAATTTAGTACTCCATAAATAAATGTGATAAAATTCATAAGAACTCTTTTTATTTTTTTAATGAAGAAGTATATGATAGTTTGACCTTCATTATATATTACATTAAAATTATTACATGATTAACGGCCGAATTACAATTATTTTGATGGTGATGGGTCTACCACCACTCCACCATTGACCCTGTTCTACAAAGACAAGGGATTTGATTTTTATTTTTATTTTTGTTGGTTCTATAAAATGAACCTTTGTTATAAAATGGATAAAACTAAAATGACTATTGAGAAAGGAAAGCTAGAAAGAGGACTAAAAATATGTGGGGTTGATAGAGAATGCGTTGTTCCCAAGCAGACTTTTAAAATCGTGTGACAAAAAAAGTAGATTAATTTATCTTTAAAGAATCAAAAGATAAGAGTAATAAAGATGAGAAAATGTAGAAATGATTGGCGAGAAGAAGATATTGGTGGAGCCATGGAGCGGGAGAGCATCAGCTTAAGATTTTGTATCTATCAAAGTTTATTCCTTTCTTATGAAATGTCACATTAATTTGTATACTTTAAACCATATTCTTTGACATTTTGTAAGAATGTGGAAATAAAATTATATAATACTATTTGTAAGACCACCTGTTGTACATCTAAAATGAAGTATTTACTTCAATGATTATAAATCTATTGATAATTTAATATCTTGTAAGTGCTAAAATTTTGAAGTCTTAACAATATTAATTTATTACGCCCTTTCTCAAGAAAAAAAAATTCTTAATTTATTAATATTTTACTTTATTTGATAGTTAGAAGCATTCATTATTATTATTATTTTTTGAACTGCATGGGGAAATTATTTTCACACCAATTATAATATATTTTTATTCATGATAAAATTATTTGTGTGATGTAATGTAATGTTTGTAAGCACGTAGGTGTGCATGAACCGGTGGCTCTTAATTAATTCGGAAAGTAAAATTATGAAGCTTTCTTTGGCAGTCATGGAGACAAAAGTGTTTGTTGTCGGTTTGGCTTCATGTTAATTCACGTTAGCATTATATTTCTAGTTTAAATTCTCATATCTTATTGATGACGTATATGTTTTGTTTAGTGTTATTAAAGCTGTAATAAGTAAAGCTGATGCTTTTTATATTGTCAAAAAGCTGATAATTTCGAAATTAGGAAACCAAAACAAAAAACATTTGGCATACAAAGTAACATGCATACCTCGATCCGCTACTAGAGAGCCTAGAACAGATTACAGACCATTATCGAGTGTTTTAATAGTTCGGTAAATTTGTCCAAAAAAAAAATAATAGTTCGGTGAAATGCTAGTGGATTAGATATAGATCTTATCTTTGTAAACAAAGACGACAATAATTGATATAAATAGATATGAGGGGTTAATAATTACATTATTTGTTTTTTAATCCAGCAAATCTACAAAATTACACGTTTTTAGCTACTACGGGCTATGGACATGATTAAGAAATATTAATTCCCTTACACCGACGTCATAAAACTAGATCGATCTTAGTTTAATGAAGCGGTTGGTCACAAATCAAGACCGTCCAATTTAGTTAACATATAAAAAGTTCTATAACAAAAACTATATAATATTAAGCACCAATGGCTATAGACCCATGTGATCTCACGAGCAAAAGTCGTATTACAATAATAAACATGTATACTATATCTTAAAGCTAAAAGCTTAGGAATACAGTTAAGGGTCACACATTTAATCCTTACATTAGTATAAACAAATTGTACGTAAATTAAAGTCCTAACCTTTTCTGTGACAGAAAATTTTAATTTATGTTAGGGACCCGAGAAGATTAAACAAACATTCAACCTTGGAAGCTCCAAAAACCAAATGAGAAACCAATTAGCTCCACTTTGTGGTTAAAAATTTAATACTCTATAGAAATGTGTTATAACAGTATCTATGTACCGTGAGTATTTCACTATCTTCTTCTTTCCGAAGGCAAGATAAAATTGTTTTCTTGATTGTTTTTTCTTGGGGTTCAAAATCTTGATTGTTGTTTTACGTGTATTGTATATCAATTTTCACCATATATGTAATCAATCATGTATGAACTTGACACTAGATTTAGACATTGTTTTCCAAAAGTCTTATTCAAGTAAATAATTAGACGGCAATCAACATTAAAAGAGACAAATATTCCAAATTAGACTGTTTCTACAGCTAAACTATACACTCAAGACCCCTCAAAGCAAAATATAATCTCTGATTTGAAATAACCATATCCCTTTGCAATTTCTGTTTTTGGATAAGAAATCTATTGATTGCATAAACTCAAAAGGACCAAAATAGAATCTAACAAAAGGAGATTTTTGATTATATATCCTTACTTCCTTCAAATGTCAACACCACAGTTGAAACTAAGAACACCATTGAACAAACATAACAACATTTTTAGAAAATAAAAAGAGAGATTAAATTCATTAAAAACATGAAAATTAGCTGAGATGCCTTGGTTTCTTCTAACATTTCCAAGCAGAGACAGTAACAAGTTCTTTCCGTTGCCAACACATGACAAGCGAAGACTGTCTTTTCTCAACGTGAAACCCTCTCACCGAATTCCTCTGCATCAAACACTCCGCCTGAGTCTCCGCCGTCTGACTCAAACTCGCCGGAGTAAACCCACATTGCGTAAACAAGCTCCTCCACGGTGGTGATCTTTCAATCCAACGGTGTCGTTTCATCAAAAGCTTCTCGATAGAAGGTTGCACCCAAAACCTCTCGACACTCGAATCCTCTTGGCTTTGATTGGCGTCGAGAGACTCGAGCAGAGTGGTGTGGTACTGAAGCGCGTGGATCACAGCGTTAGGAAACGGCGCGTCGTTACGGTCACATCCTCTGTCCGAGCAAACGACGACGTTTGGAGATATCTGCTTAAGGAAACGGAGGATTAACGGAAGGTAACCGGAGACGACGGAGCTTATAGGAAGATTCACCGCGAGTGCTTCTTTCTCCGATGAACGGAGAGAGAGAGGCCAGTAAGCTGGGTTTAGAAGAAGCTCGAGGCTCAGCAACTCCATTTCAAACGGAATCTTGAGTTCTCCGGCGAAGCTTCTGAGATTCTCCTCCGTGAATCTGAGCTCGAACTCGTCGGAGACCGTTGAAGGAGGAGGAGCGAAGACCGTCACTTTCAGACACGACCCTCTGTTTCTTGCTAGCTCTTGCATTAGAGACGACCACTGTCCTCCGTATCCAACGTCGAAATCGATAATGTGGATCCGCTCGAAGCCTAGCTCGAGGATCGATTGGTTCGCTGTGAAGTTGACGAACTGGAGAAACGGCGACGTTTCGGAGAAGGTTCGGTAAGCTGCGATTCTGAGGATGAGATTCTCCGGGGTGAGTAACGGTGGTGATGCGTCGTGGATGAGAGAGAGGAGAGCTTCGGAGATGTGAGAAGCTGCTCTTTGAAACGGAGCTTTGTTGTTGTTGAAGCTGCTGTTGAGATGGTGATTGAGCCGCGCCAATATCCCTTGCGCGAGAATGGTGTGGTCGCCGGTGGTTGCCATCAGCTCCGCCGCGTTGAAGAGCTGCTCGATGATGGCTGACTGGTCATCGTTAGCTATCCCCGGCGGCGGAACCGGAGCCAAAGCCGCCGCGGATGAAGAAGTAGAAGAAGACGGGAGTTGTTGCTGGTGAAACGGAACCGGAAACTGGTATTGCTGAACCGGAACCGGATCGGGAAATGGGTAAACCGGTTGTTGAGATCCGGAGTTAAACCGTTTCGCCGGCGGAGAGAACGGTTCTTGAATCGGAATCTGGTGAGTCTGCTCGTGAAACGGGAAGCTGCATGATAACAGAGGATTCGAACCATCGCTCACCGGAGCCGACCCGGATCCGAAACCGAAACCCGGGTCGAGAACGCCGAATCCTGAACCGGGGTCCATGATAAGCCTCAAGATGCTCTGTTCTTGATCAGGTGAGATAACTCCGTCGAGATCGTCCAAGCTTATTTGACTACATTTATCATCGCCGGCGGTTGTGGTGGCGGTGACGGTGACGGCACCACCGCCGTGAGAGGAAGACAGCGTCGTGTTGGTGGTGGTTGAAGAGTGGGAAGCGAGAGGACTGGGGCTCCTTAGAACGTCGAGAACAGACGTAGGTTCTTGTAAACCACCACGGAAAACATAACCAAGATCTTCTTGTTCGTCTTCGACTCCGGTTTTGTCTTGATTAAACCGGGTTTTCTGAGAATCTGAGTAGAAAGAAGAAACACCAAACACCCCCTCCCCTTGAAACCTTTCAAAGGATAAGGGCATGGCCTCAACACACAGTAACAAAGAAAAAGCTTATTAGAGAGAGATCTCAGAACAGGAAGACAACAAAAGAAGATGAGAGAGAGAGAGAGAGGGTGAGGTTGTGTAATGAAGAATTTTTATTTTTATTTTTATTTTTATTTTTTATTTTGATTTTATTATTTTGTTTTGCTTCTCCTTCCTCCTCTATGTGTGGCTTGTGTCTGTAGATGTACTTATCTACATATGTACCGTGTTCTTGTGCCATCGTTGTCGACTCTCTTCGCAATATGCAGCGCGTGACTTTACTCTCTCTAACTTCATTTTCCTCTCTTTATTTTAGTCACCAGATTTGTCTTATAAGCTGTCAAATTTTTAGTTTTTTGTTGCTTTGTTTTGGAATGTTGCCTTGTATAGTAGTATTATATAAATCACCCTAGCCACTTTCAAGTGGGTTAAATTAATTAAATGGCTCTTATGTGGGCTCAACGATTTTTTTTTAAATCTTATTGTCCTAGCTTATATAAGCTCTAGTTCTACCTACTTGGAAATTTTATAACAACAAAGTGCTAGTTGGTAAGCATTTTCTAGGGTTTTAAACTTATTAAACTAAATCGTTTTCATAATGGTCATATAATATGATGTAAACAACCGGTCCACCCCAATTGGATTGATGAAACTGATAATCGAGTTTTGATGTTTGAAGAAGTATTGGTTATATGATCTTTAACAAAACTGCAGTAATTAGGTCTGGGTATTTTACCCCAGATCCGAAAACCCGCACCATAATTGATCAGAAAATATTGGACATAACGAGTTGATATTCAGTCTTGAAATCTCGAAAGCAAAACATTAATCTTGAAATAAAATTGTCAATGTCATAACAGAATTTAAATTCAATTTATATTACTCACTGTTTCAAAATATAATAGGTAAAAGCATAAGTATTAAGAAATTTGTAACTTTTTCAAAATTATTATTTAGTATATAAATTTAACTAATCATAAGAAATAAATATTATTTAATTAATCATACAATATTTATTAAATATAAATCTTCATTGAAATATAAAATTACTTATATTTAAAAAAGACAAATTTCTAAAATTAATTATATTGTGAAACAAAGAAATACTAAATGTTTTGCCATTTTTATATAAACAAATGTTATTCACTCTTTTAAAATTAGTTATTATTCTAGAGTTTTACGCATAAATTTAAAAAAGTTAAATGTTTAAATTTGTCTTTATTTGATTATTATAATTGCATAACATTTATTATTAACTAGATAAACTAATGTAAAAAGTTGATATAAAGAGTAGATTTTATAGTTTTTTCAGTCTATAGATCAAAGTATAGTAGTAAAACTTTTTAATATAAGGATGTACTTGATTTAAAGAATTTTTTTTAATGAATAAAATTTAACATTCATTCAAAAAAAATAGATAAACTAATGTAAAAAGTTGTATTGAATTAATTAACGATATTTATTTTTAAAACGGAGAGAGTATGAAAAATTTCCAACATAGATATGAAAACATACAGACAATAATCAGAAGAAAAGAAATTCCAGCACACAATTCAAACATTACGTTACAATAAAGTGTTTTTATTTGAAAAATTCAAATGTTTTACAATTTTCAACGTACTTTATATATCCAAATACTTTTTTCAAAAATAATGAAAAAGCCTAAAAAAATCATTGATCTGAAAGACTGAAACAGTGTTATTAAAAAGAAAATCTTACAAATGCCGAGGAAGCAGAGCAAAAAGACGAAACTGACGCAGATGTTTCATTACTACTTATTTATCTGAAATCCCAGCTCTGTCCTCCTATACCAGTGAGAGACACTGGAAAGGAGAGAGACATTATAGTAATTTCACGGGAAACAACTCTGGCAGGTTGGCTTTGGGCCTTGTTTTCGAAACTAAATCTGACGGACCGGTGCTCTATTTGAGTGTCTCTCTGTGTGGCTTTTTGAAGATCTTTTGAAAACATCGAGACCAACTCTTTCAACGGCTGTGATTCTTTGTCTACCCATAGATCTAGTGCCTCTAAATTATGTTGGAAGAAGACATTTTTTTAAATTGTTTTTCTAAATAAAATCTAAGATGGGTGGTTGTGTCTATTACTTTAACTCGTGGTTAAAAAGTTGTTAATGATAGCATGTGTTAGTTAAATAATTACCATTATTCTATTGGGACTTTAATCAGTGCATGTTTTGGAAATAATTCACAGTTGTATTGTTTTGTTTCGTTTATGTTTTGAGGTTTTAAGGAAATACCTGCATTTTGTGTGGGAAACATTGGTTTAGCGTTTCACTATGTTGTTTAAAGATCAATTTGTATGATTTAACCATGATTAGTTCTGGTCAATGGAGATGACAATGCTATGCTCAAAAACTTCAACGCACAAAAAAAAACAACAATCCATTTAAATAGTGAAGCGTTATTTATTATCTTAATATTGTCTACCCTGAATAATACAGCTAAAAACTTATATAATCGATGAAAGTAGAAAACAAAAACGTAATACTAATAAACTATTTACATTAGGTATAAGATATTGTCGACACTAAACAACTCTGTTGGAAACCAAACTTATTTTTAGCTATAAAACAATTTATTTTTCTTGCCAACGTAAATCAATTAAATCGCACGGTCCCAATATGTTGTTCCCAATTTCTAAGAAAATTCGTGGTAGTGAAACACCTCGATGATATAACATGGATCACGCTAACATATTGTTTATTCCATTAAAAAATAGGAATATTATACAACCATAAAATATAGTAAAATTACTAATAATCAAGTGGTCCATATACGAAGGTGGAGTAAATGCAAATCGAGCAAGGAGAAGTGCAGCTGGATTTCCAAGACAAGATTGAAATTTTTGGTTGCTTGTGTATGAATGTAAAGTAGACATGGTTATTATGTTATTATTATGTATCAGAATTGCATTAAACGAACCATTACTATATAGTATCTTGAACCACTGATAATCAGAAAATTTTAAACAATTGTTATTGAGCATTGTCATTATGAGAGACATGGTTTATTTCCCAAGACAAACCACAAACCTCCATGTGAGTTTCCACCACTATTGTAACCCTGTCTTAAAACAAAATGTGTATCGCATTAAATTATTTTTCGTGGCTTTTAGTTATTTTCAGAATACAAATTAACAACTTGCTTATTCAATCTTTAGGGGTGGTGACTAGCTAAAGAAGGGACACCACTAAGGCACTGACATGCCACTTGTGTTGATATCTATATACTGTGTATATGTAAATTTTCTTTTTTGTATATGTAAAATTATATTTCCTTTTGTTTTATATTCCCTCTGCATATGGTTCATGTTTTTGAGTTTTCACACATACTATTTTTTGTTTATTATTTTTGTAAGTTTTATCGATTAAATTCCACTATTCATATTTTCACATTTTAATTTATGTTTTAGTTTTTAAATAAATGCATAACTATATTATAAAATATCAATTTAAATACAAAACCAAAATTTTAAACGTTAATTATTCAAATAATGAAGAAGAGGCCATTTTAATTTAAAATTCCATATTTTTAATAGTATATTTTTCAAACCCAGCTTCAAACCTGGGAGCATTTGCGTTGAGGTTATATTATACATCACTTTCTATATATTGATAATAGAAGTCTACTCATTTAGTTTTATTAGTAGTTTCATTTTCTCAAACGGAAATATAATTAATAAATCAAGATGAACATTGCATACGTATTTATATCGATGTTATGTTCCTGGTTAAATGTTTGTGGACGAAAATAACATACACAGATATACAATAATGGTCTCTTTTGTTATGACAGCTACCTACACAACACAAGATGGTTAACGGTTAATACGTAAACTTTTTTTTTTTTTTTTTGATCAACGGTTAATACGTAAACTAAAACTTAAAATTATTGCTAAAATCTAGGGATAGTTGAAATATAAAACTATAGGATGCACTATTACACACATTCTCCATTAATCATTTGGTAATGACGAAGATAAGCTATTATATAATCCATGATATCAGACCCTTTTCTCATTTGTCAAACATATTAATAACGTCCCCTAATATTTATATTGCTAAAGATTTCAAGTTTTATATAACGAAGAATTTGAGTAAATCCGAACATTTTGTTGGTAGAGCCGTCGAAAGAAAATAATTTTGATGATCAAATAACTCTATACGATCTAGTTTGGAAGATAGCTAAACGCTACTGTTGTTTGAACAAAAAAAAAAAAACTAAACGCTACTGTTGTTTCGTTGAAAGCATCCAGATAAGTGAATAAACACGAACATAAACGAAGACGCAAAAGTATTTGCCGTTTTGCACGATCTGTATCCAATACATCGACATGCGTTGCAAACGTTAAATATTCAAAGGGGAAAAAAAATCAAAGGGGTAGTGCATGAGAGAGTTGTAATCAGTAATGGACACGTACATAACATTACTGGATATGGGCTTCTTAGAATCTGTCTCACGAAACCAACTACAGACACACTTACATTATTTGGCCCATTAAAGCTCAGTAATCCCTATTACATTATTTAAGGCCATTGAGCCACAAAAGGAGTGGAGACGTGCCGCCATCCACTAAAAAGAAAGAGAAGTGAAATTACATTTGGTATTGATTTACTAAATAAATGTCGTATATAATAAACTAGAATGGGCTATGGCAAATTTGTTGAAAAACCCTGAAGTGTTGAAGAAGGCAAGGGCCGAGATAGACGATAAGATTGGACAAGAACGTTTGGTGGACGAGCCGGATATTGTGAATCTCCCTTATCCCCAGAACATAGTCTCTGAGACATTTAGGTTGTGTCCTGCCGCACAACTCCTTGTCCCGCGTTCTCCTTCCGAAGATCTCAAGATTGGTGGATACGACGTACCACGTGGCACCATCGTACTTGTGAACTCTTGGGCCATACATAGAGACCCGAAGCTTTGGGATGAGCCCGAGAGGTTCATGCCCGAGCGATTTGAAAATAAAGCAGCGGAGAACACTAATAAGCTGATGATGTTTGGGAACGGACGAAGGACGTGTCCCGGTGCGGCTTTGGGACAGAGGATGGTGTCATTGGCTTTAGGATCGTTGATTCAATGCTCTGACTGGAAAAAAGTCAACAGCGAGGAGATTGATATGACCGAAAAATCCTGGAATGGCTAGCGTAAACTCGTGCCGTTACGAGCCGTTTACTATCAGCGTCACATTATGACTAGTCTATTTGCTTAAAATCACAATATATCACGTCTGGATTCACCCTTTTAAAAAAAAATCGGTTCAAGTGTCGTTTTTGGATTTTGTATATATGCTTCAAAGATGAAATAATTAATACTTAGTAAATGTAAGATTCAGTGGAGAATATTGTAATGTTGTATATCAGATTCGAATGACGAAAACGATGGTTTGTTGATACTTGTATTGGATATATATTAGCTAGTAGCCTTGTACTATATCTTTTTTTCTTTTGAACATCTAGATTTTAACTGTAATTACAATAGCCCAAAAAACGAAAATAATATACCCCCTAGATTTTGATTGAAATTAAAACGGACGTAGAATGAAATAGATGTCTATATCTATTTGATATCATTATATTTTCTATATCTATTTGATATCATTATATTTTTCAAAAGGCTTACAAGAAAAAAACATGTATAGTAATCTACCGGCGGATGCACCTTGCTAGTCCTTTTGGTTTGGCTGAAATAATATATCCAATGAGAAAAAGTTATACTCATGATCAAGATATCGTAAGTTTGATTTACTAACTTGAAAATTTATATGGTATTTTCTCAGTTTTTTTTTTTAATTAAAAGTCTCTATGCTATGACTAATCCATAAAACAAACATTTATTGGTTGAAGATTGGCAAATATATAATTACGTTCATACTTCGCGTGGAATATTGTTTTATTGTTCTTAAATATGATATTTTGGATGATATAATTATGTTGTCGTTTTTATTTGTTAAAAGCATTATTTTGTATTTTTATTGTGTTATGTAGTAATAGGTGATATGTTAATTTATTATGTGTTTGTTTTTCAATAATGTGTTGTTATGTGTATAGTAGTACTTATTAGTGGTGAAGTAAATTTCTGATGTAAAGCATATTGAATTTCAATAACTTTGCATTTAGACATTTGTTGATTCTAAGATTGACAGTTTTAGCATTAAAAAGTTGTATTTTTTTTTTTTCAATTATTTGAATATTATTTTAAGATGTTTTTTGTTCTCCCCATATTTTGATATTGAACTGTCACCATCTATGTATTTTGTTTACCTTTCCGGTGTGATGTACTTCTCACCATCACCGGAAAAGACTCACCTCCGTGCTCTTGTTCTTCCTCACATTTTTCTCTTGTGGGATTATTTGGTATTTGTTATAGATCAGGTTTATTAGTTATCAGTTGTGCGGTTGTTTCACACGGTGTTGTAGGCTATTCCGGTCAATATTGGCTGCTTCCTTTCTTCCTTAGATTTTGGCTGATGTTAGAAACTGCATCTTCTTAGGTTGGGTCAGATTTAGTCGTCTTTGATGTTGTTTTTCTCGTCGTTGGCTTACAGTCGACAGTCTCTGCATTTCTTGGTTTTTAAGACCTGTTTTTTTGGTGATTGGCCTTATATGCTCTCTTTCATAGCTCGAGGATGGCTCCACGGTTTTCTGATTTCATTTTGTATTATCCTTTCCTCTCTGTTCTCTCATCTCGTTTCAGTTTTAATCGCTTCTCCCGTCTCTTGTGGCTCTCCCTTTCGCTATGTTTGCCACTTCAGGTTTGGATAGTTTTTTCCTTTGTGTATGCTCTGTAGGTTTGAAAGGTTGTTTCTGGTCTCAAAATTGTGCTCTGGTTTCTCGGTGGTTGGCTTTCATTCTCCCTCCCCCAGGTAGTTTCTTTTCTTCCCTTGTTTCCTTTAGTATAAGTGTGCGGAATTAGTCTTTTTGAGCTTCGGTCTCTTCTATCCACAGCTTTGTGGTTCTTCACTGGCATGTACGTCTTATTTGTGCTTGTTTAGTTTGTGAGGTGTTTCTTACTTCTTAACTGGTAGTTGTTTTTATGGTGCATTAGGCATGTGTCTTCCTACTTCTTAGCGATTTTGACCTTTTATTTATTATGCTTCCTGTAACCCATTTTATTGGTTCTTTGCGTTGGTCCTTAATCACGTTCCTTTGTGTTCGACAGATTGCTTCGTCTCAAAGTTTATCTTTCTACTATTTCCTGACTTCTGCTTGTTATGGCCAATATACTTCTGCTTGTTATGACCACTATACTCTATGATAAAGTGAAAAAAAATTAGTCTTTGTTCTTGATCTTTTTCAGTTTATGATCTTTATTGAGTTAGTGTTTTTTGGCATTTTGCTTTTTTATATGATTATGGAAATTTTTTGTTTAGATTATGTGTTGTGCTCTAGCATATTCTTCTTAGATTAGTTAATATTAAAATAGATATATAATTTGTAAATGAAATAATAGAAAGTAAAACAGAAAAAATATTGAAAATTTATGTTATTTTTAGTTGTGCATAAATTAAAATAGATTATCAAAATTCAAATGATTAATATTAGTGTGAGAAAGATTAATTATTTAAACTATATTTATATTATTTTACTTATTCTTTATTCATCTTGTATTTTTGTGACCAATAAAATAGATTATCAAAATTCAAATGATTAATATTAGTGTGAGAAAGATTATATAGTTCATAATTATAAAGTGGTGAGCCAAATTGTAATAATCTAAAATAAGATGGACTTAAAATGTAAAAAGAATGAAAAGAGGACACATGTCAACAAATCTCTCTTCCACATTTCTTAAGAAGAGAGAAAAATTTACTTTATATATATAGATAATATATTATTACGTAGTATTATCGGCATGTATGGACGTTTGAGTATCCATTTGGGTTCAATTTGGATCTATTCAAGTTACAGATTTTTGGAGTTAAAAATTTCAACTCGCTGGGCATCATTAATCGTTGCCCACCTTAAACTAGGTACTCGACTCGTATCCGTATTGAAAATTCAAGTATTCGATATTGTCAAGGCAAATAACAAATCGACAATTTTCATTACTTGCAGAAATAAGACAAGTATCAAGTATCACTATTATCTTTAGTACTTGACTCATTATTTGCCCCATTAGTCACCACATTACTTGCTATTTGTTACATAATCTATTAAAGACTTGTCCATATTTGTCTTTTCTTTTATTTGCATTTAAGATTGAACACAAATATTCATTACTCTTCTTATACTTGTTATTTGTTTCATATCCGTTTTGATTTTTAACTACTGATCGTCATCTAGTCAATTATTAAATACTAACAAATATTAAAAATTTAGCTATACAACTTGTTATTACCTATTATTTGCTTAGAGAATACATTTTCGTCATCGTGAAAATTATACAATGCTTATTTATCAAAATATTCATAGATTTTTTATTTTTCTTTTTTAAAATATGAACAAATATTTCTTTTAAAAGTAATTCACATGCTATTTTTAGCAGAATAAACAAAACAAACTTTCATGTCTATTTCTAATAGAGTATTATTTAGTAAGTAGTTCTCAAATACTCAGAAAACTCGTAAAATAGTTTACAAGTACTCGTAAATAGTTCACATGTACTCTTAAATAGCAAGTAATAGAACGAGACAACTAACTTGCAAGTAATTCATTTTTGATCAAGTATTCGAAATAGTAAGTACTCGTTTTTAACAAGTCAAATACAAGTCGAAAATTTTATTACTCATGTAAGGCAAGTCAAGGAGCAAGTACACGCAAAATAGCGAGTACTCACCTTGCGCCCCGTTTTCCGTATTTAGAAATTTTTGATTCGGTTTCGGTTCAGATCTTTATGGGTTCAGTTCAGTTTTGAATAACTCAGTTAAATTATTAAAAAAAAATTCAAAATGTATAATTAATTTATATTTCTCAATACCTTAAAAATAATATATGACATTTAAATTTGATAATATATGTCAAAATACCTAAAATTAATATGAAATTATTTTAACTTAAATATTAGATGGAGAATCAATAGATATTTCAAGTACTTATGGTATTTTTAGTATTGTTTAACTATTTAGATATTTAATTTTGCGAGAATTTCACTTTTAGCTCACTCTTGATACTATTATTCATGTTTACATTCATTAAATGAACATTTTTACCCAGGTATATATATATATATATAATTATTTAAACAAATAATAAAAATAAAAAATAAATTAATTTACCTTTCAAATTCGAACACCTTTTATACAATTTTTGATTTTTTGAATATAGATATAAATAATTATTTAAATAAATAACTAAAAATAAAAAATTAATATAGTTTTCTTATTATACTTTCAAATTTTTTACGTTTTTTATAAAATCTTTTTTTTTTGAAATTTTCTTTCGAATTTTTTTCAAATTTTCATTTTTAAGTTTAGATATTTATTTATATATTTACTAAAATCTCAAATCTCACCTTCCAAAACCTCACCTTTTAAATCTAAACTTTGGGGGGGTGTATTCAAGTGAGAGTTTTAGGTGATTTGTATTAAAATGACAAATCCACTGTTATTCAAACATGAATTTTAAAAACTCATTTAAAATCTGCTGTTATTGAACTTGACATTTCGTAGAGTACTCTGAAATCTACTGTTATTGAACATATTTTAAGTTGTGGAGTTTTAAAGTTTTCAGGTGATTTTATGGTGTTTGGGTGGAGTTTCTTAGTTAAAAAAAAAACTCAAATCCCATGGTTTTAGGTGATTTTTTAGAGTGGTTAAACAAAAATCACTCAAATCTCTGCAACTTATTAAAATCATCTAAAACTCCATTAAAAATTAAATCAACTCAAATGTTAAATTGAATACACCCCCTTTAAATCTAGATTAATTAACCCTTGATTTATAATTATTTATTTATCTATTTAAAACTAATGGTAAATATGGTTAAAATAAATATGAAAAGTTATGTTAGGAATATCTATTTAAACGATATCTCTTTATTTTGACTATTTGTATATATTTTTGAGTATTTTGGATAATTTAAAATATCTTATATATTTTGGTTATTTTTTTGGATATTAAATCTAAAATAATTAATATATTTAAGTATATAAATCTGATTTGATATATTCAATCTAAATATTCTGGTTCATGTCCGGTTTTCTAAATACTAAATTTTAAACTAATTTGCATTTTTAACCAGTTTCTGTTTTTCAAGTTCTGATTCTTTTTTTCTAGTCCTAGGCTTGTCAAAGACGAACATTATATAATTGACCTAAGAAAAAAAAAAGTGAATTATTTTGTTTGGAGAACAAGCTAAGAGCACCCTTAACGGGGTCTCTTAATGTGTATCTTAGCTTAATTTGAATTAAAAAGAAAATGAAAAATAGATAATACGGGAAGACACGTCTCTTAATCTAGGCACGGAAGAAACGTCTCTTAGAGACAGGTGTCCAGAAACGAGTGGGTGAAGGAAAGGTTTGGTCTTTCTTACATTTCGGCTTCTCTCTCTCAGCGGTAGCTCTGGTCTTCTCCGCGTCGTCTCTCGACGGTTCCTTCCTCTTCTCTCCGACTCTCTCTGTTGATCTCCGATCTCCGACTCCGACGCGACTCCGACTCCGACTCCGACGCGTCTTAGGCAAAGATCCCAATCTTCATCTTTCTCTCCTGTTTAAGCTTCTCTCCGACCTCTGCTTTTTACCAGAAAACATGGCATCTTATTACAGATTCCAATATGGGTTTTGTCCTCTCTTGCCTTGGAGATGGAGTCATCAAAGGTTCAAGAAGATACAGACCAGAAAACTGATCCGTGAGTACTAATCAATCCTCTAAGTCACGTTTTCCATAGAATCGCCTGTTTAGTGCTTGTTTATTGTTCAGAGATCTCTCCGTAAAGCATGACGGAGAACATCCTTAAGGTTATCAGAACCAACTTGATGATGCCTTGTGATAAGGAAGGATGTGGGAAACGAAATTATGTTGAATGTATCATCAATACCCTTCCATCTGTTTTCATAATTGGTAAAAACCTCCTTTCAAGTTTATTTCGTTTTTTTATGAAGAGAACTAGTTTGAGGATCTCTGCTACAATTTCTGTTCTGGCTACTGAAATTGATATCAGTGAGATGTACGAAGGTGACAGTATATTCACTAAATATCGTCTTGTCCATGTTAAGTATCTAGTTGGGTTTCCTATTGAAGATTATTGTTACAAGAAACCAACTCCAATTGCTGTATTATTCAGGTTTGCTTGTGCGGAGATCAATACAATTGCATAGCTTATGAAAACAATAGATGGATCAGATAATTTGCTTCTAAGAAAGAGGTAAAGCTTAGACATTTTTGCAATACCAAGAAAGTTACTCCATCTGTGATCTTAGGTCTTCCTTCCCTTTCACTCAACATTTCTTGGTCTTGAAGCAGAATAAAAAAAAGCTTGGGCTAAAAGAGATGGCGTCTTTGGGTGTGTCGGAAATGCTTGGTACGCCCCTTAACTTCAGGGCAGTGTGAAGACCGTCTGCTCCATTGGCGTCAAGTCCCGCCACGTTCAAGGCAGTTGCTCTGTTCTCCAAGAAGAAGCCAGCTCCTCCTCCTAAGGCCAAGACCGTCTCTCCTGCCAACGATGAGCTCTCCAAGTGGTATGGTGTGTGTCTTCTGCTTCTCTTTCAAAACCATCTTGTTTTTTCCTCTTCTTACTGCTTCCCTACATCAATCTGTGTCTTTAGATGGAACCCCATGAATCTCCTTATCTTAGCAACAATCTCCCTATCTTAGCAAAATGTTTACAGATTTTTTTTAAGAACCCAAAATAAGAGACTTGCATTGGAGGGTTTAAAATGTTGGGTCTCTTAAATATGTTTCTTAACCTCACATTTACTACAAATATTATTTAAAAAATATTAAGAGACCCATTTTGGATCTTTGGGATAATCATGCTCTAAGGTGAGCTAGACACGTAAGCGAATATACTTTAGCCCTATACAAATAGGTATAAGTTAATCGTTATCCAATCATACAAGGAAAAAAGAAAAAGAAATAGCCTTTGTTGACATCTTCTTCTCTCTGTTTTAAAGAGTTTCATCCTTATCCATTCCATCAATTTCTCTCTCTCTGTTACCTTTCTGTTTGATTAGATCTTCTTCTTAAATTCTTACCTTCGGTTTTAGATTTGGATCCCTTTTTTTCTGGTGTAAATTCTCACGAGTAAAGATGAACAAAGGCAGCAGCTTTAAGCTTGACAACGATTACGGTTAGTCTTTCTTTCTTTCTTGTGACCTTAGGTTTATAAGAATATACATATGTGTGTTTGGTGTTCATATCTGAGTCTTCGAGATGTGTGTTTTGTGTATAGAAAAGAGGAAAGCTGAAGCTGATAGGATCAGGGAGAAGTACCCTGATAGAATCCCGGTATGCTCTGTTTCTTGTAAAGGTTTCATCTTTATGCTCTGTTTCTTGATTCCACGTACAAGAACATGATCTTTTGGTTAAAACCCATTGGACCCTCTAGGGGAAGGTTTGGATTCTTGTGTTTGATCAGATGTTCCTCTTACACTAAGAATCTTTGTTTTTTTGAGATCCAGTACTGTTTTGGAACCTCTGTTCTTCTTCTTATGTTTCAAGATTTTGATCACTTTTTTTTGCATTGTATTGATCGTTCAAGAAATTGGGTTTTGTGTTTTTTTTGCAGGTGATTGTGGAAAAGGCTGAGAAAAGTGACATCCCAAACATTGACAAGAAAAAGTAACGACCTTTGTACCCATCTTTAACTTCTCTTTATGTTCAAGATAGTTTAAGATATGATTTTTCTGAATGGTTTTGGGTTCTTAATAAATGCAGATACCTTGTGCCATCAGACTTAACAGTAGGGCAATTCGTGTATGTGATTCGTAAGAGGATCAAACTGAGTGCAGAGAAAGCTATCTTCATATTCGTAGACAATGTCCTTCCTCCTACAGGGGAGATCATGTCAAGCGTCTACGAGGAGAAGAAAGACCAAGATGGCTTCCTTTACATCACTTACAGTGGCGAGAACACCTTTGGTGCTCCCTCAATCTGAATCCTCTGACCTGAGAAACGCCTGTGTTCTGATGTTTCCCACAATCTTTCAACTTTGTGTATATAATAAGCAAGTATCATTCTCTCACCAGAATCTTCTCAAGATTTGTGATTTTTTTTTCTTTTCAGTGTTTTCACTCTTTGTTTTTAATAATGTAAATTAAGACTAATATGAAATATTCTCTTCATTGGCATTATTATTATCTTATAATATTATTATTTTAATTATAATTTATTTCTTGTCTGTTAATTGCTTTTTATAGATGGAAAATGAATAAAATATTTCATAAAAACTGGGGGAAAATATTTTTATAGATTGCTCCTTTTCTGTCTCTCTAAAATTCATGTACATTAGAAAATGTTTGTGAAGTACCCTAAGTATTAGTTAAATAAGGTTCTTAAGAACCGATTCTTAGCTTTTTAATTAAAAGTTAAGAAATAGTTTCTTATATTTTTCTAAGAATCTCATCCTAAGAATCCAGAAATAATCATGCTCTAACGTATTATTGTTGAGAGACCGCTACACAGTGGCGGAGTTGTTTGATAGGGAGCATCTGCCCCCAATAATTTTTCAGAATTTCATGTAAAACACTGAATATATTTAATATGTTCCATTATTTTTACCAAAAAATTCTCTATGTCCACTCCTGCCGCCACATTCTAAATCTCTGGAAACTAAGTTCCAAAAAATAAAAGACATATCTCGATGATCGAAACACTGAAAACATAACAAAACAAAATGAAAAAACTGTTAAACAAAAATGAAGAAGGGTTCTAAAACATAAATGTTAACTCTAATTCGTATAAAAACTGAGGAACAATTACTTCATCATAATTTTTTTCTAAAACGGTAGCCAATTAAATTGTAATGTTTTTGAGTGACATTTGAGGGGAAAAATTGCTGATAGGGAAAGATCACTATAGTAATAACAGAATCTAAGAATAGGGACCAATGCAATGTAAGATACATATCTTATCAACCACGTATAATGGATACCACCTTGATGTTTAAACTGATACATACCACGCAGAGAGACACTCTGGCACAACCATGTCGAAACAAAGATTGTGGAACCCTGTTCATAATTACATTAACAAACAAACAAGACAAGAATCCTGTCTTCTCCATTTTCACGATAAAAAATATCTCAAAATTAGTCTAATCAGTGCCATGGTCTCAAGTTGCAAAAGCCTACTAGCTGTATAGTTTTGTTTCTTACTGGAATTTTCTTTGCATTCACACATCACATGTTCTTTTTAACTTCATCTCTTTGTAAATTCCTGTTACTAAGTTACTAACTTCTTCTATATAAACCATTTCCTATCCCTCCTTCACATTCATCCCAAAAATTAAACATTCCTACAAGTTTCTATGGCTCCTAAGGCTCTTGCAGTTACAGTTCTTCTTCTCACACTTAATCTTCTTTTCTTCACGTTGGTGACTTCAACAAAATGTCCACCAACTACTCCTAAAACCCCAAAATCCCCAAAGAAGGATCCGGCGGTTAAACCCACTTGTCCTACCGACACACTTAAGCTCGGTGTTTGCGCAGACCTGTTGGGCTTAGTTAACGTTCTTGTTGGTTCTCCACCAAAGACTCCTTGTTGTGCACTTCTTAATGGCCTTGCTAACCTTGAAGCTGCGGTTTGTCTTTGCACCGCTCTTAAAGCCAATATCTTGGGGATTAATCTCAATGTTCCTGTTGATCTGAGCTTGTTATTGAACTATTGTGGCAAGAAACTTCCTTACGGCTTCCAATGTGCTTGAAGAGATTTTAAAAGGATAAATCTCTTGGTTGTGGTTTGTTCTGTAGCTTTCTATATATTGTTATTGTTTTTTTTTTGTTTGTGAGAAAAATGCCAATTCCAACTTTTGTTATTTCATATTGAATGGGTTTAATGCAAGGCTTGAACTTGTTAATGAAATCGTTTAATGTAATATGTTAATGTCTCTCCTAATGTAAATGTGTGGTTGATAAAGAGTATCATTTCAGTGATTCCTTATAAGAAACCCATCCCAAAAACTAGATGTAGACAAATATTAATAATGGATCTAACTGACATCCAAAAATTAGCTAAAGAATAGAGAATTGATACATCACTTATATATCCCACAAGAATCTTTATCTAAATAATGTAGTATACTTAATATGCATTCTTGAGATGTAAGTAGGAAATAGTCTAATAAAACCAGTACAAGCGGAACATATAAGAAATATCACAACAAAGATCATTTACACAAGAAACATGGGTACTTATGAGACCGTCCAGAAAATTACGCTGAGTCAAAACATAGTTCAAGAGACTCTTCAGTGTTCCCTGTTTCGTGCTCTTGCTTCAGTGCCTCCTTGGGTAGTTGGGTTTACATGGTTTTTTACTTTATCATCCAACTCAGCATTGGCCCATATGGCTCTATAAGTCCAGATCAGTATGGACCACATGCGTCGAAAGCGGGAGGATACAACCGTCATTCGCACGTAGAAATTGGATGGTTCGACTTCGACATAGAATGAATAACTGAATATCTAGTAGGCCTAATTTATACCCGTGTATTTGATGGGCTGATTTACACCAATTGCTACGGAAAGACGCGTTAATCTAGATGGGCTGGTTTCAAGCATGCCTCAGTTATATTTATGGGCTGATATCTAGTAGGCCTAATTTATACCCGTGTATTTGATCTCATAGTGATTTAATTTGGTGTAATGTCATTTTCTTTTGTCAAATTTGCTACAGAATGTTCATCACTGATTTTTTTCGGTGACCTCATAGGTAATCCAATTGCCACTCTGATACTTTTAGATTAGCTTATTGCTATCACTGAATTTTGATCTTACGAGACATATTTCTTAGTAACTTATGATCCTTCAGCTCCATTTTTAAAATCACGTTTTATAATATTAAAATATAATTATATATTAAAATATTATATGTAAATGCGTATTTAATTTTCATACCACCAATTAAAATATTTAATTGTTTAAATTTAAAGTTTCTAGTTTTGGGTAAGAGTTAAATAAGCAAATTAATAATTTTGAAAATTACATTAAAATGTGAAACTAAAAATACAAAATATTTTAATTAGAAAAGTAATTTTAGAGTGAAAAAGTAATTCTAGAGTGACGCTTCTTATGAAATAGAGGATGGAATAATAATCTGACTACTATTGTGCTAATGTGATGTTCGTAAAATCAGAGGCGAAGCTATGTACATTTTGAGTGGGGCAGTTGTCCCATATAATATTTCTAATTTTAATGTAACTGTGTACCAGATTTTAATACTGCCTGTCTATATTTTAAATTGTACATTGATATTAAAGTTTTGCCCTGGGTGAAAACATCTTCTAGATTCGCCCCTGGGTAATATTATTTATATTCTGTTAGTATTCTATCTTATAATTGATATATTCTGAGATATGGAATGGCTAAGTTCAAGAGTTGAATTATTCAGACGCATGTTTCCTTTTTGTTGGTTAGAACAAATATAATCCAAATTTCCATGTTCTTTACTATAAGAAACAAAAAATATTGAGTGGAGTAAAAGACGAATGATACTCTGTTTTTTCAACATGTAAACCATCGAATCAACAAAATTTAACCGTGCGTATATAAGTCCAGTATTTGCGCTCAGTTTAATTTTTGTATATATATCGATTACCAATATATATACATGTATAATCTCTGTTTAATTTTTGTTAAACTTCCGTAGGAATCAATGTAATACTAGTAATAATTAGTTCTACTATTTAATTTTAAAATTCTGCTTGGAGTGAAAGAGTATACACAAAAAACTAACATAATAAACTCCTACCAAAAAAACTAACATAATAAACCTCATTAATTAGCAAGATTTTGATTACACAACAGAAGAAGACACACGCATACATAATACATAAAAGAAACCCAGCTTTTGGACATTATAATGTTTCAGATATTGGATTTCAAATTCTCGAATACTTATCGACCATATTTATCTTTAGTAAGGAGCCACACCAACGTTAGCTGCAGGAGCGTAGAACCCATCTTTCATCCCCATGTTATCCTCTCCTTCCTATACACCATTTTTGAGATATGATCAAAATCAATATAAAGATTTTCCTTATGTACATTTTCAACGAGAAAGAAATTTATCCATTAAAAAAATACGATTTCTGTAAGGATATCTGTTACATTATTTAAAGATGAAAGGTTTGTCGACAGTCGACAGATTAGGGTTTACCTGTTGGGGCATGTTGGTTTTCTTCACGGGTTGATTGTCTGGTGCGAGTCCGAAGTGTATGTGAGGGAAGTGGGCCCACTACATTACACATAAACAACATAAGTACAAGACACATATCAACTTGTGTTATAACCGGACAAAGCTCTTTACTCCTAATCTCAGTTATATATGTTTTTTTGTACAACCTGACACCTACACACACGCATTTATATATACACGCATGCGAGTATATAGACATTGAGAAAATTAAACCCTAGTTTCCACCTCAAATCTAAACCAAGTCGTTATGTTTATACTAATATCGGCTTAGTTTCTATAGCAAAAGAAACAACAAAACCCTGAAAATGGATAACAACAATGCCTTAATTAACTGAAAATCTTGTAGATGTTGAATTTACTATCAAGCTAGCGTTTTGCTGTATATTGAATAAAGTTCATATATGTATCTCGTGTACGTGTAAGGATTTACCAAAAAAAATATTGGACTCTTGGATATTATTGAATTTAAGTTTTAACAACGGATATAACGATTTAATATGTAGTTTTGGAATAATAAAATTAAGGTTCTTACATTCTTGGCAGCAGCACTAAAGGCTTCTCTGTGGCTTATATCAGGATTACCAGCTTTGATACGTTGGATCTCCTCCCTAAAAGAAAGACATGATAAAGGAATTACATTAATCAATGTTATATACGCACGACTAGAGAATAAAATAAAAATTAAATAAAACTCACTTGATAAATCGGTTATATGCGGATGGGACTCTCTGTCTTTTCTCTGGAGCTGGCAATAGCAAAATTCAACGGCAAAAACAAAAACTCAGACAGAAAGAGACAAACACTCATTAAAACTATTTTCGTTGTCTTTTTTTTTTCCATCTCTCACAAAAACACTTTCTCTCTCTAAACCCATCATCACTTCATCATTTTCTAAAGACAAACCCATCTTCTAATACATATATTCTTTCTCTCTAGATTTCCGGGGGATACATGAATATATCCTCCCTTTTCATTTATCTTTAACTTTTTAAATGTCTACAAACGCTAAAAGTCTTAGATATATAGAGAATCAACACATACAAAAAGGTCATTGAGAATATGCTAAATATACAAACCTATATCTTGTCTATGCGTAATTCAATGTTGCTAGGGGTTCGAAACTAGATCCAGCGACGTTAAAATAATAAAAGCTATGCATGTCTTAATGACGACTCATAATCACAAGCTCACAACCAAATTATAATATGCAAAGAAGTTTGGAAAAACGATGAGAAAGGAGAAGAAATAATCCAGCATCTTACGGCGGTTAACGGGTGGTGCTTTAGGAATCTCATGTTGTTGATGAATATTCAT
The DNA here is from genome assembly GCA_018703725.1 of Brassica juncea. Taxonomy (NCBI): domain Eukaryota; kingdom Viridiplantae; phylum Streptophyta; class Magnoliopsida; order Brassicales; family Brassicaceae; genus Brassica; species Brassica juncea. The sequence goes on along the minus strand of CM031942.1, from coordinate 55,920,761 downwards.
GAAAGACGGTATGTCATTCATACTAGGATGTTGATTCATCATCATCATATTCATGTTCGAAGGTGCATCTCTCAGCTCCTCCTTCAATAACATTTAATATCCTCAAGGCTGTTATATATACACAAAAGACCCTATATATAAGATTATGTATTTAACCATTGAAAATTAATTACCAGAATATTCTGGGTATTGAAGTAAGAGTGAGGACCAAGCTGGAGCTGGAGCTGGTTAGGAGCTGGGAGGGCAGCCGATCTCATGTTCACAGAAAGAAGATTAGTACAGCAACCGCATCGGACGGTTACGGTCTTGAACATGCTTGTGTAAGGAACACTAACCTATAAAACGCAAGAGAAATAATCATAACAAAAACCTCTCCAATTATATGCAAATCAAGAAAAGGAGGAGATCAATCAAGAAGAGAAAATGAGAGAGTAAAAAGAAGTGGTTAGTGCTTACCGCAAGAATTGTTTCACAAAAGTTGCATTGGACATAACAGAGATGGTCGGAAGGAGAGAGGTGCTCTGGTGAAAAAACAGTTGAGGAAGGAGAAGACATAGATGACATAGACATTTTTTGTAAGAAGAAAAAAGGCTTCGAAGCTGGAAGCTGATCTTCTTATTTTGGGAGTGTTTGGGGATTTGATTGATTGATGGGTATTTGACTGATCAGAGGATTCTTGATAAGGAGAAAATAAAAAACCCCACCATGATCTGATCTTCTTGATTGTTTGCTGTGTATTATATACCACAAAGGGAGATACAGAGAGATAAAGGATGAGAGGAGAAAAGGAGATATTAATGGTAAGAAGGTAAAAACCAACGAAACCTCTAAGGCTCTAACTCTAGCCTCTAGGTCGTCTTCTAATAACGTTTTTGTTAGACTAATGTTTGATACATTTAATTTTAAAGCAAGACAGCATCTATGGAACTTTTAAGCTAAAGGTAGGCCATATTGATGTATATAATGCCTTAAACTAAAGCTCCACAATTTTAATGTATATATTTATTGGGTATTGACTAGTTTGGATAACCTATACAGAGTACCCAATTAACAAACTCTCCGATGGTTTATATAAATGTATCAGTGAGCACAATTTGAACAAATTTAGTGGTCCGAAACAAACGATGATTAGTGTAGAACCAGATCAAGCTCAACAAAAGTTAAATGGTATAGTAGTTTTATGAATTCATTTTTTTCTTTCATAAAATTAGCAGTACACTTAAGAATACAAAAAATTCAAAGTTTTTTCCAAACAAATCTATACACACCAAACACTATGAATTATGTGTGATCGTTTTAATGTTTTATTAGTCATACTAATTTCTTGTAACTTAATGTCTATGGTGATACCGTACTCTTTCTTCTCGCCACAACCGCATCTGTCTTCAGTTCCGGTGGCCGACGGAGGGTCTCTACCCGTCGGTCGCCACTCCTATTGCTCCCGTGTCCAGTCTCTCCCTTCTCACGATTCAACTTCTCCACTTCCTCCTTGCTTCATCTACTCTGGTTTCGTCGGATAGCGGCCGGATCCGGCGACCAAACCGGTGTCTGAGGGTGTCCTCAGCCTCTCTGGAGTGATGGCGAGGACGTCGAAGGTCGGATCTGGGCAGGAGGCGTCGTCTTGGCTGTAGATCTAGGGTTTGACTTGAGCGGATCTGGGTCAGATCTCTCACGGAGGGTAGCCGGAATGGATATGCGTCGCTGCCTTCGCCCTTCCGGTCTGTTTCACTGCCTCCTCTGTCTTTCTCTGTCTCCTCCTCCGATTGCTAAAGGTAAGAACTTCCCTGTCTTGTGACTTGTTCCGAGATGAAAAAGGCGATGGCGAGACTCTTCGCTGGGGACTTCTTTTCTGGTACTCTTCCTCGACAACTACCATGGCGTCTTGTTAGGCTTCAGATCTATCAGGAGTTTTCTGGATGGTCGGAGTTTCGTGCCGTTACTCTGCTATGTCTGAGCTTCTTTCGATTGGATCTCTTCTCCTCTCTCGCCTGCTGATGGGAACTCATGTTCCTCCGTTTTTCAAGTTTCAGAAGGAAGAAGGCCTCTGTCTCCTGCCTCTCTTGATGTTCTGAAGCTGATACCTTTTGTGCTCTGCCTGCGTGATGGGACCGGAGTCGAGCTGCTAAAACCTCCGCTTCTATCTGCCTGTAACCACCTGTGCTTCATCTACTGGCTTCTCAGCGTCGGGTTTGGATTATCAGGATCACGGTTGGTCATCTTCTTGAGATTGCAGCGTCTGGAGTGGACTCCACCGCTAGTGATAGCCGGACCAGGGCAGGGTCAACTCTGCTTCGCCTATTCTCCGGTTGGAGTCGCCTTCGGGACGGTCTGCGGTACCTCGGACTGTTCTCCGGTTGTGTTCTCTTCGGGCCTGTGCGGTTTTGATGTAGGTTCCGCCATCAAGTCTCTCGCTGTGTCTACTGCAAACTTCAACGTTGTCCATGGAAGTGTTAGTTTAGCTAAGCTCTAATCACATCCTTTGTGTTGTGATTGAACCTTTCTTGTCCTAGTGAGTCTTTTTTACCTTTTTTTGTGGCTCCCTAAGACACTCTTGCTTTTATTAGCAACTTAGATGCACTAAAATGTATCTCCCTGTGTCATTATTTGCTTAATGAAATTCACATACTTATCAAAAAAAAAAAAAAAAAAAAATGTCTATGGTGATCTTGTGGTCACAAAAGACTACCAGAATGTTGACAAGACCGTTTAAGGATGTGAATGCCTAGAGACAACGAACTTTGCTCCATCAACTGAATCAGTTTCAAACTTAATTTTTCAATGAAATTGTGGGGTTTACAGTTAAAAGAATGTTTGTTGGCCCCAAAAACAATTAAAACACATTTCACTGTATCTCATTTTGTTAGTATTCTCAAAAATTTGCATTTATGGACCTGTATAATATGAAATCCACAAATTGTTTGATAGTTACAAAAAAACTCATGACAAAAGTTTTTTTTTTGGTCAAAATGACAAAAGTTTATGCTACTATTTTGAAAAAATTATAATAAGAATGCGCACCATATTCAAAATTTAGTTCTAAACATTATTTTACATAGAATTATTTAAAAGAAAACAAATCTTTAATAAGAAAATAAACTGTTAAATCTGTTACGGATCTAAAATACTGAATAAAATCTTATGATGAGGACAGAGGAGATTACATAATTCGCTTCTGTACAAAAGGTCGAACCTCTGAAATATGTAAGCACCTTTTCTACTACCGCTTTGACTTTGATCAATATGATGATGATCGCTACACTACGACCTTTTCATTACTTTTTCCATTTTAAAATCTGAGTAAGGTCTATAGTATGAACAAGGGACGATTCAGGCATATACTTGAAGATTCACGAGCTTAGGGCTTTGTTTTGCACGTGAACATATATGTACAACACATATAATGTTAATGTAATGTGGTATGTTTGTAAGTAAGCGAAGAAACGACGATGAATACTTAAAGAGAAAAGTGTTAATAATAATACTTTGCAAAAGAATTCGCACTTCCCAATGGAGGATGAGAGAGGTGGGAGGAAGAAAGGGACGTGTGCATGGGAGTGATTAAGCGTCGCCTCATTCACCCGTTGTTGTCATTCCTTAATTACCACTGCCATTACTTTTTTCTCGTTTCTCTATACAATTCCTTTTCCTACTTTTAACTCCATTTCAGTACTATTAAAAATACTAATTTCATTTTCTGTCCTATCCCTAAACAGTACTATAGTTTGTTTTGTATGTATGTATAGAGAGACACGATGTTCCATTTTTATTGATTGGTTATCATTAGCTTTTTAGTCAATTATATGATTGTTTTTCCTCATTTTGAATATTGGGAATCATCCAAGTCTAAACTTTCCGTGATAGCGAAAGTAAATTGATTATATACTGTATATATGTATTTCAAGTAAACGGCCGATTACAATACGTATAATTTGTGACATATAAGATATATAATCATTTTTCTTACACTATCGCTTACATATATATATATATTATATATCACCCAAAATCTAATCGGAATTATGACATATCAACGATGAGCTAATGCTAACGCACATTGCAGACAAATTATTAAGAATTATCAAAGAAGGAAGAACAAATATGCTTTGTTTATCAATGATATTATTGAAAGCGGCATATATATGTACGTATATATATAGAAACACCATATTGGTGAAAGCCACGAGCTAAACTCCACACGCAATTAATTTCAAACTTTAATAAGTTTTTTTCCATATATTTCACTCATTTAAGTACGGATATGTATGAAAAAAGTGACCTTAAAGTGTATAAGAAAACATATATAGATGCATCTACTTGCAAAATGATGGTACATATATCACTACAAGAAAACATATTTTTTACGAGGCTTAGATTCGATGCAAACTCGTCGTAATAGGGCAATTACGACGAACTAACGTGGAAGCGCGTTTCGTTGTTAAACGCCCGTCGTAACAGAGATTTCGTCGTAACAGCCATGTTAAATTACGACGACCATATTTCCTCGTAAGACGGATGGGAAACTTCGTCGTAATAGCGAAGTAAACATTCGTTGTAAAATACACGTAATGTTTCTATGTAATGTCGATGTAAAATTTACAACGACTTAACATCTGCTGGACTTGTAACCTCCTCGTAATATTTACGAGGGATTTACAATTCGAACATGTAAACTCCTCGTAATGTTTACGTCGAATTTACATGGACAATTATCATTATTTCTGCTTTATAATATATAATAATTTGAAATATTCAGAATTTTAATATTTTAAATATTTTAAATAAACAAAATCTGAAATATCTATTATTTTTAGAATAAAATTATAAAAGTCATAAATATTTAAATTCATAATACAATACAAAAGGAAACAAAATAAAAAAAAAACTATGGAAAGGTTCCGAAGTAGTCGTGAGCGGGGGTCGGATCGCCAGAGTCTCCACCAGTGGACTCGGGAGGAGGTTGTTGCATCCCGAGAGCAGCTCGTCTAGCATCCAAAGCTCTCTGCATAACCGGGTTTCCAACCGCCATAACGTCCAGCAGATCCTCAAGGGAGTCCAAACGAATCTGCTGGGTATCCATCCGAGACTGCATCTGAGAAACCACATCGTCCCGTCTCGAAGAGTATGACGAAGTCGCCCTTGCGACTTCGTTAACGGAACCTATTCCCACCGTCCGCCCCTTCTTTTTAGGAGCCACCTATTTAAATATATATATATATATATATATATGAATATAAGTAAAATTTAAAGAGTCAAATTAAATTAAATATCAGTTTGAAACTTACTTCATGGAAGATCCTGTCGATCTCTTCGGTGGTCAATGTGACGGGTAATCCATCGGGAGACTGCTGTGTTAGCTGCGTCTCCCGCTCTTGAACCCGAGCAGCCACTTCGTTAAAGAGCTTCTCCGAACACGGATCTATAAAAACTCCGTCTGCTGAGGCGTGAGTCATCTTGAATAGGTCAGACAGAGATGGTAAGACTCCGGTCTTCTCAAGCTACATTTTGAAAAAATAAATTAAATTAAATATTAAAAATAAAGTTAAATCATAAATTAGATTGGAAAAATAAAATTTAAAATAATTAATAAACTTACAGCTTCTAGACGGATCCCCGCATGTGGTTTTTGCCCGGTTCTATGAACCATAGGCAAATTACCATCCTTATCCTTCGTCCTTCGGGAAGCAGAACAGTTGTTGGCCTTCGCGATCGAGGTGGGTAGCTTCCAGTAAGCGATGAGGCCGTCCCATACTTCCTTCGTGATCTCGGAGGGTTTCGCCTCATAACCGTGGATCTCCCACTTGTCCTTCCAATCCGAGACGGTGTTACAAAGGCGGGTCTTTGCTTTTGCAACAAATTCCGCCTTCACCCGCTCGGTGATTCCCGCGGACCAGTGCCACCTTTGCTGGAAAAAAATTAAAATATTAATAATCAATAAATAATAAATAAATATTTGGAAATATATTAAATAATTTACAGCAAAACATTTAAACCATGTGGTCTTAATGTAATCAGGAGTCTTGCTCCAGTTCGGGTGAGGCTCGACGAAGTATCCCTTCATCGTTTCTGAAACGCTCCGGCCAACACGGTTGTTGGCCCCAAACCTGAAAAATACAATTAATTTGTTAGTTAATTCATCTGATTTAAATTTTAAATAATAAAATTTAAAACTTACCAATAAGTACCAGGTGGTCGATCGGGGTCCAAAATATCCAAGCCCTCTCGTCCGGGCTGGGCTAGGAGATCCTCCACCGTGTATCGAGCGTACGGTGCAGATGAAGGTACACGCAAATCTGGATGAATGCCAGCAGCGGGAGCAGCCTCAGGTGCAACATGTGGAGCTGCTGGGGGAGGAGGTGGAGGCATCTGACGGGGTATCTGAGGTGCAAGAGGAGGAGAGCTGCTAGAAACTCTCTGAGATGTCTGAGAGTCAGGAACCGTCTCAGAAGATGATGGGACCGATGTCGATGTCCCCGCAGTATGATCATCACTAAACAACTGCAAATAAGTAGGCCGCCCTCTTCTATCTCTAGGACCCATCTAAAATAATTTTTCCAAAAAAAATTTATAAAATTAGTAGTCAATTCTAAAACCGCAACCTAATAATCTATCTATATTGTTTTGTTACCTAACTAAACTAACCACCTAGATTAATTACCTAAACTAACAACCTAATTACTAAACTAAACTAATCAAAAAAAAATTAGAGAGAGAAGAGAGAATTACCTTAGTAATTTTCGGAGGGTTAGGAGGAATGAACGAGGCAGGCCTCGTTCTGGTTTCACGTATATATAGGAAACACCTTGCCTCGTAATCTCGTCGTAATCCAGCCTTTCATTTGTTTACGAGGACAATACCACGCCCGTGTTTTCTTGTTACGACGAGCTTACCACGCGCGTGTTTTCTTGTTACGACGAGAATACCACGCCCGCGTTTTCGTGTTACGACGAGCTTACCACGCGTGGTTTCATGTTACGAGGACAATACCACGCCCGTGTTTTCTTGTTACGACGAGAATACCTCGCCTCGTCTTTGTAACCCCTAAAATCAAATCCCTAAAACCAATTCCCTAAACTTACATATCTCATTACTTCATCTCTCTCTTTTACGTCTTCATCATCTTTAACAATTTTTCTTAAACCCTAAACAAATAATATTTTTTTTAAGAAAATCTTGTTACATAAAACACCATTTGTTACATTGAGACATAGTTTTATGATAAACAAAAACAACATTTATTACTTATATGACATCATTCCGAATCATTTGAGTTCACATCATTATCATCACATTGATCATCGTCACTCCTATAAAACTCGTCTTCACCTGCTTCATCAGTCTCAACTTCAGGAAGATCTTCATATTGACGATTATCCGGATCAATCAGAAGGAGTTGGTCAGTTTGTTGATCAGGTACCACGACCACAATGGTAGCATCTTCTTCTTGCAGAGGTGGTTCTTCTCCAGCAACTATTCGTCCGCGAGGTGTAATTTTGATAACAGCTAACCAATTTATCCCGGAAATTCGAAGGCGAGGGTATGGAAGGAAGCTAACTTGCTCGGCTTGTGAAGCTAAGATGAAAGGCTCAAATTTGTTGTATCTTCTTCCAGAATTGACATCCACAACACCAAATTTGTTAAACCGAACACCTCTGTTCACAACAGGATCGAACCAGTCACATTTGAAGAGGACGCATTTTAGCTTCAATAACCCCGGGAATTCCACTTCAATAATCTCCTGCAAGATCCCGTAAAACTCCGTTTCACCTTTCACACATATTCCGTAATTACTTGTTGCCCGATTTCTCCCATACTCGTATGTATGAAAAGTAAAACCACGTGTGAAATACATAGGTGATGTGGAGACCTTTGCTACTGGACCTTGTACCAATTCATGAAACCATAAGGGGTAATATGGATCGTCATAATCAACCTACAAAAAAATGAAAACCGTTAAAGTTACATATTTTATATATTACAGTGAGATACATTATAGTGAGATACATTACCTGAGATCTTAACCACTTCACAAAGTGTTGATCTTTCCGTTTGTCTACCTCAGATGCGGATATTCCTGGTATTGTTTCTTCAACTTGCGATACAAATAAGCTGCAAATTAAACAAAATGTTGATTCATGTATATCATATAATAAACATATATCACTTAAGATAATTAATGTACACCTCAGTATATACCTTTCAAACGAACGTGTCATGGCATCCTCGCAATTGAGCAGAATATAAGTATGTGCACTATGTCTATCCTCTTCACTAGACCACCATACTTCTTTTAGTTTGCCACCAAACCGGCCTATTTGGCAGAAAATGTCAGGAACACCGTCAACTGCATATGTTGGTGCTACTCCACCATCATCATATCTTCTAGGAACTCTTTTCCTCGTACGAACTGTTGGAGCAAAGTAGTATGATGTGAAGTGAGATGTTTCTGCTGTCAAACTTCCGGCAATGATTGAACCTTCCACCTTTGCAAGATTTCTTGCTTTGCCCTTCAAATGTTTCATGGAGCGCTCATACGGATACATCCATCCGTTGTGAACCGGTCCACGAAGCAATGCCTCGTACGGGAGATGGATAGCTAAATGCTCCATCACGTCAAAAAAAGATGGAGGAAATATCTTCTCGAGGTTGCACATTATGATCGGAATGTTCTCATCAAGTTGTTGGATGACTTCTTCTTTGAATGTACGTGTGCTAAGGTCTCTGAAGAATGCTCCAATGGCTATTTATTGCAAAAGTAACACAATAAGTAACATTTCATAAAAAATATATGAAATATATTGTTAAACATATATAGTATTTACCTGCAAGTGCTTCATGAACATTTGTTGGAAGTAGCTGGGCAAAGGCGAATGGAAGTAGTCGTTGCATGAACACATGACAATCATGACTCTTCATTCCTGAGAACTTTTGACCTTTTTCAACACATCTTGAAAGATTTGAAACATAACCATCAGGAAACTTGACTTCTGTTGCAACCCAGTCAAACAAAGCCGTCTTCGCTTCTGATGACAACCGGAAGATGGGAACAGGAACGTTTCCATTATTTTTGATATGTAACTCACTTCTTGCACAAATATCAGGTAAGTCCAACCTTGACTTTTTGTTATCTTTTGTCTTCCCTGGGACGTTGAGTATCGTATTCATGATGTTGTCAAAAAAGTTCTTCTCTATATGCATCACATCAAGATTGTGACGTAACAGAAGATCCTTCCAGTAAGGCAGCTCCCAAAATATACTCTTCTTATGCCAATTGTGAGATACTCCATACCCATCAGGCATATTTGCAGGAACATGTGAGTTTCGTCCATGCTTGACAGTTTCTTGAGCTCCGTAATAATCAATTTCCGCTTCGATCTGTTCTCCAGTGAGATATGGAGGACGACCGTCTCTGACAACTTTTTTGTACCTAAACAAGGTCTTATTTCTTCGGTACGGATGGGAAAGGGGAAGAAACCGACGATGACAATCAAACCAACAACTCTTCCTACCATTCTTCAGCTGAAAAGCATCTGTCGATCCTTGACAATATGGACAAGATAACCTTCCATGTGTTGTCCATCCAGACAACATCCCATAAGCAGGAAAGTCACTTATCGTCCATAACAGAACTGCTCGCATCGTAAAATTGTTTTTCATAGAACAATCATATGTCTTCACCCCTTCTGACCACAACTCTTTTAGCTCTTGTATCAATGGTTGAAGGAAAATATCTAGCGACCGTTTCGGATGCTTCGGACCAGGGATTAATATCGTCAAGAATAGAAATTCTTGTTCCATGCACATCTCCAGAGGCAGGTTGTACGGCGTAAGAATAACTGGCCACAAAGAATACTGTCTCCCAGACATTCCAAATGGACTGAATCCATCTGTGCATAACCCAAGATAGACATTCCGAGTATTTCCAGCGAAATCGGGGTACACCTTGTTGAAATGTTTCCACGCTCTTGCATCTGATGGATGAGCGATCTCGCCATCCCTCTGCACATGTTCAGCATGCCACCTCATCGCTCCAGCAGTCTTCTCAGATTGATATAATCTTTTAAGCCTGTCCTTAATTGGTAGGTACCACATCCTTTGGTACGGTACCTTATTCCTCCCACGTCCTTGTGGTTTAAATCGTGGCTTTTTGCAGAATCGACACTCTTCTAGCTTCTCATCGTCTTTCCAGTAGATCATGCAGTTGTCGATGCAAACATCTATCATCTCCGAAGGCAACCCAAGACTATAAACCAACTTCTGAATCTCATAATAAGATTCAGCTGACACGTTATCCTCCGGTAAATACTCTTTAAACAGTTCCGCCCATGCATCCATACAATTCTCAGATAAATTATGATCTGTTTTAATATTCATCATCCTAGCTGCTAAGGATAATTTAGAGAGACCTTCTCTACAATCAGTGTAGAGTGGCTGATTTGCAGCATCTAGCATTTCATAAAACCTCTTTGCATCCAAATTAGGTTCTTCTACATTTCCGGTTTCATCAGCTATTGTTGTAGTAGTTTCTAAAAATGCATATGTAATCATGTCGTGAACCCTATCATGATCTACCAGCTGTTGCTCCTGATGGTAACTATATTCATTATGCAATTGATTCGGTTCTACATTAGCAGCATCTTGAAAATTGCTATTACTACTACCAGCTTCATTTCCACCATAACCCTCTCCATGTTGATACCAAATATAGTATTGCGGTGTAAACCCTCTGTTTATTAAGTGCTTCCATACAGTTTCACTACGTGCAAATTTTGAATTCTTGCATTTTCGACAAGGACAAAACATCTTACCGCTTTCTTGCGTGATCGGTGTAGAGCCCGCCTGGTACATGAATGTTTCCAGCCCGCTAAGAAATGCATCCGTCACTCTACCGGTAGAATCTTTGTGCAAGTACATCCAACTCCGTATTTCGTAAATATTTCTGTCATTAGACATTTTTATTTCTCTTGATTTTTTTCTCTTGATTTTTTTTCTTTTGATTTTTTTTTCTTGATTTTTTTTCTTTAGATTTCGAATGTGTGAGTTTTTAGGATTGGAAAATGCCATATATATAGGGCATTCTCGTGGCTTGGTAGGTGAAAAAATTACAAAGAATTTACAAGGAAAAATAGTTACTAGGAATTTACATTGAATTTTCAAATTTTACAACGAGTTTACAACGAAATTAGTTAAGTGAACCACACTAAAATTCACGTTACAATATTCGTCGTAAAGTACATGTAATTTTACAAGGAAGTTACGTGTATTGTTGTATTCGTTGTAGTTTCGTCGTAATGTTGCTTGTAGTTTACGACGAATGTTTTTCCACGTAAAATTACATGTCGTTTACGACGAAACATGGCTTCGTCGTAATGTCCATGTAATCGCTACGTAATTTTACGACGACCTTTCTTCCTCGTAATTTTTCGTTGTTAAGGTAGTGTTTTCTTGTAGTGTATATTTGTTGTCCGACTAGTTAAAAGTAAATTCCTAAATGTCAACAATAGTGATGTTAATTTACTAGTGTTCTGAAGAGTTAATCAATCACTAAATTGCGCAACTGGTAATTTTTTTTTTTTTTTGAAATCTAAATAACTGGTAAAATGTTGACAACTTAAACTATCTCTTTCACTACTAATATATACGAGCATCAACGATCATCTTACCTCAAAAACTGCGGAAACATCAGATTATAAAAATACGTAATTCACCTACTCCAACCCATCCGAATGAGAAGGCCGCTAATCAAACCTACCAAATAAATTCAAAAAATACAATGGACTCGATTCATACTTTCCTTAAAAACATTTTCAAACTATCCATATGCCGAAATTATTCAAAAAAAAAAAACTATCCATATGCCCTAGAGATCATAATTACATATAAGCTGAGCATAACTTAATTAAGCTAAGCAATATATATCAAACTTCAATATATTGCTGATAAAATTTGGTTGTCTAAATATAACATGTACGTAGTTTTATATATAACTAGATTTTGATCCGCGATTTGGAATCACATAATTATTTTTGATTGACTTTTTATTTAATACATATTATAAATTTTTAATAAATTATATATTTAATTTTGTAAATAACTTAATAGACATTAAGCAGGATATAATTTATGTTTGTTAAAATGAGTTAATCTTGGGATTTGAAATTCAGACCCGTACTATATAAAAATATATTTATCGTTCGTCAGTATGTATTTTAATATTTTATAACAAAAAATGGTCTAATAATTTTGTTCAGTTTGTCTTGTTTTTAATAAATATTTTGTATATGAAAAATACTCTGCAATTAATTTGGTCATCATGTAATCAAATATCAGATATGTTATTTTTATTAAGTAATATATACTGGCTTTTATTTATAAGATTTTCTGAAATAAAGATAAGCATTGATAAATGAAAATCTCAGTATATAAATTTTTTATAAATGATATTTTTCATAATAATAGTAACTTGAATAGTTTTATAAATTTGAAGATACTCCAAAAAGACACTGTGTAGATAGTGGTTGGTTTTATACTAATTTTGCTAAATGTCTACATTTTACGTGTCTAAAGTCTTTTCATTCGTGGAAACTATTTTTTGGACCAAAAATCTCGTTATTGATATGGGAATATTATATTATTCATTATATTAAGGACTATATAGTTAAAATTTTCATGTAAGATTTATGAATATTTATATTTAAAATGAGAATATACCCTTACAGTTTTGTTATAGGAAAAAGTGTAGATTACTTTAATATAATATATTATTTAAAATAAAAAATTTAAATATTAAATATCTTTTGCATATTTTATTAAAAAACTTATATAAATTGTTATAATATTAAATATACAAATAACATTGGTTTATTAATTTATGATTATTGGATATTTTTATCCAAAGAATTTAGATTGATAATAAGAAAAATATGGAACTTTATGTTATTGATAACATATCATCTATCATCTTCTTTATAGTGATCATATTTAATGTACTATAAAATTGTTAAAAAGTATAATATAAATATTTGGACACGAAGTATAAGAGTAAGATGGTTTGAATATATTCTAATACACTATATAAACATGGTTGTAAATAAGAATAATATTGATTTTATAAATGTAATAATATATGTTCTTTTGAAACGTGCCTAGTTATAAAATGATGTTACTCTTGCTTTCAAATAATTAATAACGTGAATGCATTTTTGGAAAGACATGGTGCAAATATTTAGGAAATAAAATTCTCAAAAAGGCTAAGAACTGAGTTATTATAAATACTGTTTGAATGTAATGGTTAGCAAAATTCATGACTTTTGATCGGTTGCAATTATTGGTGACGAATTTTTTTTTTTTAAAACAAGAAAAGAGAGTGAAATAACTTTGTAATAACTTCAAAAATAAGGACATAATCCCTATTAGAATTATTTTTTAATAGTATATATATAGATAAAGTTTAGTGATGACACAAACATTTTTTAACGTCTGATTAGTTATGCTATTACAACAATAAAAAATATTACACAAAATTCTACAGCTGACAATTCTACTACTTTATGAGAATACACGTTTAATTACGCTTAGGGGTTGGAAAAAAAAACAAACCGAACCAATCCAAATCGACCAATCCGAATCCAAACCCGAGCCGATCCAAACCAAACCAAAGTATATGTCCAAACCATTTGGTTCAACATTTTGTCAACCCGAATGGTTCGATTTGGTCTGGTTTTAAACCAAACCAAACCGAAAAAACCGAAGTGTTTTTATTAGATTAATAAAATACTAATAGTAATACTAAGATTTTATATATTTAATTATTTAAACTAAGCAATTAAATATAATTTAATACATTTTAATTCTAAATGAATAGAATAAACACAACTAAATAAAATAAAAAGTATGAATCTCATTAAGATCAAAACCAAAAATTTTCCTATGGTATTTATATTAGGTTTGAGGATGATTACATAAAATAAACGTATTACTTTTTTTATATTTTTATTGTGATATTTGGATTTACATTTAAATATGAAGAAAATAATGATTTAATGTCAAATGATGATTTTTTATGTTTTTATAAATTTGATTTTGTAACTGAATATGATAAAAATAAAAAATCAACTCAATTGAATTGAACAAACACAAATAAAACCACATTAAACCGAACCAAATACAAACCAAATCAAAGTAAAACCAAACCGAATATAAAATAAACCGAACTAAAACCGAACTAAACCGAGCACAAACCAAACCAAACTAATATGGGTTGACTTTGGTTTAAGTTTTCTTAGACCCTAATAAACCAAACCAAACCTAACTCAAACCGAACCCACGATTAAACCGAAATACCCATCCCTAATTACGCTACTCTGAGCTGTCCTATGAAATCCATGTTGGATGGTACGTCATGCACCATCCTGAAGATCTTTTATAACTTTTTTCTCCATAATATGTATAATTTGCATTTTCCGAGGTTTGAACCTCTAGTATAAAAACATTAATAATTTTTTAGTCAAATCACCGGACTATGTTACTAAGGAGCTTCCACGACACGAATATTTAAGGGCAAAGATTTTGAGTAATAAAGTGTGTATTGTTTTTGGTCACGATGAAGTAAAAGTTGAAATGTTGATATGATCATACTTTTCCAAAAACATATATGCAGAGATTACTACACGCATGTATGTTTATACATATATATGTGCTGCACTCATATATGTAATATTTGTATAACATGCATGTGTGTATTGAGATCATAGGTGACATTTCCCTATTCCAGACTCTCCTGATTGATTTAGAAAAGCTATTGCCATAAAGCATAAACCCCTAGGTAATCAATTAATTTGTACACCTAATTAGAAATTACTTACAATTTAACTGAAGTAATAATGCCCAAGCTCCGCTTCTCATAATATAGATATACAAATGGATTATTATGAAATAATTCAATAAATTTTATTTTCTGAAAATTGCTACTCTTTCCTTTGAGGCTAATGATAGTTAAAATGAATTCAATTGCTCGATTGGTGTGTACATAATAGGTGATTGTGTCTCAGAAATTTCTACCTTTCTAAAACAATAAAGTATATATTGTCACATATTATATTTAATTAATATTCTTTTCACAAACATCCAAATTGTAAAGGTATAAAGTGAACCCCCACATGTCTGAAAGTAAACATTGGTGTTAACTGTTTTCATGTAAAATCAACCTCATTTTTATTTAGGGATCAATTAATAGACATTAACAATCAAGAATTCAATACATATGGAAACGTTGATATTAATTTTCGTAGATGGAATATTAAATTTGTCATCATTCTGTTGGTATAAATCCATGTGAACACTTTTCATTGCTAGCTTATACTTTTGTGATGAATGTCTACTTCAACTATTTCAGTTTCACAGTAATTAAGCTGAATTATACTAAAGACTTTGGGCCTGATTGGCAAAGCAGATGAGAAAGCAGTAGCTGTATGCTATAAAAGCAGTATGCTGCAGAATCTGTATGCTTTTGCTAAACTGTTTAATAGATTGATGGTGAGAGAGCAGATGGACATGCTTTTGGAAAAGGATAGGAAAAGGAGGAGAGAAGAGAGAAGAGAGGGAGGGAGAAGAAGAGGGCGAAGAGAGAGAGAGAGGGTAGGGGAGGGAGTATAGGAAGAGAGAGAGAGAGGAAGAGAGAAAGAAGAGAGAAGGAGGGGAGGGGAGGACGAAGGGCAAAGGAGGGGGAGAGCAAAAAGGGGAGGGGAAAAAAAAAGGGGAGAAGGAAAAGGCGAGGGGAAAAAGAAGAGGGCGCAGGGAGGAAAAGAGAAGAGAAGGGAGGGGAGGAAGGGAAGGGAGGGAGAGGGGAAAAGGGAAGGGAGAGAAGGAAGGGAAAAGAGAAGGGAGAGAAGGAAGGGAAAAGAGAAGGGAGAGAGGAGGGGAAGGAATAGAGAATGAGATATAATTTATTTAATAAATTTATATAATTAATTTAAAATATAATTTATAAAATTAATTTAATATAATAAAATTATATTTTAAATGTGAAATAATATTTTAAAAAATATTTATATGGTAAATTTATTTTAGAAATCAAAATTTCATTTTCTGGGTATAAAAATAATTTTATGATATTATTAAAAATCAAATAAATGAACTAATTATATATTATTCTTAAATTTATAAATTATAAATGCAAATACTCTTCCAAAAGCTTCATATGAGAGCATTTGCCAGAGAGCATTTGGAGAGCATTAGCAAGTAGTAAATGCTCTTTTAAATGTTTTTCTAACAAATATTGATTGGATAATATAGAGCATAATGCTAATGCTCTACCAATCAAGGCCTTTGAGGAATGACTACTTGCATCAGTTAAATAAATAGTTTCGGGAACCATTTTAATTATGTACGCATATTAGATGAGAGACTACTCAGTTGACTAATTAAAACAAAAAAAGTACCTATGCTTGCTACTTGCCAGGGATGAGTTAGAAATGGGCTGCTGCGCAGAAGGGAAAATAATGGCTTTTTAAAGTATAGTATTTAAATTGGTTATAAATATTTCTACATACACACATTCCTATATATATACATAAATGTGTGTGAAAAAGCATTTACTTACTCTGTGCTTTTAAAGGTATCAGATATGAAGACTATAGGGTTTCTCCAGTTCTATTTTTATCTTCTTTTTATACAAATCAAGATTCCGAAAATATTGTTTGATTATTATCTCTTAATAATGGGGTTGTAATTGGGCTGAGTAAATTAAATAGAAACGAATTCTCTGATTCTCTGATATCAAAGAGAGCGACAGTGTGGGTAAAACAAAAAATAACGAGTGGATTCAAACTATTGAAGTGAGTAAAGGATGTTTGCATGTGAATGTCTTGTTATGCAAGATCGTGTAAACTAATATTTAGGTAGTTAGTATGGTTGAAGTGACTAATAGGAGTAGTTGGTATTGATCAGTATAGTTTCTGCCGTCAGAATAATTGCTTTCTTAAACTGTTTCAAAGTGGACAATAATTATATAAAATAATAAAAGCTAACTATAAATATCTATATTTATCAGCTTTTTTCGTTCATTCTGCTAAACCAAATGTAAAATTTCCAACTACTAAATAATTTAATTTAAGTTATCTTAAGGACATTAATGAAAAGAGATTAGAATACAAACTCCATTCCATATATACAAATAAAACGAAGAAAGAACTATTTTTGATATGAACTTCATTTAATAATTCAAAAGTTGTAAAGAGAAAATATATGTATTTTTTGTGTAAAAATGGGTATAAAATGGCTTTTAAAGTGCACACAGTAATTTACCTGCACCTAGAAGAAAAGTTAAATTAAAAGAAGAGTACGGAGGGGAGAGCTATATAGAGAATAGGTAGGGTCATAGGGCAGAGTCATGTAGGCTACTAGCCATAGCATGTTTATGGACCGCCCAGGCTCCTCGGCTCCGGCCCTATGGTCCGTCTCTTTGTCTTTATGTCGCAGGCTTCTCTCTGCCACGTGCATAATTTTCTCTCCTCACATTTCTTTCTTTAGGGCACAAGAACATGCCAAATTGGACAAATTTAAAGCTCTCTCTGCATGTATTTTCTTGTTTTTAGTGGAGTATATGACTAATGGAGAAATCCAAGTATGTTTCTAACACATCATTGCTTAATCATTGAAGTATAATTTTTCCTAAAGGACCTAAACGAGTTTCTGATTCTCAAATTATACAGTACATCTTTTACAATTTTGGATACGTTTAATCTGTCACATTAATTATATATTTCGATTAATGATTCTGTGAATTCTATATTTAAGTATTTTGTTATTATATTTTATAATAAAAAATTATTTAGAAGCTCATGAACCAACCATATTTTATGGTGTGGCTGACATATTGATGTTAAAATGTGGCATGTATTCTTATCAGGCAATTATTTCCAATCTTCTTTTTCAAATCGTTTTTTTTTGTTCTTTAATTCCGTCAAATTCAGGAAAACCAACCAGTTAAACAAGTTTTTAATGGTTATCCAACATTTCCGACGATCTTTTTCCTTTTAATAGTTATAAATCACCTTTTATCTCATCTGAGGAAAACCCGGCCGATGAGAAAGTGTGTCATAGTTTCATTAAGGACCACTGTTAGATGGTATGCTCAGTTATCGAATAAACTGGTCGTTATTAATCAAGATGGACCTGGTTCAAGAATGAATATGAATGCAGCGTTTATGTATGGATCACTGGGTTGAAGAACATTTGATTTGATGTGGAAATATTTAAAAGTTTGTTGGTTTAATGGTCGGCAAAGAAGATATAGGCGTACATAGAAAGAGAGGATGTATAACCGAATTATAAAATAATTATTTTTTGGACTTAATTATATTCTTCATTTTAAATTAGTTAAACGTAAAACTGAGTTTTTTAAATAATATATATACAGAATGTTGGAAAGATTCTTTTGTTTTTGAAAATTCGAGTATTAATCAAATATTAAAAATATATTGTATTATTTGGAAAGCCAATTTCTCTAGCAAATGTATATTATGTCGTTCAGGCTGGCTTTTGACAAAATTCCAGACCGTTATCAAATACTAAATACTAGTTTAAGATCCGCACTTTGCGCGAGATTAACATTGTATATATATTTTTTTGAATATTATTATTTATTTTACGTTTTTACATATTATGTAACTAACAAAATAATAAATATATATTAAATAATTTAGAAACAATTAACTATTAGTTATATAATTAAATTTGCATGAACACATCAAATCAGTCATTTTTGTTTATTTATAATTATTGTATGGTAAATACATTTAAGCAATCGATTTTATAAATTTTGTATGGATTAATTAAATTCAAATGATATTAACATAGATATGTAATATATTTTAATATGTATATCTATTAAGTGAGAATTCTTAATTTTATTTTATAATTATCTATATCTTTTTATAACAAAAATGTAAATCCGTGATAACAAATTTTTCAATTTGGGACTTTTAATAGTTTTAATAATTTATAATCGTTCTTCCAAATGCACTACAACTTTCAAAATTAAAAGTTCTCAATTCTTGTTCTATGCAAATTTTGAAATTAAAGTATTTGTATCAGTTTATATGGTATATACTTATCTATATATATGTATATATTATTTTGAATATCTATTAAATGAGATTTTTTTACTCATATGGTTTTATGATCATTTATATTTTTATAATAAAACTTTTGAACCATTTATAACAAATGTTTAATGTGAGACTTTTATAGTTTCAGTAACATATATCAAAAATGTATATTTTATAATATGGATAATACGATTGTTTATTTTATGTCAATAATTTTAAATTAAACATAAATGATGGATGATACATAAATTGTTAACAAATATTTATTATTAAAATAATTTATTTTCATAAATACTTTAATCATATTTGACAATCTCTTAGTTTTTATTTAAGGAAAGGAAAAAACTTTAACTACACATTATTAATTAATTGTATAATTAATTTAATGAAAACTATAATATATATTTAATGGACTAACATATTTTTTAGGGACTAACAAATTGTTTAGGTACTTTGAGAAGCATTCTAATGATGACACATTTCATAGCTAAAATGTTGTAATACTTCTCTTCTAATATATAGATGATATATTTGGACCAAAAGCATGTTTAACGAGCAATAAAAAAACTAATATGGGCTGTAAATCATTATAGAACCAAAATATGATTTGAGATAAATGCGGAAGTATTGAAGTTGGTTTGAAAACCTAGTATATAGATAAGATATTTTCTAGATATTTATGTCGAAAATGGTTATTTCTTACTTAGAGAAGATTTTATTTCTTTATTTTACACCTTAGTTTTGAGTTGTACGGAGGTTTAAACCTCACAAATTCATTGGTAAACACAACAAGCAAATACGGTAAATGGCTTCAAAATAGTTAAAATAAGTAAGAGATATCAATGAGAAAATATTATCAATAGTACAACTAATTCTCACTCTTGTTGTAAATTTATGGTTAATCACTATTGAAATTTAAATCTGTATATTTCCCATCGCAGGGTGAAAGATTACCAAACATATTCTGTATGAGGGTCGAGTATCTTTCTTAAGATCAGGCGGTGGACACTGACATAAATTAACAAGACTACTTATTAACCTCTTAGCAAAGAAAGAAAATACTAATACGGGTCTCATTTTTATACGGAAAAATGATAATTGATGAGTGCATCTGGCCAACCATTAATTAGAATATCCTATTAAATTTTACCTTCAATACGTTGACCATACTGTTTCAACCACATTTGTATTTATGTTGCGTTGGCAACATTAATTAACATGATCATTAACTTGTGTTTTTTTTTCTCATGGAAGACGTTTTGCAATTAATAAAGAGTAAAAGAATGGAGTGTTTTAAGTTCATTAAAAAGCCCATTATCTTAAAATGTCATTCAGTTTGCAAATTGTGAACAAACGCGAAATGTAAACATAAAATAAACCGCTAAGGCGCTATGTAAGGTGATATTGTTGTCGATCGTTAGATTTGTTCAATTGCAACCCCTATCCGTGAGTTGTCGAATATCGGTGAAGGTTCAGTGTTTTATCAGTGTGATTGACACCGTATTATCAATGTCTTCACGAAAATTAGAATGTATTTTTTCTCACTTTAAAAAAAAAAGAAACTGAACATCTTCTGATCCTTTTGAGTGTTTTATTGTCTTAAAAATCATTAGAAACGGTCTCCCAGTGGGAAGCGTAGAATCTAACAAGGTTTTTTTATTAGAAAAAGCCTCTGATTCCTAGTCCAATGTCCAGCCAATGTATAACAAAATGCCAAACGCTAAAATTACATACAGATGTTTGGGAGCAGTACTCTGGTTACTTTCCTCGTTTGCTATAACCACATCTCAATTATCAATTTATATTTAAATACAGATGTTACATGAGACTATATGCTTCTGATGTGTAGACATTGACAATTTCTTTAGGGTTAATATCCAACCTAATCCTAGCATAATTGAATCTACATAGAAAAATCGAGTAGGCCCTGGCTCTGCAAAGATGGACTAAGTCCATAAGGCTCTGGACCACCACAATATCTTAAACCGGTATGAACCAACTAATTACTATTTTTTGAAACTATATGTAGGGCATGGGTAATGAGACAAACATAAGGACTGGATCATCATCAGTGAAGAGTCCCCACCCAAAAGTAAAGAGAGAGCCCTTTAGATTTTATAACCTGAGCGGATGTAAATGTAAGCTGATAGATCAATTTATGAGCTGAGTTACTTTTTTCGTACTAGTGTTGTGGTCGAGAGGATCGAAACAAAAGGATAGGGACTAAGAAATATCTAACACAAAATAGAGCTACAGTGTGCACTGGACCACATTGTCAGTAGGACATTACAGAACTTTGAGTGTGGTAAAAAATAAACAAGTACCTGACTGCTGTCACATGGATTGATCTTTGATCTTGTTAAAAATGTGCTTTCTCGAATTTTAAGCTGTTTTATGATTAAGAGTGTAACATTATATCCTACAAACACAAACCCAGCAAAATACAAAAGCAGGAAGAAGAAGAAAAAAAAGACTCGGAAAAAAATTGATAAGCTCTTCTTATACTTTAGGTGTATGAACATAATGTTTATTTCGAGAGCCAGTAGATGATTAGAAACAACGTACAAGCAGCAATCACAGCAGAGAGGATAAGTGTGTCCCTAGAACGTCTCCTTCTAATTGAGCCTATAAATGAAGAATACAAATTGCTAAAGTTAGTGAGATATTAGTCGAGAATATCATAAAGTTGATAGAGAGATACCAAGTAAGCCACGAATCACTGGGAATTTGTCTCCAAGACTTTTAACTTTCCCTTGAACATCTGAAAACAGAGATCGTTGAGAGCCAAGAACTGCTCTTGTTGCTTGAGCTTGACCAATAACTTCATCAATCTGCAGCCAAATAAATTCTAAAAACTATTAGTAAATTCTCTGTAACATTATCATTAAGATAGTTTACAATATAACAAGGGCTATTAACAGAATATAACACTAAGATTACCGAAAGTATCTTACATGAGAAATACTTCCATGGATTGAAGCTCTCTCCCTTAACACTTGCACACCTGGTGACATACTACCAGAAGCCTGCAGCAACGAAAACAGAATCCAACTTCCCATCAAAACTTGACCATAGAAGAATGTGTATTTCGTATCTTAAGAAGACCCAATTCTTTACCTTATATTCACTTATGTCCTCCCTGACAGAACTCAAAAGCTCAGCATGTTCTCTCATGGAGTTTATATTTCCTTTTATCCTTCGAAACTCCTATAAATTTTACATCGATAAACATTACAGGCGAGAAGATAGGTCCCCCTATAATACGTATAACTTCATATTGCTAAAGATACATAAGCATTGCTAAACAAAAGCCACACTAGTGGAAAGGGTTTCTCCTTTCACCAAACGACGGGACTGCAATTACGTTGCTAGCACTTAAACACAGATGCATGATATCATTTTTTCCCCATGTAGGCACTATGTTTCATGTTATCAACTTTGCAATATAATCTGTATTGGGCGTAACGGCATATGAAACATAACGGACAAACTAGAAAATGAGAGAAGAACCTGTGTGTATTCATGAAGTATATCTCTGTGCCTAGCAAGCTTTTGAGTAACAGAGGTTGCAGATGCAGCAGAAGCAGCACATCTACTCATTGAATCGTTAATGTCCAACAACTTCTCAAGCGAAGATTGAATCTCAATCTCCATAGACTTCCATGATCTTCCAGATCCAAGGGTTGGAGATCCAGCGTCAACATACCCTGTGAATGATCGACCATACATAGTCAAGAAACGAACGTGAAAATTTGCATTTCTTGTATGGTTCTACATCACAGCCAATAAGAATTGATTCAGCATCCACCCACGAGAACGTCACTAGAGGAATCCAAAATTTGATCTAAGCATTGTGGATGCAGAACAAAGACTGAGAGCAATCCAGTGAAGAGAACTAATAAGATCGATCCGTATATCACATTCTGAGAATGAAGATCACTATCAGCATAACAAGGACGCAAGAGCATGAATGAGAATGATCAAAAAGCTGGAAACGAACCGCCTTGAGTGAATCTGGCGCCGAGCTTAGCGTAAGCGGAGAGCTTGACGTCGAGATCGCCTTCGATTTTACGAGCTTCTCTCCGAAGCTCCTCCCAACCTGATTCCTGAAGATCCAGGCTCGATTCTGTCATCTTCCACCCAAAGGGAGATCTCTCCTCTCTCGTGAGCCAATGCCAAAGAGGCAGGCAACCATATGAACTTGAAGCCTCTTAGGCAGAAGGAAGGATCCGAAACCGAAGTTGGAGTACCCGCACCATGACCCGTACATCTGAAATTCAAACCGAAATCACCATCCCACTCAAACTATCGCATATATGATCAGAGCCCGGCCGTGAGTGAGGCACAACACATTCCAGTGGGCCTCTATTTTATTGGGCTTCCACAAACAATTATATACATGGACATTGATAAAATTATAGGGCTGTCCAATATGGTAAAATCGAATCGAACCGAACCGAAATAGATAATATGGTTTTGATTTTGGTATATACCATATAAACCGAATGGATATGATTTTATAAAAACCGTAGAATTTGGATATGGTTTGATTTATAACCGATTAAACATAATAAACTGAACAAAACCGATCAGAAGTAGAAACATGTAAATATGTATATATTTATAACGACACATGAAATTTTTTTTGTTATATAAGTTAATTTTTTTGTTAATTAATATTACCATTTTTATAGTAATTTTAAAAAAGTCCTAATTTGTAAAACACTTGAACTGTAATCAAATACCAATTCATCGCAATCGAGACTTCTTATTTCCTTAGTCTTTTTTTTTATAATCTTTTTGCTTTATTTTAACATTAAATAAAATAAAGTAATATTATTAATTTGATAGACAACAATTAGTTGAAATTCTTCACAACTTTTTTCTTATCTATAAACGAACAGAGTTTCATTTTCAATCGAAGAAGCATGACTTTGATGAACACTAAATATGGAAAAGTGGAAAAAAATTTCTTTCATACTTCTGTTTTTTTTTTTTTTCAAAATTTCGAGCTTTGATTTTAATTCTAGACTTGATTATTTTATTTGATGGTAAAAGCGTTTTTACTTTTTTGTTCTTTTGTTTGAACATATAATATTTTTTAATAAATGACTATGTTGACAACATAACTCTAAAATTCATATAATATGATTCCAAACTAAATAATTATTATTTTTTTGATATAAAACCGAATAAACCAAGAACCAACGGTATATAAACCAAACCGAACCGAAGTAAACATGGATTTAGAATGGTAGTTGTATTTTACTAACCGAAATACCAAAAAATTGAAAAAACGAACCGAAACCGAATGATATCTGAATTGAACAAATTCTAAATGTAAAATTAGAAAATGTTTGCAAAGTTGACTTATATTAGTTAAACTATTATTTGAGAAGTAAATTTATTTAGGGAAATTTGGCTAATAAGGCCATATAGAGGATTGGTTTGTCCTTTTAAACCTTTGATTCTATTATTTTTGTCCCAATATACCTTTGATTTTGTAAGTACAAAATTAACCCTCTAATTTATAATTTAATAAAATTAAATTTGTAATCTAACTTATAAATTATATTGGCCAATCAAGATTTAAAGTTAAATATTTATATAATTTATTTATTTAGTTTGTTAACAAAATAATTATAAATATTTAGTCTTTTTTTTACTGTCAGCACGGTGTTAAAAAAATCTTTGTTCTTTACTTCTCTCGAAGATCACGGCATTCCATTACGGCGAACCGATAAATTCTGTCTCAACATTCCGGCCAACTATAACCAGCTCATCGTCATCCTCTGTGTGTTCTGTCGGAGTCTTTTTTCGGCAATTCAAGGCGATTTCGAACAAAAGAAGAAGAAAGGAACAAGATCGATGAATAAAAAAGTTGAATTCAACGTGATTCACTGTAATTCGACATAAAAAACTAGATAAATTTGAATAAAATTAGGTAGGATTATTTCCTAGATTTTCTCAGTTTAAAAACATAGAATATATGAAAATATAGAATACATATTCTAGAAAAGATAAAACATAGACAAACGGTAAGAATATATATTATAAATAAGATATAACATAGAGAAATTTTAGAATTTAAATTCTATTATGGTTAGAACCCCTGTTCGAAACGCGGCCGTGGAAGCCGATTACGCGGCGCCTGAACGCTCGCCGTGGCGATTACACCATAATCGCTCAACAAATCGATTACACCATAAGTTTCACTTTTTCTGGAGATTTGAACGTTTTAGATATAATATCAATAGTCAAACTTAATAATCTGATGAGAAACACGATGATAGCTCATAAATTTGGTGATTTATGGCTGACAGCCGTGACAACAAAGTTGCAGAAAACCTAAATCTGTTGTGTGGAATATGATTGGTTATTTACATTATTACCCTTCATTATACAAAAACAGAAAAAGGAAAAAAAAAACACTAGAGAATCTTCAAACATATGACTTACTGGCTTATAAGAGGGTCAAGAACCACTAGGCAACGCTACAATTATTGTTATATGTCCCGCAAATTGTAATATCTATATAAATTCATTAAAAATATAAAAAAACATTTAAAAGTAGGCCTTGATTAATCCCTAACTAATCCTCGCTTTTCCGTTAAATCGCTAGGTCTGTACCGGCTGCCCGACTAGCGCTGAGCGCAATTCCAAACAGGGGTTAAAACATAGCATGTAGGTAAAAACATGATGTTTTTATCTACGATAAATGACAGAGTACATGATAGAACATAAATTAACATTTTCAAAAATTTCTATAACGAAGGCAAAAGCCTACAATATTTTTTTTTTGAGCGAAAGCCTACAATATATATTGTACTTTATAATTAACAAAGATATTTGGTTAGAACTGAGGCAGATGTATTCTATATTTGGATAGATCATAGAGAAGATGTTACGACACAAATTGTAAATTTTATAAAATGTATAAGATAAGTTTCAAAATCTATTATATCCTTGTTAAAAGAGTTATAATATTCATTCTAACAAATTTAGATTAATATATCCAAACTGTTTTTGAATTTCAGTTTTGGTATATCAAAAAATGTAAATATTTTCATCATGGTATTGTATTTTTTCTTATTTTTAATAAGTATATAAAATTTAATAATTATTTTCGTTTTCTGAAAGTAATTATGTCAAAAACTGACAAATTAATGCAAAGGTATATAAAGACAAAAACCTTTTTATTGTGGTCTATTTTGCCAATTTCTCCTATTTACTTTTCATCTTCTCCATGATTTTAGTATAAGTCATTAGTTTAATTGATATTATAATTTAAAATTTGATTTTAATATTTATATATATATATATATTTATTATGATATTTAAGATATTTATCATGATAGTTGGTTTCGATCAAAAAAAATCATGATAGTTGGTCAACAGAGGCTGGTTTTGTTAATGTAGCCGTCGCCATACCTACCGGTTTACTGACACTCTCCATTGTGTATTATTTTTCTCTTATAAATTTGCTCAAGAATGTTAGATTTTGCTGACAACTCTGATTTAAATTGCAGGATATTATATGTTCAAAAAAAAGAAAATACTCTTTAAGTGTTGTTTCTGTAAAAAAGAAAATTTTGCTTCTTTCAATATAATGCCAACATATGTTAAAAAAAAGTTATAAAAACAAAAGAGTAGAGGATAACTAACATGCATTTCTGTGAATTATCTGATTATCTTACCTCTGTATATATGCATTATATGCGTTTGAATTTGATGTGTAACTTAACTGTTGGTTTGCACTCAAACGTAATATATTTCCCATATTCTGATAACCATCACACAACTAAATAAACTATGGGATTAACCGGGATTTCAAGAAAAATTAAAAAAAAAAAAGAGCGAGAAAATACTCTGACCTCTCTCTCCAAGAGAACACCGCCGTGAATAAGTTTTCCGGCCGGCGGAGAGGGCTTCCACAGCCACGGCCGGTCCGGATTTATGTTTCTTCTTTGTTTCATTGTAACTCGTTCTCTTTGCATGGATTTAAGAGGGAGAGATTGATGTTCTCCTTCTGGTTCCGAATCTGGGTGGTGGAGGCTTCGTTAGCTCCGCCGGCGCCGGTTTATGTCCCCGGAGGTGGAGGCTTCCTCAACTCTGCGCTGCCGGCTCTAGACTAAAGCTCCGTTTTCTGTCTTCTCGAAGATGATGGTGTTTGATTTGTGGATTATCTCTCCCGTGTTTCTGTGTTGTCGGTTTGATTTCGGCGGTTGAGATCTCGAATAGATCAATTGATGCTTGCCGGTGTCGAAATCGCCGATTTTTTTTGAAGATATTTTCTTCCTGTGTGTGGTGGTTGGTGCTCGGATGAGATCTCGAGCTGTTTCGATGAAGCTCTCCGAGGGTGTTTAGAGCTTAGGTATAGAAGATGCCTTGACGCTGGGTTGGGTTCTTTGATCGTGGTTTGGTTCCTGGTGGATTCCGGTGGTCATCATTTCAGTTTCTCCGGCAACGTAGTTTCAGACGGTGAAGGCGGTGGAATTTCTACGAGGGTCTCTCTCTTTCCTCGAAAGTTAACACGTGTCCGAACATAGTCACTATTCCCGCCTCTTTAAAGTTTGGCCTGCTGTTGGGCTTTTATTTTAGTTGTTTGTTGTTGGTTTTCTTATCCGGGCCTTTGTAAAATTTTTAATATATAAATAAAATAGTTGGCAAAAAAAAAACTATGGGATTGACTAATAAGAATGAAAAAAAGACAACCGTGTCATGTAACACTTGCTAGGTTTTTTTTTGTTTCAGTGTTGTTTCATAATCCAATATAAAAAGTAAAGTAGCTAAAAAATATTTAAACAAAAAATTTAAAACAAAGTTAGAAATATGATTTATTATTGGTCACTTTTACTATTTAATTAAATTCTAAAGATATAAAGATATTTTCTTAAATATTTGTATTTTACTAAAAAGCACGGGATTGAACATTTTTGTTATAATTTAAAGATGATATGAATATCGAATTATATAAATAATTTCATTATTATAATTTATTCATGATATAGATTGTCTATTTCAAAACTGAAATGTGTTTCTCACTTATTCTAGACCGGTCTTAGTGGACTGACATCGCTTCGGATCATACTCCTCTACCTCTTACAGTATATTTATATCCTAGTTTAAACACTGATATGATTATTAACTCAATATTTAATTTTATATTTAATTTTATTAATATTTATTATGTGTTTCTTGTAAAATAACACAAATAATTTTATAAATACATGATAATCTCTAATAATAAAATTTTTCAAAATTCGTATTCATTTTATTTATATTTGAATTTATTAAAAGACATGTGTAAATCCTTTAAATTGGTTAAGAATTTTTTTAAAAAGCATTAAATTGTCTATTTTTAAATATTATATAATTTAAAATTTGTACTTCAATTTTATAATGTGTTTTGTAACATTATTTAATATTTAGTTGTAAAAAATATATTTAATAGTTGCTTTATATCTTTTAGATGATCAATATCTTGAACATGTTAATTTTCAGAAAATAATAATTGTTTTTTTGCAAACCTTAAATCTGACTTAAAACCCATGTACTAAATGTCGAAGATGAAAAAGATAATTTAGCGTATTAGACTCAATTAATATGATATTTTGGTAAACATGGCCCATCAAAGTCGAGTACTTGGTCTTTAAGACCACTAGGCTTTGACTTGCGCGCCAGCGCGGGTGTTATATTGATTTGCAACGATATAACATCTATAATTTTTTTTATCTGTAATTGTTTTTGTTTTGCATATGTTTTTATTTTGCTTAAATTGTTTTGTATATGTTTCTATATGTTTGATTCTGAACATTTTGTATTGTTGTTTGATATATTAATAGATAGATAACTTAATATTTTGTTATTTTAGATTCTATATCTTTTATCTGTAATTGTTTTTGTTTTTTTATATTTTATTTTTACTGTAATTGTTTTCGCTTTATTAATGTTTTTTATTTTTCTTAAACTGTTTTGTATATGTTTGATTGTGTACATTTTGTATTGTTGTTTGATATATTAATAGATAGATAACTTACCTTTTCAAATGGATCATCTTCTATTTTTCTATTTTATACCAAATTTTCTTAATTTGTATGGTGTCTAAACGACCAGAATAAATATTTATCTAAAAACAAAATTCATTATGGTTTGAAAATAGATATTATTTTGCAATTTTTTTTAATTAACACACGAAGAATTATCTTTATATATAATTAACATAAATATTCTCTTTTTAAAATATACTAGGTGGACCGCACGCATGCATGTGCAGGCATTAATATTATAACTAAGTTGATGATTACATATTTAAAATGATAAGTTATTAAACATCAGTGGTTCTAAGCAGACGGTATACTTCTTTTTTAATTCTATAAAGTAAAGTTCTTTTTTTTGTTTTAAATATAATAACTTATCATTTTAAATTTCAAGATAAAAGCTAAAACCCAGCAACTAAAATTTATTAATTATTATGCATTTTTATTCAAAAGGACAAACATAATAAAATAGAACAATAATAATAGAAAATATGCGATCAATGGTTGTAATCAAAAACGAATGCCATGTAAGCATCTCTGAAGGTTTGATAAACAACACTATTAACAGTCATAAGATCCTTATAGGAGCATGGACCTCTTATGACATGTAGCATCTCACGTAAGTAGTAAATTTTGTTCAGACCATCTGGACATTTATAAGTCCTACGTCGAGGTCTCCAATTGCGTATCTTAGTATCCCAGACAAAAGTAGTAGGGAATTCCGAATAAAGATAATGCTGAGCTTGTGGATAAATAGTGTTACACTTCATCCATGAAATGAATTTGAGCTTCGAAATAGTCAAATTTGGTACATAAAAACTATCGAACTCGACTGCTAAATTGGGAAGATGAAATGGCAACACCATCTTCTTAGTAGTATCAGATTCTATAATTAAAAGTATAATAATCGTCAAACATAAATCATATTTTGCTAAAGATAAAGAAAACACTACAATCGAAACCGTAATTATTAATATATATTAAAAAAAATTGTAAAGAGAAACCAACCTAGAATTCGAAGATCACTCATATTTGGTGTTTTCCAAGATACGGCATATAGGTGACTGGAACATACTAATGATAATATTATATATATGAAGGAAACAAAATGAATTGATTAGGGTATCCAGTTTATAGATTAATTGTCTATCAAGGATAAGTATAATCAGGTAACAAAATCTAAACCACAATATTTTATACACGATTAAACTTTATATTCACTATTTTTTTTGTAAACCTTTAGATGTATTGTTAAGATATCGAATATGTGATTAGTAAGTAAAGTGTCTAAAAAATGACAAATTTATAAGAGAATATATTGATATAATAAATAACTCTGATTTAGTTTTTGTTTATTATAAGGTTTTGCTTTTCCAACCCATATGATGGAGTTTATTATAAGGTTTTGCTTCAAGAGAGTAAGGAAAGAACATAGTGGGCACAATGTTATGTTTTATACAAATTTGAGTTACAATTTTTTTGTACTTTTTTCTACAATATATACATTTTTTTTTCAAAGTTGTGTCACATACATATTACATATAATATACTATCATAATCTATATGAAAAAAATCATAACTTCAAGCGAATCTTCTATTGATTATCAGCTTTACCAACTACTGACAGGAGAATTATAATTGTATGTGAACCCTAAACTGTCCAATCATTAACTAAAAAGCTGACCTATGAACAAAGCTCTCTAACAACACCTACAAACTAGACTAATATCTTAACTAATCTACTCCCTCCGTTTCAAATTACTTGTCGTTGAAGATTAGAAATTTTGTTTCAAAATAAATGTCGTTTTCGATTTTCAAAGCAAAATTTATTGACAATATTCTCTATTCTATTTTTCTATTGGTTGAAATATGGTTAGGTGTATTGGTAATGACGTTTTTATTTTGAAAATATGTAAAATTAATTGTTTTCTTAATCTGTGTGCATAAACCTATAATGACAACTAAAATGAAACGGAGGGAGTATATTATTTATTATATCAAATTTATATCATAACATAAGTTTAGTTAATCCGGGTTACCAACCCGGATCGGAGTACAGAACTGGAGGACAATTAAACAGAAACAACAAATATACCAAGTTTTTAAGATTAAGAAATCGAAAGAGTTAAGCTTCCATATTAGGCTCACCCAGCTTGAACCAATCTATCTCATGAACCCTAAAATCATCCACCTTCGCTTGTGCAACCTTCAGATCCGCTTCAAGCTTTGCCTTCTCAATCTTCAGAGCTTCCAGATGAATAAGGTCTTCAAGCAGCTCCAGCTTTGCTTCAATCTGGCAAACTTCAATCTCCTCGGCATGCTTGGCTTGGAAAGCAATTGTTTGAACCTTGTTCATCGCCAGAATATCCCTGTAATGCTCTTCACTTTCTCTTTTCCCTGTAAGATAAGCCTCCTGAGTGGTTGCGAAGTTTATTTTTTTAACAACTGTGTGCCATCTCGCATGTAAAATATAAATAAAACAATTGAATTAGTAAATAAGATCTAACAATTTACGGGTAAATGATTTTAGTAATTACAATAAATAGTCTATCTACAATGAGCATTCTTAAATTAGGCATAATATTATAAAACACATATTGATCTAAATACTTCCATCGAAATGGGATCTAACCATATTCCTCACGATTTTTTTTTTATTTTTTTATATATAAGACAACGATCGTATAACTCCACAAAGCAAGTATACCTTCGTTAGATAATCTACAGTTTCAACAATCCATAAGAACTAATGATCTTGAAAAAAAAACATATAAAATAAATGTCAATAGAAGTAAGATCTAACATCAAAACTTGAATCGTTCAATAAATAAAAAAAACCAAAACTTACAAAAGCTTTTTGATTTGGATGACGGAGATGTAGGAGAAGCTAGATATTAGGGTTTGCAGAAATAGAATAAAATTCCCAGTGAAGTAAATAATTCAATTTATATACTTAGGTCGTTTCAGTTGGTTCGCTAATGCGTTTATGTTTTTGGGCCATAATAGATAAGTATATGCGTAAGCCAACCCCAATACTAATAATGGTGGATTATCTTGCCAAATATAATTATGATATAATTTTATAAACCGGAAACAAATAATGTTGGGTTTTCTTGCCAAATATAACCGATATATAACTAACTCTGATTTAGTTATTGTTCATTATAAGATTTTGCTTTTCGAACTCATATGATTGAGTTTATTATAAGGTTTTGCTTCAAGAGAGAAACGAAAGAACAGATGAGGCAAAATGTTATTTTTATACCAAACTTTGTTACAATTTTTTTGTTCTTTATGTTACAATCTGTAATATTTTTTTTTTCCAAGTTGTTTGACATACCATATAACATAAAATATGCTATCAGAATATATATGGAGAAAATCATAACTTCAAGCTAATTAGTATGTCATCATAAATGATAAAGATTAAATTATTATACTACTCTATGATAAGAGTTTTCTAAATTAATATCATAGTCAAAAACTTAAGTATGCAACATATAAAAATAGAATAATCAATAATATAATATCTATTATCCATGTTGGATCGAATTCGAATTTAGAACATGGTCCTCCGTTTGTGATCTTAACTCTTCCTGTAAATTGACAAAAATTTAAATCTTTTAGTGACTATGTTAAAATATATAAGAATAATATAAATGATTTATAATATAACCTTCTTCAAGGTATTGTACTAGCCAGAAACGCAAAGCTAAGAAGTTTTTCTCGTATTTACTCAGACACCAACTCTTCATATCCAGTTCTTTGGCAACCTCTCCTAGCGCTTCACATTCTAACTCACACCCACTATGTAGTATTGTAGGTGAAATACAAATAAGATGAATGTAGATTTTCCATATAATGTTTTTGTACAGTCTTGATTAATTAACATTTGGAATAGTAATTACCTTTCATCCTTAAGCTTAAAATTAATTTGAGTTAGAGGTACACCAAACATCTCCCCATAAGGATCCTCCTCAGACTCAATCAAAATTCCAAATGAAGTAACCCATCCTAACAAGTCTACAAAAGTCAATAATTATATAAGATCTTAAATATTACTAACAATAAATAACATATTAATTAATTATACTTTCCAGCAGAATAACCAGATGAGACTACGTACCGACTGGATAGATGTTGTCGAAATCCCTTTGTAGAACTTGTTGGAAAGGAATAGGTACAAACATTGGGTTTTCTGTAAGTGAATACCCATAAAATACCTGTGTATGATCATTAAATATGATCTGGAATTGATGTGGTGTATTCCTAACGAAACCATCGCAAGGTCTAAGTTCAAATCGTCGGAATACCTTCCATTCATTTTCATTGAAAGAGCCAAAATAGTGTTTTTGACACAAACTATTAGGAACTATCATTTCGATTCTGCAACCCTAATAATTTAATATCATAAAAAGAAATTACTTCAACAATAACTAACAAAAAATGAATTAGTAAATATGAAATTTAACTTACCTTCGGATCAGACACAATTAGATGACACTCTATCTCATTGGGAGCAGATTTCATTTCCCATACTTGTAGGACTTTTGCCCATACTTCTACATATGAGATCCGAAATGAATGTATTGTTGCATTCCATGAATGTTGATTTTAAAATTCGCAAAAGCTTCTGCAATTTCTTTATCAAAGAGAGAATAAAAAAGATGAGACTTGATAGAGGCATTTGATATGGTCTTTCTGAACGGTTAAGTATTTTAAAGTGGGATATTAAAATGATTACAAAACATTTAATTTTGATTGAGTACCAATGTCGACATTATAAATATAACGATTTAAAAGTAAACTTAACTTATTTTAAAAAGTTTAAACGAATAATTAGATTCGAGTGAACATAAAATCTTACATATCAAAATCTGATTGAATCATATTAATTGTTTATAACCATAAAAGATATAACTGGAGTAACTATAAATAATAGAAAATGTAACTAAATTAAAATGAAAGAAAACACTTAGATCGTGGACAATAAATTCTCTGCTTTAGTTTGCTCTCTTTCGACCCTGTCAGATAATTTAAATATGTTAACATATGTTTGTGTAAATAATAATATATAAATATTATGATATTTACCAACATTGTTTTGAACGTTGTGATTGGTTCAATTAGTGGATTGAACATTATCTCAGAACATCCTGAAATATTTGTAATCTGTCTGTATCCACCTATATATTTTACACAAAAATGATAAATAAAATTATAGTGTGAATATATAATATAAATTATGATATTATATACGATCCATATTTTTCTAACCGTCGATAACTTCTATCTTCCAGAATCGTAGCAAACAGATGACTATGCCATCCGCATAAGATGGCCAAAATGTATTTAAATGTTCTGCCATATTTCCATATGCAATGCATCTCACTCGGTTGTTTCTAAAGTAAAGATAGAAAATAATATTGGAATCATATATATCTGATAGATATGGAAACAAAATAATGTACATTTACTCGATATCAGTTAAGGTGAACGATAATAAACTGATAGGTTTGAGATATTCAGTTCCAACGACCTGGTTAAATTCTCATTTAAGATTTCCAACGGATACCAGAGCACCTAATATGTCTAAAACATTTGGAAAAAATAAATATACAAATTTTGAAAAGTCTAATATAATCAAATGAACAGATAATATGAAAAATATAGAGTTGGTTACCAAATGAAAATTTGGGATGAATTAATACCATGTTTAAATCTTTGTATTTTACGAATGAGAATATTTTGGCTGTCTCTTCGGGAAATATAAACTCAACACGAGTAGTGGCAGCGAAAAGTATTTGATAATTATGACGAGTTACACTAGTAATGCCAGTCGAAAGCACTACTTCGAAATTAGATAGTCTAACCCAACAATGCTTATTAAGCATACAATAGAATTTTTGCATTAAAGCATTCTTCAGAGTTGCTTGAATCATCTGGCCCTATATGAACAAATAATTACGAAATTAGTAGTTATATAATAATATAAAACATATGTTACTCGAGTAAGATATTTGAAAATACTAACATTTCCATCCATTAGTATCATTTCACAATCGTAACCGAACACTCCATTCCGCACGATCTATTTTTGAACTATTTGGACTCTTACATAAACATTGAACGATTGAGAGTCTAACCCTTCTAGGAAAACGTTAGCTGCCATGATAATTTTATAATCGATCAATGTGATAAAATCCTTCATTTATACAGATAAAAATTAAGGCAAATATCACATTAAATCAAAATAATGTTAATAATATCTTAACAACACGATATCATATATTTAATGATAAAAATATTCACCAAGAATTTAGGAAATATAATTAATTCGAAATATATGTATCGGTAGATTTAGTATGGCTTGCTATTTACAATCATTTGCATATAGTTATAAACAACAAAGAAGGAAAATGTAATATAGATAAATAAAAAATGATAAAGAAATGTTTAGTTCTCTATCTTCCGTAATATATGATTTATTAAAGAAGAAAATCTATAACGTTATGATACATTGAATATGTAAATAGATTTAATCATTACATTATATGTTTAAAAGTCAATTCACTATGGAAATTCATTTCGGTAGGATTTGTTCGTCTATTGATATTATTAAGTTATGACAACTCATAGATATAATTAATACTACTCGTGATAACGATCGGAGTATGAATCGGTTGTTTCAGCATAGATGGTTTCAGCATTTCACTGATAATTAAATATTATACCATTAATCTAAAAGTTAGAAAATGACCAAAGTGCTAGAACACTACATCGGTTTTTATCAAAATATGGTGAGCAAAATCAGAAAAAAAAATAATTGTCCCAAACATAATAAATGTCATTATAAAATTCGTATTTCTAATGGTAACCCCACAGAATTCGACTTTTACAGATACATAATCATTCATTATGAAGAATAAAATAAGAAATTGTAAAAATCAAATCTGTAGGGGTACATGAATAACATACGATTAGTCATATAGAGTATAGTCATAAAATGTAATATTCAATATTCAAAAAATTGAAAGTAGTTGACACTCTATAATATAAAAATGTAATATAAGGCTTAGCTTCGGAGAAAGGATATGATATTGGAACATATCATAAGAACAACTCTAATTAAAGAATGACCGTTTTATTTTTGTTCATTCTTCTATCTTTGTAGTATGATATAAAAAAGAGAGGTTTATGAAAATCTTCAGGCCACATAATAGCTAAATTCAGGCTATATATATACCGAAGTTCAGAATTGTAAACTTAACAGATGTCTCTTCGGATACTGTAGATATTTAAAATTATTTAAAGGGTCAACAAAGCTACACATTTTTTGGTATGATTGATGTTACTTTTTCGATTTGGTTCTTTCAATATAATAATTCAAAATTAACAATCATAAATGGTTTTATCAAATAATTTATAGCGAGTTTAGTAAGCGAATTTTTATTCCTGAAAAATACATAATCCTATGTATTTTATGAAAACAATACATAAGAACTATTACTGAAAAATGAACTATTTGTAAAGATGCAAAAAACTTTTAATTTCAGAGGACTTTGGCAAGTTTTCTGAGATAACGTGATATGTTTTACCACAAATCTTGAAAACATAAGGACGAAGAGCTCTCTTGCTAACATCATGTGGAATTTTCTTCTTACTCCTTTGGCAGAAATTTATCTCTTGATCACTTAGCTTCATATTTTCTTGATCTTCGTAGTGTTTAACATTCTCCTGCATTAAGTAAATATTGTAAAAACTATAATTGATGGAATGATTATAGATCAATATAAATGGAAATTCTTCCGAATCATACAATCCATAGAATGGATTATAAAAAAATTCCCAAATAACTCACTTTATCATTCATTTCCTTATCACTCGTTTGGTATTGACATCGAAGATTCATCTGCATTGGAGATGACAGATTAGTACACAAATAAAAAACTTTTAAATCAAAGATATGTATTGTGTTAGAAGGAAACTCGATTCATTATATAATGAAAGTGAAACTTCCACGAGAAGAATGACTTAATAAATTGTAAATGAAATTTAAGAAAACTGAAGAATATATTATAGGAATAATATTCATTGTGTGCGGAAAATCGGTTTGGAAATGATTTTATCGGATTTTATTGGGATAAAATATCAAAACAGAATTTCAAATTATACGTGGCTACTGACTTCTTTAAAATAAACCCTAAATATATACAAACTAAACACTCAATGTGCCATCAAAATAAAACTTCAACGAGAAGAATATCTTAATAATTAAAAAGCTAATTTAACAAAAATTCAGAATATATCTACTGAATAATTGTGTATAGCATTCCTTATGTCCTGAGTATTCTTTTTCAAAACATTTCATCGGTTTTTATTGGGAGGTAATATCAAAACCGATTATCAAATTATACGTGAGGAAGAATCAACATAGTTAAAGTTTCTTAAACAATATACAAACGATGAAGTTATAGTTCATTATGAGACTTGTAATTTTTGACAATGAGACTTTCATATCATTTCAAAATGATCATCATTACAAACATCGGTACCATAAACAACTTAAACATATTGAATTTTTATTTAATATTTAATAGATATTTACGATGTAAGAAAGTAATTATTGTAATCAACTGCGAAGATTAACGCAAAAATGATTGCATTGGATTGTTGGTATATGCGAACTCATTTATATTACCAAAAAACATTTCACTTTTTTCAATCATGTCACAAAAATATGTATGATATTTTCAGATTATCATCATTCCATGCATCAGTAACGTAAACGAATAGATGAAAAAAAATATTATTCAATCTCAAAGGTGCAAAATATCAAATGTTGCAACAAAAACTAAACAAAGCAAAAACAAAGATAATTTCTTAATAAAAAACGACAATCATTTTTTTTTCTCCACTTTAATCCGTTTTGAAACTGATCGTTGATCTTCAACAACAATAGCCTGGTTGTCATTCTTTGACTCTGGGCTCTGAATTTCAGCAAAAGATGACTCTGAACAATCTCCACTGCCTATAAGCTGTAAAGACTGCATAAGGACTTTGTGTAAGCAAATTGCTAATAGTTATTTCGATTTAATAAATCTGATGTACAAAGAAAGATAAAAGGAGATTTACCTCGGAGGAATTTGGGAGCCACTCATCGATCATGTCTTCATCTTCCAAAACACAGTCCACAACAAATGGTGAGTTCACAAACTTATTATTCTCGCCTTTCAATGTGACCGTAAAAAGAACCCTCTTCCCAACAATGGAATCAAGTAACTCAGGATATACTGGAATGTGATCAAGCTGAATATAATAAAAAATATATATCATATTATGATCAAAATTATATATTAAATAAACTCATGAATATATAATATCACCTCGTCATATTCACGCATCAAATTTTCGGCAGATTTTCCGAGTAAATTTTCAGCAATTTGATCGAATATCAAAAATCTTGTCTGATCAGTATCGTCATGTGCACGAACAACCAGAAAATATCTATATACATAACAATATATTACATTGAGAATATAGGCTGGTTAAATTCAGTGGATATAAAAGAAAATTAAATATTTAATACATACCTCCGAAAAACCAGGTTAACATCCCCACACGTCTTACAATTGTACATAGGCTGACTCCCATCATCATCCGAAAACTCACCATATTCCTGGACTTTAAGGTTACAGCTTTTGCATGCCCAATAATACCAGTTTTGGAAAAATCAATCCCTTTTATGGTAACACAACAAACTGCTTTTCCAAACTACATAAAAATATATTGTCTGTTATGACTATCATAAACATAAAATGAATTGAAAAGATTAACACATAATTCACTAAACTTACCGATGATGACTCTAAAATACAGTTTAAAGTCATCCGATGATTCGTCGAAAAAAATTCAGTTCGGACATCTACAGAATTACCATGTGATATCTGTTTGAAAGATCCTTGTGTAATCGACTGACGATTACTGGGCAAACTATATTGTTACATTGATAAAAAGCACCAGTTATTAAATTATGATTATTCATGAATAATTTTTTTTTTACCAAAATGAAGCATTTCTAAAATGATAATTTCTTTAAATAGTACGACACCTGTTTCTGAAATGATCAGCTTGTTCAGTATTAGGATCAAACAGGATCTTCGTGGCACTGAAAGCATTAGAGATGCTTATCTCGCCTATAAAAACCGACAAGACAATAGACATTGTGATTAGAAATATAAAAAGAAAGTGAGACCATACAAAAGACATAATTATAGATTTTGAGTAAATTATTTAAAGTGGAAATACATTTTATACCTTTGTAGGATTTCACAGACATAAAACGCATGACACATACCACAACCGAATCCATCTTCTTGGTGGTATGAGCAAATGTGCGTTTTGCATGATCCCCCCATAAAGTACACTTAAGTGTAACCTCACTGGAAACAATCTTATATAAGATAACATTTCATTGATTAGAAGATATGAATATAGAGTCTACTTACTTTGTATCGCGCAAAATCAGTTGTAGTTTGGAAGAATTATTAGACTTCCCTTTTGTCTTCACTTCTTCAAGATTGCCAACTTCAATGATTTGGCTAATGACATCTATTTGTTACAAATACAAATGATTACGTAATATAAAATTATATGCGTAAACGAATAATTTGCTTGTATTAATAAATATGTAAGAATAAATAAAATTTTACCTATCAAAAGATTTCTCTCGTATTTTCCATCTAATATGTCACCAAAATCAATGAAATACTTTTCCGGTACATCATCCGGAAAATCTGTCAACTCTTTGGTCCTATTTGTCCTCAGTATAGCAAGTTTGAAAGGAAATGAACTTGTCTTGAAATCACCACCGTATTCTTTCAGACTGAATGCGTTAATTGATAACGCTTGACCTTTGTTAAGAAGATGTCTATATTTCTGTACCAGGTCATTTTCTATAGAAGCGTGCAATCTGGTACCCTGTTTTTATTTACAATAAGATATGTTTCATAAGATATGGTTGAATCTGCTTTTAGTAATATGAAAATAATAAAAAATTGGAATAATAAACTTATAGACGAATCCACAAGGACCAACTCAATAGAGTTGCCAGATTTGGAGTTGTACAAAGTCCATCGGTTGATGATCTTCACACAAATCTTTTGAGTCTCACTGGATGGTTCTAATAGATTGACTGGAACGTAGGACTGAACATTTCTTGCGACTATTGAAATTTTGAAGGAGAAGAGATAGTAATACGTTCTGGTCGTAAATGAGAGGGAGTATATATAAGTATCGAACTGCTTAACCTAGTAGACCGAAAATGCACCAATCCGTGTATCTCGTTTTTTCCTTTTCAAACGGTTAACAATAAATATAGTATCTCAACTACCATAAAAAAGAATAACGTATATACCCAAGTATCTCGTTGTTTCCTGTTGAAAAATTAACAATAAATATTCTATCTTAACTAACATAATATGAGATATATTTATAAGATTGACTGAACGAATTATGATATATACATTAAGTATTTAATGTTTCGGAAAAAAAAATCAAAACAAATTTTCAAATTATACGTGCTTAACAATCAATCGTATGAGGTACGCTTTGATAGATTAATCATGCCCCAAAAG
The DNA here is from genome assembly GCA_018703725.1 of Brassica juncea. Classification (NCBI taxonomy): domain Eukaryota; kingdom Viridiplantae; phylum Streptophyta; class Magnoliopsida; order Brassicales; family Brassicaceae; genus Brassica; species Brassica juncea. The sequence goes on along the minus strand of CM031942.1, from coordinate 55,879,979 downwards.
TATCCAACTGCAGCCTCACACTATGGATACGAACCCTAAATCATAAACTCTAAAAGTATACAACCTCTAAACACAATCCATAAACACAAGAACATGTAATACATAGAAAATGCATCAATCCGATAAAAGTATATAACATGAATCATTTGAATAAACCGTGATGTAGCAAACCGAAATGTGAAGAGATAAAAACCGATGAAATGTTTAATTGAGGGTAGAAAAACCGAGAGAAGAAACCAAAAACGTAGAGTTTAAAGATGAACTGAGATTGATAAAAATGGTGTGATTAAAAACGGTTTAAGAGAGGTTAAAAGATTAGAGAATATACAAACCAGGAAATTAGAAATTAAAGATGAACCAAGATTGATAAAACTGGTGTGATTGAAAATGGTTTACGAAAGGTTAACCAGAAAGAAATTAGAAACGGATTAGCGAGATGATTAGCCAATGAGATAAATAAGGATTTAAAAAAAATCGTTAATTAAAGCCTGAGAACGAATGAAAAAAAGACACAACAACATTTCTAAATAGTGAGCTTCACATTATGAGAGTAATCAGCCAATCAGCTTATAACTTTTTACTTAAGCATGTTCGCAAATAATAGTATGATTACGTGATTTTAGGATAGTTAGGGAAGAGAGATCTTAGGATGATTAACTAATAGTGGATAATAATGAATTGTTCTTATGATAGTTAATTTTGAAAAATATTTAAAATGCTTTAGTATATTCTGCAATATACCACATATATACTGTAAAATATATTCAAAATGTATTTACAATTTGAATAAATATTTTTGGATGGAAAATTTCGAATTAATATATAAGAAAAATAGTTAAGATTATTAATGTGTGTTTTTAGTGGGTTATGTATACGAAAGAATTATACTGGGTTATGTTCTAGAAAATGAGTTAAATCAATTGTGTTGTTCATGGATTTTTATTCCTTTTTTTTGATGAACATGGTGGCTACGAAGAGAATAAATATATACAATGATCATTTTTTAAATTTTCATATGTTTTGTAAACTATTCTTCTGCTGCCATGAAAAAAAATATTGTATTTCAATATGAGATGAAATTTTTGTTATGGCCAGGGAAACCTAAATAACTAAGAGATCATTGAGACTTAATATTATGATGATTCAATATGAGTTTAGATTTATGTTATGGCCAGCGAAACCTAAAGGATATAATATATCATGTTCAAGAAACTTTCAAACTTTGACTTATGATCTACGAAATCAATCGATAATCAAGAGTTGTACTTAATAGCATAAAGATGTTTATCTTTTCGGTAAATTTCAATGCTAAAAAAGATTGATTAGGTAGCTAAGAGTTTGATCCGTTAGTAAGATAGATATAAATGTATTTTAATATGTTATGTTAATAAATGAAGTGGTTAGTAAATCAAAATGAAAGGATTCTCTTGTGGCGTGGACTTAATAGATTTCTAAATAGTCGATAAAAATAGTACTTCTGTTTTAATAGTATTGATTTACATGTTAAAAAAAATAGAAAATGAAAGAAAAACCAAAAAAAAGAATATTACATAGATTAGGTTCGATGGACCTTTAATATAGGCCGAGATTTCCAAATGATTTAGAAAAGAAAAAAATATAATTTTTGATGTGAATAACTAAAAAAAAAAAGATAATAGCATAGACTTGTAAATAATTTGAAAAACTAAAGGCATAATCTTATTAAGTATTCTGCTTTGATAATATAGATGTAGTATTGGATTGTAACATTTAGTAGTTGACCATTGCAACCTAAGAACATTTACATTTGTGTTATTTGTAATTTCCAAACCGCTTAATAGTTATTGATGAACAGAAACATTATTGCAACGAGATTCTCCGTTGTGTAGTCTATTATTTCTCACTCAGACTTAATGGAAATAACAGGGAATTCAATGTATTTAAGACTTTGACTGGTAATCAATCGGAGTCTAAATATGTGGAAGAGAGGGAGGGACAGTGTCTGAGAAGTTTGAGCTGGAGATGAAGCAAATTAGTCGTCCACGTAAATCTGATCAAATTGTAGTAAAATTAGCGCAATAAAAGTAATGATTCCTCTTCTCATCATGCTTCTTACACAACACAAAATTGTGCCTCAATCCTGCATTTGTATACCAGTCGATCAACGATCATGAGCAGAAATTATACGTCAAATATAACAAATCATGTGATCTTATATTTCTAATATATAGTCGACTTTTTTGTGGGACTATTATATTTTATATAACTGAATAATAAATGTATTTTTAAATAAACAAATTGATAATATCTAATAATCCTCTGGATTTTACCATAAATATAATGAGAGTGGCATATAAAATGACTTTTAACTAGTGTTTTAAAGTTTTTAGATATATTATTTTGTAAATAGTTCGTTCTACTTAACAAGGTTAATATTTCTAAATTACATTTAGTGCTGACCAATTGTAAGTTTTACTTCCATACATGTTATTTTTTTTCTTAATTTTGTTAATGGTGGTTCAGCTGAGAATGAACCAGCAGGCCATAATGGGTCTGAGTGGCGTCGAGCCATTATCCATCCACTGCTGAAAACCGAAAGTAGTCGCTGCTCTGTGAAACCAGCCTGACCCATTACCTTCCAACTTTAGCACCCACCAGGCTCAAGCCTTCGCTCAAATCAAATATATAACTCTCAGCTTGGGCGGGGCAGCTCAGAAACATGCCACACCAGAACCGACCTGGCATCGAACCAGTGTCCCACCATCTTATTGTCCCTACTCAGGTCACAAGCTCTTGTTACATAGCTAGACTTCCATGCATGTTGTTAGCACACGAATTTAATTGGTTCTTTGGAAAGTCTAATATAATCGTTTAGATTTAAATATTATAAATTTGAATTATATGCTGGGTTCATTAGGAAAACAAAAGGTATCCCTTTTTAAAATAGTTTGTCTCTTACAATGATTTATTTATCCTTTTGATGATTCTATACTACTCAGTTCTTATAACATTTTTAAATCCTGGAGAACTCTGTAATATTTGGCATTTTATTTCCATGACATAATATTTCATGCACCCATTGTTTCTATCTATTCATAATAAATTTTTCTTTGTATTTTTGGTTAAAATACGGGGGAAACTCATTTTTAAATTTGCATATCATCACTTTCAATTGAAATTTTTAATTAAATGTTTTAGATTAATTTATTTTATATATTGAGATTAAAATTGAAGGCATCCATTAATGTTTTATTTATAATTTTAGATGGATTTACTTGCAAATTGTAATTTTGTTCTAATTTTTTGTGGTAGGTTATTAAAACACTTCTACAAATCTGCTTGTTCTTTTTGAGTATCTAATATTGGTAACATTTTATCTTTGTTTTCGTAAATCCTTTGTCTGGTGTTTTTATATGTGTATGGTATATATCTCAAAACTTGCGTAGAATAAAATGGTATATAGTTAATAAATGTGAAAGATAAATAAAACAAAAATAAATAAGTAACAAATATGTATATATAATTATTAAGTATATACATATTATTAATTAATATTAGTAATTTAAATTTGTAGTAAAAAAATTTCCTACCGGGTGCGAATGTGTGGGTTTGTTTCCTAGTAACAATAAAGGGGAAGTGTCATTTACTTCGAAACTCATGCATATAATTAACTAACCATGAAACAAAACACTTTGGGTTAAAAGATATTCAAAATGCATGCCATATTCCATTTTCTTACTACGTATGTTAAATTGAGTTTATGAATGTAAATCGGTTTGTAAATCAATTTGTTCGTATTGATGACTTTGATGCACAATAGGTAATAGTGGTATGGACCATATGGCTCTTAGTTTCTCTACCTCGTCTTCATATAACTTAGCCTATCTATAGTCCAACATACGATCCAAAAGAGAAGTAAGTGATCATACGACCAAAGAAACATCTAATATATGTTTATTAAGTAATGCATTTTCTTTCTAACCTTTCTGGATCTAACAATATGAAGGTTTTTCTCTATATGTGTGGCCATCTCCTGAATTTCATTCAAAGAATAAAAAGCCAATTTTTGCCCCAACAACTTCCTAAGTAAGTGTCATTTTCAAAATCAACAAATTTCCTTTGGTAACCACTTGATAATCAATTGTATCATAAACAATGTAGAAGAAATATATGGCAGCTGATACAAACCGGTTATGAGCTTCAAGCATTTCAGTCTTTTCCACCATTGTGACCATTTCCTTCTTTAGCCCTGTATATCCAAAATGGTTGTACCAAGTGTCCCAAAAGAAATCAAACAAAATGTGACTGATGTACTGTTTAATAGAAGTTTGAAATTATACAAAAGGGTTGTACGTGATTGATGAAACATAAATGAGAGAACCGATATATGAAAAGAAACCTGCATGTATTGCTCGATCAATGGGGTGAATTTCTGCAAATTTACTCTCCCTATACTCCGCGTATCGCTTGATATTTTCTGGATATTATAGAATTCTCAAGACATTACGGTTCTTAGTTGTGAGTTTTTTTTTTGAGCAAAATAGTTGTGAGTTTTATTAGTTGGAAAATATTCATTTGAAGGCTCTTCATAAGTACATATATATATATATATATATATATTATACTAAACCTGTTATATTGGTAGAGAAAAACTAGACATTTGTTGGACACCACATACATGTATATATGAATATGAATTTTCTAGATATAAACCTAGCTAGAAATGAATCAAAACTATCCCGATTTGATGTATTAATATGTTATGCTAATCGTTCAACCGATCCTATCCATAAATAGTGAATAGTAGATTAGTAGTCCGATTCTGACCTTAACGAATTAGACAGTGGGAAGCACTAAATATCGAACTTCAACTCACAAACATTAATTGAATACACTTGAAGAATCATATAGACAAAAAGTGGCAAAACACTTGGAGCTGTTTATATATTCATGATTTGGTTTGATTTATGTTCTTGATATTAAATCAAAACTATTTTGACACTTGAGAACCCTATAGATAAAGGGCTCAACATTCAAAAACTGTATTCATGAAAACCCTTATTAATTCATAAGATAATCCTCATGCTGATATATATATATATATACACGGAAGTAGAAAAAGGAAAATGATTTTTTAACAAAAAAACATATATGAGAATTTAAATAAAATTTAATGTGAAAGAGGCATATTTTACGAACATCTTACAACTGCAACTAGCTATAGGCAAAATCTTTTACATGTATATTAAGAAATTGCTAGTACAATATTTTCAGAGAAATACTCAACTACACAAGTACTACTTTGACAGAAAATTCAAAAATATATTCAAATGGTATATAGATTGGAGTAATTAACCAAAGCTGAAACTAAGAATCTTACTCGAAGCTGGCGGAATCATACAATTTGAAAGAGAAGATAACTGCTACTTGAGCATCAGAAAGAACAGAAAGCGCCTGAGACTTCTTAAAGAGACCACTCCTTCGCTTAAAGGTGACTTGTCTGCTTGTCGTGTTCTCAACTTCTTCGATCTGGATCTTTCTTTTCACCATCTAACTTATTCTTACAAAATCGAATCCCACGACTGAAAGTAAAAATCTTTGTGTTTACCTCTTAGGCTCTAAGCGGAGGAGCCACAAGCCCTATATACCCCTTAACAATCCGTTATTAATACAAAATAACCTACTGATTCTTGATGGAATAAATAATTATCATGTAGCCTATGAATATTTTAAATATTCTGTGAAAATATATCAAGAATTTATCCTCATCACCTATAAATAATACTATATCTCCTTACATCTTCTCATTAACAACAAAGTCAAAATTATGTTTTTTTTCCTAATTGTTTTTATTCATGGATACACTTCCTATAGATTTGGAGATAAATTTATTTACACCAAAATATATAGATAGTATTGATGAATTTATGCTGTTGGCTCAACAATTATCGGGATCTAGAAAAATCTGTAAATTGAGATGTTCATACTCTACTTGTCAGAATAGTAACAATATTAAAATTGGGGAAGTTTGGAAGTATTTATATATCATTGGATTTATGCTGGGACATAAGATTTGGTATATTCATGAGAAGACCGGATTATGGTAGTAAGAGTGAACCTCGTACTGCATATAAGTTAGATGAATGTAGAACAAATGTAGATGATATAGATACTGTTCATATCATATAAGAAAATTTAACCGTTGAAGAAGAAAATATACCACAAAAATCTAATTGAGAAGCAAATAATTTTTTTTATATGTTAGTTGCATCTAAGTAAAGATTGTACAATTGATGTAAATATAGTCATTAATCATTATAATCTATAAGTAGATTGATGGCCAAAAAACAGATTATAGTTTAGCAGAAGAATGTGTGGATACGATTGCTGATATTGCAAAAGATGTTCTACCTAAAAATAACTTTTCACGTGATTTATATTACGAGTCACATAAATGAACTTGTATCTGGTTTGGTTTTGGTGTATCAAGTGATCATGTATGCATTAATAATTGCATGATCTACTGACAAGAAGATGAAAACTGAAATAGATATCATTTTTTGTCCAAAACCTCACTATTAGAAGACACGTGGACGAGTTCCAGTTCATATAAGTGGATGTGGTATCTACCATTTACGTAAATGTTGAAAAACCTATATCAATTAGAACGGTTAACATGACCATTAAAATAGCATGAGGAGCATTCAACAAATGATAAAACTATACGCCATTATTCCTATCTACTATTATCTAAAAATAATCAAGTTATTAATAACTGGACGAAACCAAGAAATAACCCCTTTTATTGTAATTTTTTTATAAAATATTTAAACTGTATATTTTATAATAAATTAAATAAATTCATAATATCATTAAAATTTAATTAAAAATTAAAATTATATCAACTTTTCGTTTAAAAATTAAAAAGAATTATATATATATTCTATAAGTGTTAATCGAAAATATAATCAAATAATAAAATAATCTCGCGTAAATTTATAGAATGGTTAAAAATTAAAAATAAACTAATTAGTATTATATCTATAACTTTATATTTATTATAAATACCAAATAATAAGATTACATAAAACATCATCTACACCAAAATTTTAAAAAATCTCAAATTTTATTCTTCAAAAATATTTTCTTTTGATTTTGATAAAAATAAAACAAAAATAATTTATGTTCTAAAAGAGTTAAAATTTGATAAACTATATACAATTATATCAAAAATAAAATTATTAACTTATTTTAGATTATCATTCTACAAATATAAACAAAAATTAAAATAAAATCTATTTTATTAAATGAAAATTTTATGTAAAACTAATTTCACGATTTAGAAAGCAGATCATTTCAAATTTAGAAGAGTTGAAACTCTAGTTTTGCTTAATGTAAAAATGGAAAACGGACAGCGAATCAAAGTTTTAAAACTATCAGCAAACTTTTTGTTTACTATGAGCAGATTTAAGGAATGTGTGAAATATGTTATAGTCGAGTAACGGGCAATCCAATAAATAGATTGGTTTCGACCTCTGATGAATGTTTGGACATTCTGCAGGCACCTCCGGCATCATCTTTCTCAGTATTTAAGGTTACTAGGGGCATTGGCCGTACCAGTGTTTCTCTTATTTCCTGAAATGCCAATATAAAATTATTTTCATAAAATTATGAAATATGACTTAAAAAGATGCAACGACGTACATATATATATGTTACCTATATGTTTATTGTGTGTACTGTTGTACTTTATTAATTTAACAAAACCAAACAATAATAAGCTTTGTAATACAATCTAATTCTAAGAGAGTTAGCGATATATATTATGAGAGATCTCAAATTCGTGTTTGTATAGAATAAATCCTCACATTAGAAACATATTTTAACATAACTTTATAGCAACTTATGCGATAGTACTATTGTACTAAGCGGAATCGTGATTAACCTATAGGAAAGTGGAAACTTAGTGAAACTAAAGCTCTTAATGAAGCTCAATCCCTTCTAGATATAAAGAAGAACATATAGATTAATCATATTTCAGCTTTTAACGGAAACATTTGATTGTTTCTGTTTACATGACAAAGGTAATTCTTTGTTTTTCTTTAAAAATAAACCTTTTCTAATTTTCATATTATATTTTTGCAAAATGATTGTAAACTCAAATGTCAAACACAAGTCGTCTGTTTGGAACGAATGTTTAGGTCTAACGACTATGGAATTTAAAGCAACCCCAAACAAACAGTCAGTGCATGAATGGTTCTCAAATCAACAAATCTTTCAGGTAAACCACCATTCTTCTCATAAGAAAAAGGTCTACAAAATGCGATGGACTTTCTATGTAGCTAAACTTCTTGCTAAGCGTTGAGATATATATGTTTCATGTGTAAAAGTGGGTTTATGTCTAACCTGGGATGAATGTATGTACGTATTTACCTCTTCACGTAGCCTTCTTCTCTCGTCCAAGAGTTCTCTCTCCTAGAAACAGATAGAGAAAGATCAACAAAAATAGCATGAAATGTAAAAACGATCCCATAACTTACTAAGTGAAAAATAACTACCTTTTCTTTTAGTTTCAGTAGTTGATCTGCATATAACTCAGCCTACATACCAAAATAAACCAATGAATTTATCATTCCTATTTGCGTGTGTGTTTTTGGATTGTACCTTTCTTGATCTGATACTTCGAAGGCTTTTCTCAATCTGAGTTTCTAACTCTTGAAGTTCTGCCAGTGAACACGAACCCAAACCTTGCCCCATTAGTTTCCTTCATACATAAAGGCATTTACAGTAGATTTCAGGATTAAAACAAATTATGTTTATAAAGAATGCTTAAAGTAACCGTAGAAATAGTGAGATACGAACCGTTGATGAACTTTGAGGAGATCAGTCTTCTTTACCATTATATCAATTTCCTTCTTAAGCTCCTGCTCACCCAAAAATTAGTATATATCAATTTTGTTAACTTAAAGAAGAGACTAATCAAGAATAAGTATACACATTTATAGAAAACGAACCAGCAAGTATACTTGGGGCCTCCCTGGCACAAAGTAGTCATTACTAAACTTGCCATACCTTTCTATCGTCTTCTCCATCCTGAAAATGGTAATTCACAAAAGATGCTTAATTAATAGTACTTACGATGCTTCTGTTACCAATGGTGATCATAACATTCACGAGATGAAATAAATTAGAGTTTACCTGGTATACATATCAAACGAACATAAGAATATATAGCTAAATAGATGAATAGGTGAATGATGAACCACGAAAAAGTAAAACAATTATAAACGTGACAACATGAAAAATGGTACACCATTCATCACTGTATATAGATAAAGAAAAAAATATCACTTGTTAATTTTCACATTATCATTCTGTTCAAGCTTATGTGTGAACGTTGAGAAAAAAAAAATAAATACATAACAACCTAATTGTCAATGGAGAATAAATGAACTTAGATAACTAATTTGGATTACATTAGATTTAAGTGTGTAACTGAATCCAACGATGGTTTCTGCAATAGGGTTGTAAGCACGGAATGCAAATTACAGCAAGGGAAATATAACAAGAACTAAATATCAAATTTGATTGGTTATGCTTCATCATCTCTAGTTCTTCTTCGGGATAGCGGCCGGATCTCGACGAACCAAACCGGTCTCTGGGTGCGTATCCAGTTTCCCCGGAGTGATGGCGAGGTCGAGGCTTCTGGGATCTGAACAGGAGGCGCCATTTCGAAGGTAGATCTAGGGTTAGACTTTTGGGTGGATTTGGGTCAAGTTCACCTCGGAGGGTTCGCCGGAATGCAGTGCGTCGCTGCTGCTGCGGCTCTGGCCAGCTTGCTGCCTCCCCTGTCTCGCTCTGTCTCCGTCACCTGTCGCTTTATTAGAACTTCCCCGATTGAATTTTCGGATCTCAATCTTCAAGGTGATTTTGAGGGTTTCGCCGGGGACTTCTATTTTGTTACTGTCTTTGTAGCAGCTACCATGGCGGTTCTGTTGGGCTCTTGTCTGATGGCTCGAGCTAGCTTAGGGTTTCTGCCGTTACTCTGTCTTGTCTCTGCCTCGCGACGGGTCTTGATAGCGGTTCTCGCCTGTTGATGGAAGTTATCCTCCTCCGTTCTCATTGTTTCAGAAGGAAATCGATCATCGCTCCCTGCCGTTTTGATACTCAGTCGCTGGTGTCTCTCGTGCTCTGCTTGTTCGACGGGACCGGTGTCGAGCCATAAATTTCTCCGCTTCCGTCGGCTCGTACTTCACCAATGCTTCATCTGCTGGCCTCTCTGTGTTGGTATGGATTCTCAGGGAGTTGGTTCGTCGCATTTCCGGGGAGAGCAACGTCTGGAGTGGACTTCAAAGGATGTGGTGGCCGGACCAGGACTTTGTCAACCCTGCTTCGCCTGTCCTCCTGTCGGATTCGCCTTCGGGACGGTCTGCGGCGCCTCGGACCGTTCTCCGGTTGTTAACCCCAATGATCTCTTCTCTTGGTGCAGGTTCCGACACCAAGCTCAAGTTGGGATCTCCTGAAACAAGTAAGCTGTTTTGAAGATGTAAAATGCCAAGCTTTAGTCTTATCCTATGGATGAAGACTAATCCTTTCGTTGTTTTAGAGAGTCTTTTTACCTTTTTTGTGGCTCTCTCTAGCATGTTTGCTTTAATTAGCATCTTAGATTACCAGTTTTGATTCATCAATAGCTTGTAATCTCCCTGTGTCATTACTCATCTAATGAAATTCACATACTTAACAAAAAAAAAAAAAATTTGATTGGTTATGCGAACTAGCAAGAAACTGTATATTGATGTAAGAAATTTTAGAGAAAACAAGGGAGAAATTTTCAAATCTTCTCATATATAATTTTCTGTTAGTACAATGTAATATAATGTCAGAAATTTCTTTTGAATATTCTAAATAAGATATCTAGTGGGTATCAGTTTAACTGTTTAAGTTCCAAGGTGTACGAGGTTAACTGTTCGAGAAACCTCTTTCTGAAAAACCCTAATCCAGTTGCTAGCTCGTGCTTGAAGGACAACCCTTCAGTCAAACTTTTTAACTTTTCAATTAATTGGTATCCTTAAGTTTTAAGTTCACTGGATAAATCCAGGAGTACAAGAAAATGAACAAAATTAAATTAATATGTGATAAAAATGCATTTTCAGAAAAGTCAAATAATAGCTAGCAAAAATAAGAAAGAAGAAGCAAACGTATGTATTGCAAAATCTCCAGGTACGATTCGGCAAGAAAGATATATATATATATATAACTAACTATTCACTACAGAAGTTCTAGGCACTCAAATAATCTATTTGAAGAGAAAGATTTAGACATAGGTAAAATTTGAACATAGTTAGATAAATGAATCTTACTCGGAGCTAGAGAATTCAAATAATCTTCCGCTCTGAGAGAAGACAATGGCGGCGACTTGTGCATCACATAAAACAGATAGCTCATGAGCCTTCTTAAAGAGACCGTTCCTTCGCTTCGAGAATGTGATTTGTCTACTTGTCCTGTTTTCGATCTTCTTGATCTCGATCTTTCCTCTCACCATCTTCCTGCCAAAACGGGAGATTCAATAGCTATAAGTCAAAGTTCGGAAACTTTGGAATATGTAGTAAATAAGCCGACGAAGCGACTTTTTCCTTATTATGATGCTCTGTCAGTGTTTACTTCTATCTTGTTGTACAGAAGCCACAAACCCTAGAATCAAAGCTTGCTTTTCTTCTGATTAATTGAACAGAGGAAAGGAAAAAGGAAGAGAAGAGATTTTTCATTTTCTTCTTTTTGGTGATGCTAGTTGGATTAATAATTGATGAACAGTACAACTGAGAAAATAATAATTAAAGAAAAGAAAAAACAAGTTAGTCCCAGGTTCTGATTAAAGAAATGTCCATGACTTTATCTGTTTTTGGGAAAATTAAGAATCGATAGCAGAAGGAAACATTTTTAAAATAAACTTGGGAAATTTTTTAAGATTAAACTATAAGAAAAGGTAATATTAAAATTCTTTTCTTGGGACTAGAGTGGGTGGAATAGTAAACGATGGGCGTCTCGACATCATCGTACAATGACCTGTACTGTCACCATTTATATTACGACACGTGTAAATTATTTCCCAAATCAAAATCAGCTTTTCAGTACTATCAATTATTTAACGTTCTAAATTTTATATCTAACCTTTCACATTTTTTCTTTAAAATAATTCAACGGTCATCATCGCTATAATACTATTTTAAAAATCCGTTTATTATGTATTGTGATTACGTCAATTCTTACGATAAATAATTACCATTATTAAAATTTAATTTTCTTTTTATATAATAATTTCTATAAATTAGATTTTTAGTTTAGTTTCTTTTTATATTTTCTAAATAACATATAGAGTTAATTAGCTCAAAAACCACAAAAGTATGCGAAATTAAGGAAATACCCAAAACAGTATTTTCTGGGAGTTGACAAACTATTTATGAGCGTGTATTTTACCTTACTAACTCTCTCTTTGCTTTTTTCACTGGAAATTCCCTTCTGATATTGAAAGTAAGTTGTCGAGAGTTTCAAACCATAAAGAAATAAATAAGAATAAGCAAACCACCAGAACCAAAACAAACACAAAGCTTGTGTATGCCTTCTGGAACCAAACAGAGTAATAACCATCTCTATATCCCACACAAGCCGAACACCACCTACTACCATTTCTTTCTTCTTCAATCAATTCCCTCAACCAGAAAGGAGCACCCGAAGCCACATAAGACTGAAATCTTTGCTCTGCTGTTACACTCTTTGCAATCAGAAAAGCGCTTTTATTTGCTAGCAGGAGAACTTTTATTTTTTATTTTTTATTTCTTTTAAATTCTGTATACCATTTCCAATAAACTCCGTCAGGGTATAAGTTCAACAACCAATATAACCTCCGTACTGTAAAAGAAGAGAAAAATTACATATTTAAACAGATAAATCAGAAATGATTTATGAAACTATGTTGAACGGTGGTTGATAGGTCATATAGAGTCTTCGAGGGGATCGGAGGAAGAAGAAAACAGAGAAAAAGTAGGGTTACAGTTTCAATTTGGGAAAAAGGGCTATAGGTAATGAACACGTACGTGCTTCATAAGGGAAGTCGACCACTTCTGAACCTACGTGTAACTACATAACTACATCATGTTTTATCGTTTGGCTTTCGATTCACATATAACATATATATGTTAGCCGGCTAAATGCATTTCATATATTTGCATGGAAATTTAATACATTTTTATCGATGGTAACTGATATGGTTAGAGCAAATTTTATCCAAGACAAATAGAATAATAACTGGCTAAATTCTGTATAGGCCATCTATTAATGTAAGTAGCTAGCTAACATGTACTCCTATATATTTATAGCACAAAATTTTAATATATTTTTTAGCAAAATTAATTATTTGCTTTTATTGATATAGGAATTTATAGCAGGCTTTGAAGGAAGAATTAGCAAAGCTATTTAATTTCTTAGATTTATAGCCCGATATAAAATTTGGTATTTCAGATGGTGATTGTTATGGTTTAGAACAAATTTTCTACAAGACAAATAAAATAATATCCGTCTAAGTTTTATATATGACATAAAATCAATTATGTCGTGACGTAGTACAAAAATAAGAATGGGTTTTGTGGAATTTGATTGGGATGGGTTATGTAGTATGGTTCGAGGCCTTTTGATGTTCATGGTTTTTGTTTCTTGCTTGTGGTCTTTGCCAGCTTGTCTCATCTTGTCTCAGAAGGAGGAGACGTACGCAAAACTTCTATTTCATCAACTTCCAGCGCGTTAAGGATACGCCGGATAGCAAACAGCTTGTGATACGGAGTAACGCGAATCCCAACAGGTTCTTCGCCAAACGAAAAGATCCTTTGTGGGATGGTAAGTGGTGTTGATTTCTTCATTTGAGTCTATTTAGTTTCAGATTTAGCTGTAAGAGATAAGTGAGGAAGAAAAACAAGTGAATTAAGTTTAAATTTGGAAAGAAAATTTTGAAATTTGAAAAAAAAAATATAACATCGGTAGTCTGTCCCGAAAGATATTTGTTTCTAGCAACAAAAAGAATTTAAAAGATAGTGTGGAAGATAAGTATATGTGATGGAATATCACAAAATCTTTTTTTAAGATTATAGAATAAGTTTCCCGGCTAGTGCACCAAAAAAAAGATGAAAGCTTTCAAAGAAGATTATAGAATAAGTGATGCAAAATGGTGGTAGGAGTAAAATAGTCATTGGATTTATGCGAACAGTTGAAAATAATAGATTTTGGTATTCACCTAATTATTGAGTTTTTCTTTGGTAGGAGATGCAATTACTCTAACATATATAAAAATAATTTAAATTAAAATATATATTTCTATATAATGTGATTTCATAAAAAGGAAAGTTAACAAAAATTATCTTGATGTTATGAATATAATATTTCCTTTAAAACTTAATCTTAAGACACATAAAATGTATTTTCAAAATAATAAAAATAATTTTTCTTACAAGGTGAACAATATTTTAATTTAATAAAATAGAAAATACTGTTATTTAATTCAGAAAATTAATGCTATCTAAATATACCTTATCGACTAGATCTTACATATCCAAAATTATATGCATAAATAATTAAAACAACAAAATATTATATATATATTATAAAATTATTTAAAATTAAAAGTGAACTATTAATCAAGTATCATAATATATTTAATATATAATATTTATATCTTTGTAAGGGCATAATATAATGACCTACTATTAATAATAATAGTGACTAAAAATTTAAAATAAATTCAAATTTTCTTTTATTTTATTTTATTTCAATCTATATATAATTTTGTACTTTCTGGAGTCATCTTTTTATAGGATAAAAAACTATAGTCCTACGGATAAGTTTATTTTCTATTATAATCTAATGGATATAAAGTTCTCTGCTCATGACATCTAAAAACTGTTTTGTTTGGCAATGTTTCCCCACAATTGTCTCCTTCTCAAACATCCAACCCTTAATAATGCATCTATCAAAATCTGTGTAAATCCCGTTTTAGGTTTATTACACGTCATTCCACTATCCGTCTTCTTTACTGTTCACCTTTTTTTTTTTGAAAAAATACTGTTCAGCTTCTTTTTTTTTTTTTTTTTTTTTTGTAAATATACTGTTCAGCTTTTCATCCCTACAATTTCAGAAACCATTTCAATGTCTCCTTTGTAAACCAAGATTTCAAAAGATGATTCATCTCTTGATTTCAATAATGATTATGTTCTCCTCGATAAACCGTTTGTGTTCACCGTGGCTTTAAAAAAATAGGGTTTTGGTGTCCTGCCTTCTCCTCTGTGTGAATCTCCAAAACAAAAGTGATTGTCATCCGGCTCTAGCCAAGTGCTAAGAACTTTCTGGTATCTATTTTGTGGTTGTAAAATTAAAAATAATCTCACCTAAATTTATAGAACGTTTAAAAATTAAAAATTAACTAATTAGTATTACATCTATAACTTTATATATATTATAGATACAAGATAATAAAATTATATAAAAACATCATCTACACCAAAAAAATTTAAACATCTCAAATTTTGATTTTTCAAAAATATATTTTGATTTTGATAAATATAAAACACCTAAAACAAATTTTATGTTCTAAATGAGTGAAAATTTGATAAACTATATAAAATTATATCAAAAATAAAATAATAACATATTTAAATTAGTAGAAAAATCATTCTACAAATATGAACAAAATTTAAATTATCTTTTTATTAAATTAAAATTTACATAAAATTAATTTTACGATTTAGAAAGCAGATCATTTCTAATTTAAAAGGGTTGAAACTCTGGTTTTGCCTAATGTAAAAAGGGAAAACTGACATATATATTTATATATATATATATCCACCTGAATTTTCCACTTTCCCGCAAATCCAAGACAGATCTATTTAGCTGTCCTTTTGCTTATTTTAGTTGTCTAATTTGGCCTCTTGAGAACGTAAAGGGTGATATACTCAAATGTTTGAGCTAAACAACACCAAATAAGACACCTATAAAAAACAACGGCGAAATTAATGAACATGGTCTTACTGTTTGTGGGGGAGCATTTTCCCAGAATAAAATGGCACAATAATTCCAAAAAAAACTTACGTGACAACTTATACATTAATTCCAAAAAAAAAACTTACGTGACAACATATACATGTCGAATTATTTTCAGTTTAGAGCAATTCCAATGTAAAACTCCATTTTTTTCTTTTAAAATGGAGTAAAAATGATTATGGAGTAAGAATGCTTCAACCCTACTCCATTTTTTATTCTATAATAGAATAATGAACAAACAAAAAATAGATTATTTCATTTATGGAATAAATTTTATTATGGAGTGGGAAATGAAGTAGGGTTGGAGTATTCTTTATTCCATAATCATTTTTACTTCATTTTGAAGAGAAAAATGAAGTGAGGTTGGAGATACCCTTACACAGAAGAGATGGCCAAAATGATAATAAAACTATAAACTAATTATTAGTATACAATTGAAAACCCATTTTCAAAAAACAAATAATTTATTAGTATACAAACATCGAATCAAAGTTTAAAAACTATCAACAAACTTTTTTCTTACTATGAGCGGACTTAAGGAATGTGTGAAATGTGTTATAGTCGAGTAACGGGCAATCCAATAAATAGACCGGTTTCGACCTCTGATGAATGTTTGGACATTCTGCAGGCACCTCCGGCTTCATCTTTCTCAGTATTTAAGGTTACTGGCAGCATTGGCCGTACCAGTGTTTCTCTTATTTCCTGAAATACCAAGTATAAAATTATTTTCATAACATTATGAAATATGACTTGAAAAGATGCAACGACGTAGATATACGTTACCTATATATGTTTATTGTGTATACTGTTGTACTTTATTAATTTAACAAAACCAAACAAATAATAAGCTTTGTAATACAATCTAATTCTAAGAGAGTTAGCTATATATATTATACATATCATTAGATGAAAAAAAAAGTTAGCTATATATTATGAGAGATCTCAAATTCGTGTTTGTATAGAATTTTTTTTTTATCAAACGTGTTTGTATAGAATTAATCCTCACATTAAACAAATTCTCACATAACTTTGAAGCAACTTATGCGATAGTACTATTGTACTAAGCGGAATCGGGATTAACCTATAGGAAAGTGGAAACTTAGTGAAACTAAAGCTCTTAATGAAGCTCGATCCCTTCTAGATATAAAGAAGAACATATAGATTAATCATATTTCAGCTTTTAACGGAAACATTTGGTTGTTTCTGTTTACATGACAGAGGTAATTCTTTGTTTTTCTTTAAAAATAAACCTTTTCTAATTTTCATAATATATTTTTGCAAAATGATTGTCAACTCAAATGTCAAACACAAGTCGTCTGTTTGGAACGAATCTTTAGGTCTACGACTATGGAATTTAAAGCAACCACAAACAAACAGTCAGTGCATGAATGCGATGGACTTTCTATGTAGCTAAACTTCTTGCTAAGCGTTGAGATGTATATGTTCCATGTGTAAAAGTGTGTTTATGTCTACCAAACAAACAGTCAGTGCATGAATGCGATGGACTTTCTATGTAGCTAAACTTCTTGCTAAGCGTTGAGATGTATATGTTCCATGTGTAAAAGTGTGTTTATGTCTATCCTGGGATGAGTGTATAACTCAGCTTCTATAAATTAATACTCGATAAATTAATAATTTCTATAAATTAATAAATTTTTTCGGTCCTAAATTGGGCCGGTTTAAAACATAACACAAATCGATAAAAAGATGATAATTTTTTATAGAAAATTCTATGTAAATATATAGTTCCCTTAAAATCATAAATTAATAATATATATATATATATATATATATATTTCATATAAGTACAAACTAAACATTATATTATTGGTTTTATATTCACAATGAAAATACCTCTATTTTTCTTAACATTTCAATATATTTTGATAATATTTAGTAAAATTATATCGAAAAACCATATATAAGTTATATGAAACATAAAAATATAAACCAAGTAATATAATAAAACAACATAAAATTAAAATTTCTAAAATTTTATAAATGTATATATAGTAAAATCAAATATATATTTATTTTATAAATAACATATTCAAAAATTGAAAAAATATAAAAAAGGAAACCTTTTGTAAATTAATATCTCTATAAATTGATAAAATTTCAAAATCCCAAAGTTATTAATTTATAGAGGTTTTACTGTACGTATTTACCTCTTCATTTAGCCTTCTTCTCTCGTCCAAGAGTTCTCTCTCCTAGAAACAGATAATAAACAAATATCAACAAAAATAGCATGAAATGTAAAAACGATCCCATAACTTACTAAGTGAAAAATAACTACCTTTTCCTTTAGTTTCAATAGTTGATCTGCATATAACTCAGCCTGCATACCAACATAAACCAATGAATTTATCATTCCTATTTGTGTGGGCGTGTGTGTGTTTTTAGATTGTACCTTTCTTGATCTGATAATTCGAAGGCTTTTCTCAATCTGAGTTTCGAACTCTTGAAGTTCTGCCAGTGAACATGAACCCAAACCTTGCCCCATTAGTTTCCTTCATACATAAAGGGATTCATAGTAGATTTCAGGATTAAAACAAGTTTATATAGAATGCTTAAAGTAACCGTAGAAATAGTGAGATACGAACTGTTGATGAACTTCAAGGAGATCAATCTTCTTTACCATTATATCAATTTCCTTCTTAAGCTCCTGCGCACCCGAAAATACCGAATTTTTTTTAGTATACGTCAATTTTATTAATTTAAAGAAGAGACTAATCGAGAATAGGTATACACATTTATAGAAAACGAACCAGCAAGTATAGTTCTACTTGGGGCCTCCCTGGCACAGAGTAGTCCTTACTAAACTTGCCATACCTTTCTATCGTCTTCCCCATTCTGAAAATGGTAATTCATAAAGATGCTTAATTAATAGTAGTTACGATGCTTCTAAAACCAATGGTGATCATAACATTCACGAAATGAAATATATTACAGCTTTTCTGGTATACATATCAAACGAATATAAGAATAGCTAACTAGATGAATAGGTGAATGATGAACCAAGAAAAAGCAAAACAATTATATATGTATTATAAAATATAGGCAAAAGGTGTGACAACATGAAAAATGGTACACTATTCATCACTGTATATAGATAAAGAAAAAATATCACTTGCTATTTTTCACGTTTACATATCATTCCGTTCAAGCTTATGTGTGAACGTTCCCAAAAAATAAATACATAACAACCTAATTTTCAATGGAGAATAAATGAACTTAGAGAACTAATTTGGACTACATTAGATGTAACTGAATCCAACGATGGTTTCTGCAATAGGGCTGTAAGCACGGAATGCAAATTAAAGCAAGGGGGAAATATAACAAGAACTGTATATCAAATTTGGTTGGTTATGCAAACTAGCAAGAAAATGTATATTAATGTAAGAAAGTTTAGAGAAAACAATTTTTTTCAAAAAAAAAAAAAAGTTCAGAGAAAACAAGGGATAAATTTTCAAATCTTCTCATATATAATTTTCTGTTCGTACAATGTAATTATAATGTCAGAAATTTCTTTTGAATATTCTAAATAAGATGTCTAGTGGGTATCTGTTTAATTGTTTAATTTCCAAGGTGTACGAGGTTAACTGTTCGGGAAACCTCTTTCTGAAAAACCCTAATCCAGTTGCTCGTGCTTGAAGGACAACCCTTGAGTTAAACTTTTTAACTTTTCAATTGATTGGTATCCTTAAGTTTCAAGTTCATTAGATGAAATCCAGGAGTACAGGAACATGAACAAAATTAAATTAATATGTGATCAAAATGCATTTTCAGAAAAGTCAAATAATAGCTAGCAAAAATAAGAAAGAAGAAGCAAACGTATGTATTGCAAAATCTCTAGGTACGATTCGGCGAGAAAGATATATATATATATATATAACTAACTATTCACTACAGAAGTTCTAGGCACTCAAATAATCTATTTGTAGAGAAAGATTTAGACATAGGTAAAATTTGAACATAGTTAGATAGATTAATCTTACTCGGAGCTAGAGAATTCATATAATCTTCCGCTCTGAGAGAAGACAATGGCGGCGACTTGTGCATCACATAAAACAGATAGCTCATGAGCCTTCTTAAAGAGACCGTTCCTTCGCTTCGAGAATGTGATTTGTCTACTAGTCCTGTTTTCGATCTTCTTGATCTCGATCTTTCCTCTCACCATCTTCCTGCAAAAACGGGAGATTCAATAGCTATAAGTCAAAGTTAGGAAACTTTGGAAAATGTAGTAAATAAGCCGACGAAGCTACTTTTTCTTTATTATGATGCTCTGTCCCTGTTTACTTCTATCTTGTTGTACAGAAGCCACAAACCCTAGAATCTAACCTTTGCTTTCCTTCTGATTAATTGAACAGAGAAAAGGAAAAAGGAAGAGGAGAGATTTTTTATTTTCTTCTTTTGGTGATGCTAGTTGGATTAATAATTGATGAACAGTACAACTGAGAAAATAATAATTAAAGAAAAAAAAACTAGTTAGTCCCAGGTTCTGATTAAAGAAATGTCCATGACTTTATCTGTTTTTGGTATAATTAAGAATAGATAGCAGAAGGAAACATTTTAAAATAAACTTGGGAATTTTAAGGATTAAACTATAAGAAACGGAAACATATTAAATTTCTTTTCTTGAGTGGAATAAACGATGGGCGTGTCGACATCATCCTACAATGACGTGTACTGCCACCATTTATATTACGACACGTATATTTTATTTCCCAAATCAAAATCAGATTATGATATTATCATAGACGTTTTAGCGAGTGATTGGCAGATCAGAGAAGAAATGAGCAGACAGCAGCTGAAGTAGGAGGTGTGAGCTGTGAACTGTGAATGTTAACTGTGAGCTAAAATCGAAAAAATAAAATGTATTTTTAATCTTGTTAAATATAATATTTAGTCTAATTTATTTATAATATAAACTATTACAATATATGAATTAGCATTAAAAATTATTAAAAATAAAAAATTATTAGAAAATAAAAAATTATTAAAAACTTAATTCAAACTAAAAATGTGAATTAAAAAGATCTATCTTTTTGTTATTAATGATTTTAATAAAGATATTAAACATATAATATATGATTTTGTTAATAAAATCTTACTATAGTTTCAATTTTAAAAAGCTAATTTAAATCTACATATCAGAATATTCAAAGCATATCATAAATTACAAAATTTCTAAAAAGTTTTTTAGTTTAACTGATTTTTTGTATAGATAAATTGGCTGTCAAAGTTGTTAGAAAAAAAATTGGCTCACAAACGTGTGCTAGATAGTAAAAAATTTTATGATGGGCGTTGTCCTACAGCGGTTATTTCCTAACATCGATAGAAACGTGGTGCTAATCACCCTTTTACCCGCACTCATAAATCATAATTCTATTATAATTAATTATTAATACATCCATTATAATTTAAAAACTATTATGACAAGTTTAAACTGAACATCAAATCATAAAGTTTTTCATGAAAATATATATGCTTATTATTACATTAAATTTTTAAAAAGAATTTATGTATTATAAATATTTTGAAAAATCTCTTTATACACTATATTCATTAATAATTAATAAATATGATAAATAATAGATCATTGATATTTTCTTTTTTGATCATACAAATTCAATTTTTTTACATGATCAATATTTGATTATGGCATCTTTCAGTTTTTTTTTTAAATTAACTTTTATGATTTAAAAACCAGTTTTCAGATAACAACACAATATATAAAGATAAATTATTATTTTTTATTTATAAAATAAGTTTTCTTTGTAATTTTCATTATATTAATTTATAAATAGTTATATAATTTAATAAGTAAATTTAGTTATTTATTAATGGTAACTAATAATATATTGCTTGCGGAAATCTCTTGCTGGCTACATGATAGGATTATTGAAAAACGTTTGGCATTATCATGAGAAACGAGATTAATTGATTTTTTATTCTTGAATAAACTTATTGACATATGTTTCGTAGGATATTATGATATTTATTTATTTATATTAATTTGTTATTATAAATATTTATAACTAAATATGTAACTGTGTAATAATAGATCAATATGTATAATATAGATTATCCAAATTAATGATTTAGCAAAGTAATAAAAATATGACAAATAACTAAAATATATTGAGAACAAGACAAATAAGCAAAATAATCTAAAATCATAGAGAACATAATAAGTAAGTAAAGCAAAAGTTACCACCTAAATTTATTTAAAAAATGATAAATAAATAAAATTACCAATTATATTAAGAACATGACGAATAAATTAATAACTTAAAATTAAATTATGGAAAATATGACAATTAAGAAAGATTAAACTTATTAAAAACAATAAATAATCAAATTGCCTAAAATTATGAAAAATATAACAAATAAACAATAAACAATAACAAATAAGAAAAATCAACTATTATTATGGAGAAGTTGACAACAAAGCAAAATCACTTCACAAAATAATAGTATAGATAGATTTTTTTGTAACGTTCTAAATTTTATCTTTAACCTTTCACAACATTCCAATAGAAAAATCTAACACTCAGTCATTTCTATAATATTATTTTAAAGTTCAGTTTATTATAGGTCTTGCTTACCTGAGTTCTTACGATGACTAACTACAGAATTACCTTTATAATGAATTAAAAAATATTATATCTAATTACCATTAGTGAAATTGATTTTACTTTTATATAATAATTTCCATTAATTAGGTTTTTAGTTCAGTTTCTTTTTATATTTTCAAAATAGCATATATAATGTAAAAGGGAACGTTAATTTTTTAAAAAAAATAAAATAAAAAATATTTTCATATAATGTGGTTTCATAAAAGGAAAAATTAAAAATAATTATCTTGATATTAAGATACATAATATTTCTTTAAAAACATAATCTTAAGAAACATAAAATATATTTTTTAAATAACAAAAAATATTTTCCTTATATATATATGTTTTATTAGATAATTACAGAAAATAATCTAAATAACTTCAACTGGATATCTTTAATCGAATAATAGTATATATGCATGAGATTTCCAATTATTATCATTATATCCATTCATGTAATCGATCAGAACTTTAGTTTATTTTTCCTATTTGCTTTTCAAAACATATATATAATGTTATACAATATCTTATTAAATATTTTTTTAAAAAAAATTCGACCTAAATGTGGTTAATAACTATCTAATAAATTGATTTTAAACACTTTCTAAGTTTCTTTTAAGTTTAAAGAAATGTTTTTTTACTTAGTTATTTGATTATAGGGTTGGAAATTCTTATAATATTTTCTAAGAAGTCTTCCAGAAATTCCTCTAATATATAATGCATTAGAAGACTTGTTAGGAAGACTTCATACATGTGAAGTCTTTTAAGAAGACTTCCGAATTTTTCTATGAAGTCTTCCAAAATCTTTTAGTAATTTAGAGTTTACAAAACTTCTGAAGACTTCACGACAAAATTTTCTAGTTCCCACTTAAATTTTAATAGAATTAAGATTTTCCACTTAATTATTATTTTAAAAAGACTTCTTAGAAGGTTTTTAAAATATATAATGAACTATAAAATTTCTTGGAAAGTGATCGACCATGAATTTTACCCATTTTTAGCCATGGTCTATAGGTGTTTTTATATATATTTACTACAATATAGAATCTATTTAGAGTATTTACAGGTTCCGGTACATTCTGGAGAAATATGGTGATTTTGGTGTCTTTTGGGACCTTTTAAGTGCAGAACTGCGCAGACGCGTCAGATGTTTAGATAGAATGGAGACCTTCCCACCGTTAGATTGAGCCCATATTTTGACACAAGATATATCTTTGAGTTAGCTTTCCAATGAAACCGGTTTCAGGTCAATCCAACGGTTATATCAGAAGTTATGCCCGTTTTACTGAAGAGTGGTCAGTCTGTCTCACGAGAGAAGGCTGTCGAGAAGAGGAATGTATATCGATCGATGGGAAAGCTTTCATATCGATCGATATGGATGCCAGAATATGGGCTGAGTATATTTTATGACTAATTGAAGTCCAGAAGTAACCACAAATTACAAGAATGTCCTTAAACGACCAGAAACCCTATTTATGTTATTCTAAGCCATTATTGACGGCTACGCTTTTCTTTACACTTTTATTTACTCCATTATTCTTGTTTTAGGGTTGGAGAGAAGATCAATTCTCCTTCAGAGATTGATTGGAACTCCATTGGTTTTATTATTGCTTTCTATTCTATTACATTATTCAGACTATGATTTGTGTTTCTTCTATCATGTCTGAGTAATTCATCTTGTTAGGTTTAGGGATTTCATGAGCTTAATGTCAAACTGATAATCAATTAGGATTGCTAGGTTATCTATAGAACTTCTACACCAGGGTGATTTATAATACTAGGATCTGGAATAGTTTTATTCATATGAAAGTGTGACTGATTGTTTGAACCTAGAATCATAGGACAATTGAGATGCACCAAAGTGCAGTCAATTAACGTAACCCGAATCCTGCTGGATTAGATACTTAGGCGCATATGAGAATTTGGTCTAAGAGTCTAGTTGAACATAATCGATTAGGTCGTTAATGCTTGTCTGAGGAAGTATCGATCGATGCTCAGACCTTAGCATCGATCGACACTCACTTCTTGTTCGCATGCGAAAGCTGGAACAGAGACTTAGACATATGATTAGTAATTGCTTGAGAGAGATGATTACTTGCTTATCATAATCGAGTTCTAGATTGAATCTATAAACCCTTAGCATCCTTGAATTGTAGTTTTGAATCTCTTGATTGATAAATCCCTAAGTCTAGCTATTTCTTATTATTGTTTACAACCTCAATCAATCGAACAACTGCCTTGTTCATATTGCTTTATTTACTGTTTGAATATTGATTGCCTAACTTAACCTTGATTTCTATAGTCTATTGTGTGCCCCTGCTCTCTGTGGATTCGATCCCTAAGTACTACAATCGAACCTCTTATTTGAGAGAGTAAGATCATTCCTTAGGGTAATTTGAGTGATATCAAATTTGGCGCCGTTTCCGGGGAGCAAGGATTCGCCATTAGACTTGATTAATAGGTTTAGTCTAGGTTTTATTTACTGTTATAGTTACTTACTGAAAATTTTTTCTTGTCTTTCAGGTACATACATGCCTATCAGTACTAGAAGCAGTAAGGAAGAGTTACTTTTCGTCTCAAATCCTACAAGATTGGAGCGTTCAATCCGTAAAGAAAGACGTTCCCCATCGATCGACAACAACACTAGTTCGTCGATCGACACTCGCTAACCGCAGTCGATCGAGACACCGTCTTCATCGACCGATACTCGCCCACCCCCATCAACCGAAGCTACTCTTATGTCGACCGACATTTCCCACCCGACATCGATCGATGCTTCACCTCGAACATCGATCGATACTGAGCCGCGAGACATGGTTGCGAATATAATTCTTGTACGAGATGAGAACGAAGACTTGCATGACCAGGAGTGTCATCTGCGTAACGCAGCAGGTCAGAAGATAGATGGACAAGGGACTGCAATCCTTGAGCCATCTGCTACCACTGAGGATGCTAAAGTTTCTAGTCACAGAACGATAGCAGAATGGATCAGACCTAGTCAGTTCTATACCAACAGATCTGCAATTCAACCTCCAGCAATACAAGGTGTTGATATGAAAGCTAGATACTTCTCTCATGTGGCTCAGCACCCTTTTCATGGTCTTCCTCAAGAAAACCCCTTCGACCATATTGAGACACTAGAAGATTATGTGTCTGGAATACATGAGAATGAAGCAGCCACAAACTACATCATTTGCAAGGTGTTCAAGTATTCTCTATCTGGGAAAGCAAAAACTTGGCTGAGACACTTACCACCGGGGTCTCTCACTACCTGGAGTGATGTCAGGACGGTGTTTCTGACTGAATTCTTCAACGAAGGAAGGGCTGATGAGATAAAGGATAAAATTTGGACATTCTCTCAGGAACATACAGAAGCTTTTAGAAGCTCTTGGGAGAGGTTCAGGAGATACCAAAGGAACTGTCCACATCATGGTTTTACAGAGATTCAGCTGTTGAAGAGGTTCATCAAGGGTATTGATGTACAATATCATATGATGCTGGATACTGCAAGCGAAGGAAACTTTGAGACAATAACCCTAGAGCAAGCTAAGAGACTGATTGAGAACTTGGTGTCTAGCAATAGTGCCAAAAATCTGGATATGCACATGATAAATTCAGCTGTGAAGGATGACAACAAGATCTTTGAGGCTGAGATTGGTTCCATACATGAAGTCTCACTGGTGGAGCAAGCTGTATGCCAGGATGAAGATCAGCGTGATATAGAGGAGATGAAATTTATTCTAAAGAAGCTTTTGAAAGACTAGCAGGAGATGACTGAGGATTTGAATCTGTATTTGGATTTTCTCTACAAAGAGGTGAATGGAATATTAAAAACTTTAGATACCTGTGTAAAGATGCTATACACCTAAGCTTCTCAGACTGAAGAAGCTGTGAAGAAGCAAGAAGCACTTTTTCAAAAGAAAAGTACTGTTCATCCGGGTACTGTTCATCGAAGTACTGTTCATCCGGGTACTGTTCATCGAAGTACTGTTCATCCGGATATTGTTCATCTGGGTACTGTTCATCGAAGTACTGTTCATCCAACATCGATCGTCACTGTTCACCCGACGTCGATCGATACTGTTCATCCCGCGTCGATCAACACTGTTCACCCAGTTACTGTTCATCGAGGTACTGTTCATCGCGACACTATTCACGCAGTTACTGTTCATCACGGTACTGTTCATAGTGGTACTGTTCCCTAAGTTACTGTTCATCCCGTGTCCAAAAACAATGTTGATCAAACCATTGAAGGACACCAGAGAGATTCCATCTTAGACAATGAATTTGGGGAAATACTTGAGCAGGAGAAGCGGGAAGAAGATGATATTCTAGTCGAAAGTTCTATTTCTGTGGGAAGCTCGTACTGGTGTCGACCGACACCAACATCTAAACATCGCTCGACATCATAGCCTGAGCGTCGACCGACACCATCAGACAAGCATCGATCGACACCACTTTTTGGATCGGACAAGACTGTCCGAATTCAGAGCCACTCTAACTTCGCCGCTCGACACCCACATCCTCCCACCCTAGTTTCCTTCCGACCAAATGACGTTGATCGACAACAAGCTGAAAGAATCGATCGACAACATCACGAGAGAATCGACCGACAGGAACATGGGAGCATCGATCGAGAAGAGCAGCAGAGAATCGATTGATTTCCATCCACGCCATGCCGAGTACGCTTGCCAAATCTTGATGCATGAATGCCACTCAAAATTCATCTCATACATCAGTTTGCTTAGGGACAACAAAGCAGATCAGTCAGCAAACTGAAGACGCAACAGAGAAAGAGCACTCAACATTAGCTGAAACCTCTCTCGTTGAGATTGATCAACACCAAAGGGATGGCTATGAACATGTGATGGAAGTGCAGGCAACGAAAGAAGGAGTTCAACGTGAGAAGAGAGTCAAATCTAGGAAATCCTTTATTCCCAAACACCTCAGGAGAGAAGTTAACAAAGTGGAACTTGATGGATTTCACAAGAGGGTGAAGAGGGTTCCTAAGGATATGTCTTTTGTGGATGCATACTATAAGTATAGACTTGGTAATTTTTTCAGAGAGAGCAGAGAGACATATGAGGACATTGAGCAACTATTCAACAAGGTCTGTCGTAAGCCTAAGAGGACTCTGAAGAAGGAACAAGATCCTGGAAAGTTCCTGATTCCATGCTCTATACAAAACCATGATTTGTCAAACGCCCTCTGCGATACTGGATCTGCAGTTAGCATCATGTCCATAGACACTGCTGACCTATTAGGTCTAAAGATGGAACCTTCTCAAGATAGTTTCACTTTCGTGGATAACTCCAATGCAAACTCAGCAAGCATGATCAGGAATGTTAAGGTGGAGATAGGAGACTGCACTATTCCTGTGGACTTTCATGTTTTGGAGATTTAATCAGGCAAGCCATCTTCTCTTCTTTTTGGAAGAGCCTTCATGGCTACAGTGGGAGCAGTTTGTGATCTAAAGAAGAATAGGATGTGCTTGACTAACATTGATGAAGGAGTCTACTACGATCCTGTGGACAAGACCAGAAGCAAAGACTTTATCTCTTGAATAGAGCTGTCTGACAATGAAGCACACACAGCTGATTCAACTCGCGAGCCAGCAAAACCAGAATCAGCATCGATCAATAATCAACCTTCGGCATCGGTCGACAAGCAGCCTTCAGAATCGATCGACACAAAACTTCCAGCATCAGTCGACACCTTCCATATTTCAGAACATGCCGTGACAGAAACGTCTAAGTCTGGGGAAAGGACCAGGAAGAGGAAGAAGAAGAAGAGGAAAAAGAATATAGATGCTGATTTCCTGTCACTAGTTCCTTCACAATGCCAGGAGGGAAGTCTTGAGTGTAGAATACGCTGCAGAGGAGGTCATGAACCTTTTACCAAGGTTAGAGTGCTATGTGATCATGAGATGAGAGATAAACGGGAACTTTCTGCATGAGCTTTCATCAACTGCATCAACAAAATGAGGAAGAGGGACACTGAGACTTGTTTTGGAGCAAGTTCACATTCTCATCCAGACTAGATCAGATCTCCAGAAGTCAAGCTAATGACTTAAAATAAGCGCTGAGTGGGAGGCAACCCACTGTTAGGGAAAAGATCTCAAGCAGACGAGTTTGCACAAGAATCGACGAGTTCTGCATCAGCATCGACCGACACTTGATACTGTCGATCGACAGAGCATCACAAGTATTGATCGCCACTTCATTGTGTTGATCTATACTCAAATCAATGGCAGGTATACTCGCGAACCTTATTAAATATCGTCCTTATGGTTTATTTTCCCACCAATCTTAGACTGTAAAACACTAGTCATAGTGTTGTTTAAGTCTGGGGGAGGTTCTACTAATATTATGTTTGAGTTAGATATTTAGAATAGGGACCCGAGTAGACGATTTCCTTGAATATCGACCGATTAGAGCATGTCGATATCGATCGACAGTACATCACCTGCATCGACCGATGGTAACGTTTTTCCATCGATCGACACCTAATCCGGTCAGGTATATCGATTCTACTTGTTACTTTGTGTACTTATGATTTATATTCTCAACATAACTCTGGCTGGATATACACTGGGGACAGTGTATAATTTAAGTCTGGGGGGATGTTTACTGATATTGGTTTATTGTGAGTCTTATAAAATGTTTTTCAAAAGTTTTTATTAAGTCAAGAAGGGGATAATGAACTTATTAGATTTATGCTTGTTATCTAACCACTCTTTAGCACCATTCTAGACTTACTGATTGCAGATAGTACTAAAGATACTAAAGTGAATCAACCTGTCAACTATCAACACTTGCTGAGATTGTTTGAAGGAACCAAAGCTGACCTCCAACACTAAACCTGACTCAAGTGCTTGTCATGGGGCTTGGTATACATGGGATCGGATTCTTCAGACAAGTCTAGAAGGTCAAGCCTTGTGTAGATTTATCACCTTCTCTCTCTCCATTTCGACCCTAGATATATAGGTGAAAAACGAAAAAAAAGAAGAATATATATATATATAGGTTTTTAGTTAGGTGGAATCTGAACAGGACTTGGTGGCTACAACCATTAAGGCTTGCTTCATAAGGATTCTAACAAAAAGAATTCGAACGGGACTTGGTGGCGGCAATCATCAAGGTTCGATTCATATGAATTCTTGGATATAGGTCAAAAAGAAGTGAACAGGACTTGGTGGCAACCACCATTAAGTCTTGATTCATGGAAGCCTGTCCAATCTTGGTCAATGATCCTGCAATGGAAGCAGACTTTGACTGAGAGAGAAATAAGTAGAGAGAGAAGATATGAACTAACTTTTACCTGCAGGTCCAGATTCTTGTTTGAGAATCCTTGCATCTTGTGATCGATACTCCCAAGGTAAAGCCTACACTTTTATTTATGTTAAGAAATGTGGTTGGTAGAGGGGAATGTCAGACAAGATTTTCTAAGTTGTTGGCTAGGTGAATTTGGTTGCTAAGCTAGGATATGGTATAATGTGCTTTTGTGATTAGGACTTTTTAGATGTGGATTGCAATATTGTAGATGTGATGATTCTAAGTTTTAAATCAGGTGAGTCCCTGCTGTTTTCAAACCTCTTTCAGAGAGACTGTCTGTTGGTTTTGCTTGAAGACAAGCAAAATGGTAAGTCTGGGGGAGTTGATCGACCATGAATTTTACCCATTTTTAGCCATGGTCTATAGGTGTTTTTATATATATTTACAACAATATAGAGTCAATTTAGATTATTTACATGATCAGGTACGTTTTGGAGAAATATGGTGATTTTGGTGTGTTTTGGAGCCTTTTAAGTGCAGAGCTGCGCAGACGCGTCAGATGTTTAGCTATGGATGGAGACCTTCCCACCGTTAGATTGGGCCTATCTTTTTGACACAAGATATAGCTTTGAGTTAGATTTCCAATACCACCGGTTTCAGGTCAATCCAACGGTTAGATCAGAAGTTATGCCCGTTTTACTGAAGAGTGGTCAGTCTGTCTCGCGAGAGAAGGCTGTCGAGAAGAGGAATGTATATCGATCGATGGGTAAGCCTTCATATCGATCGATATGGATGCCATAATTTGGGCTGAGTATATTTTATGACTAATTGAAGCCCAGAAGTAACCACAAATTACCAGAATGCCCTTGAACGACCATAAACCCTATTTATGTTATTCTAAGCCATTGTTGACGGCTACGCTTTTCTTTACACTTTTCTTTACTCCATTATTCTTGTTTTAGGGTTGGAGAGAAGATAAATTCTCCTTCAGAGATTGATTGGAACTCCATTGGTTTTATTATTGCTTTCTATTATATTATATTATTCAGACTATGATTTGTGTTTCTTCTATCATGTCTGAGTAATTCATCTTGTTAGGTTTAGGGATTTCATGAGCTTAATGTCAAACTGATAATCAATTAGGATTGCTAGGTTGTCTATAGAACTTCTACACCAGGGTGATTTGTAATACTAGGATCTGGAATAGTTTTATTCATATGAAAGTGTGACTGATTGTTTGAACCTAGAATCATAGGACAATTGAGATGCACCAAAGTGCAGTCAATTAACGGAACCCGAATCCTACTGGATTAGATACTTAGGCGCATATGAGAATTTGGTCTAAGAGTCTAGTTGAACATAATCGATTAGGTCGTTAATGCTTGGCTGAGGAAGTATCGATCGATGCTCAGACCATAGCATCGATCGACACTCACTTCTTGTTCGCATGCGAAAGCTGGAACAAAGAATTAGACATATGATTAGTAATTGCTTGAGAGAGATGATTACTTGCTTATCATAATCGAGTTCTAGATTGAATCTATAAACCCTTAGCATCCTTGAATTGTAGTTTTGAATCTCTTGATTGATAAATCCCTAAGTCAAGCTATTTCTTATTATTGTTTACAACCTCAATCAATCGAACAACTGCCTTGTTCATATTTCTTTATTTACTGTTTTAATATTGATTGCCTAGCTTAACGTTGATTTCTATAGTCTATTGTGTGCCCCTGCTCTCTGTGGATTCAATCCCTAAGTACTACAATTGAACCTCTTATTTGAGAGAGTAAGATCACTCCTTAGGGTAATTTGAGTGATATCAGAAAGTTTCTCTTCTATTTCCAGCTCAAATTTTAGTAAAATTTTAGAATTCCGGTTAAACATTAAAATTTTAAACAACATCACTTCGTTGAGGATTCACAATCGAGACTTTATGTTTTTTTTTTACAATGGAAAACTATTCTATTACTCAAACTTGAGGTGGTCTGGGTAACCAGACCGGAATAGAATAACCAATAAAATGAAGCTCTCTATGGAAAGATCTTGCTGTCCTAGCTAGAGAGTCTGAAATCAGATTTTGCGCTCGTGGAATATGAGTAATCTTGAAGTCCGGGAAACATATCTGCAGAGTCTCTATCCTCTCCAATTTTGTAGCAAAGCTTGACCAAGCATGGGGTTTCTTAATCATGGCGATCAAATCCTTGCAATCCGTTCTAAAGCTCTGACATGTCGAGTATTGTAGCATACTCTCCATCGCCCATCTTAGTGCTTCTACTTTTGAGTGCAGAGCAGACTCTCACCAAATTTAATTCTGTGTCCTCATAAATTGAACATTTCCCAAGATGTTTATCCAAGCCCATCCCACCCGCTGAACTATGCTGTATATGTCCATGATCCATCTATCATGCAAATATTAACCAAGCTTAAGACTTAAGGTTCATTACTACTATAATCTTGTGAGGTTGGTGGCACCATCTCGTTTGCATTAAACCATGCTTGACACTCACTCTATGCATAGCTCTAAAGGATCTCTATCTATTTTCCTAAAAAGTTTATCATTCCTGGCCTTCCAAATGTACCAGATTATCCAGGGATAAGGATCCCTATCTAAATCTGGCTCAACAATATTGTTTTTCCTCCACAAGAGATAATCCATATTAACATAGATACTCGAGACAGGAAAGATATTTGGACTCGTTGGCGTCGATGATAAGGCCCAAACTTGTAGAGCTCGTGGGCATTCAAAAATTGCATGAGTAACAAATTCTTCTGGTTCTCCACATCGGGGACAATAGTTATCACATCTCATGTTACGCCTTATCAAGTTCTTTGTTACTGTCACATGATCTGTTATCAATTGCCATATAAGATGGCATATTTTCTGTGGGGATTTTATCTTCCAAGCAAAGGCTTAAAGCTTTGTTATACTGAATTCTACTATTCATTCTCTTCCTCAGGCTTTAATAAATTGCGAGCTACCCAGTATCCTGATTTGACCGTGTAATGGCCATTCTTCGTGTAGTTCCAACAGAAAGTGTCACGGCGATGAGCTGAGCTTATGGTCAAACTCCGTATGAGAGGTATATCTTCAGGGGCCACATAATTCTCCAGTAGTCCAACATTCCATTCCTTTGATTCCTGATTAATAAAATCGCTGACTCTCATGTTCGGATGTAGGACTGGGGCTAAAGAACGAGCCGCTGACCTCATATCCTGAGTGTATCTTATGTCTGATTCCCAATAATAATAGCTTCCTAGCTGCTGAGATACTGGTCTACACATATAAAGGACTACTTACAGAGAGTGTTCGTAAGGGAGAACTCATTCTATAGTATTTTCTCCTCAATCCTCTAGCCACCAACGAATCAGGGTATTGGACTAGCATCCATAGTTGTTTTGCTAGTAAAGCCAGGTTAACTCATGGATCATACGGATATCAATCCCACCTTCCTCTCGTGGTAAGCAGACCTTTTCCCACTTTGTCTAATGAATTCCTCTCTTCAGGAGGGGGGGGGGGGGGAGGGTTTGAACTCCACCAAAATTGTGCAATGGCACTTGCTAGGTTTTCACATATCTCCAAAGGGAGCAAAAAAAGTAGACATAACATATGTCGGGAGAGCTAGCAAAATAGATTTTATCAACACCTCCTTTCCTCCTTTTGAAAGCCATCTACCTGTCCATCCATTCACCCTATGCATCAGTTTTTCCTTCAGAAATGCAAAAAGTTAGCATTTTAGCCGCTAATATCTTCTGGAATTCCTAGATAAGTTCCCATTCCTCCTTCATTCTGAATTCCAAGAGTATCTTTGATCTGCTGTCTAACATTTGCGTTAATTCTCTTACCAAAGAGTAGAGAGGATTTCTCAAAGTTAATGCATTGTCCCGATGCTTGTCCGTATTTCCTGACTACTTTCATCACTTCTTCACATTCACGGGGCTCCGCCTTACAGAAAAAAAGGCTATCATTAGCAAAGAGAAGGTGGGATACTGAGGGACACGTGCGTGTAACGCGTATCCCCGTTATCTTCCCTTTGTTCTCTACATGATTAAGAAGGCTAACGAAAACTTCCGTGGCATAGAATAAAGATGAAAGGAGACAAAGGATCTCCTTGACGTAGACCTCTCTCCGGGACAATATTTCCCCGTGGTTGCCCATTCATGAGCACCTTGAATTTTACCGAAGTAATGCACCTCATTATCCAGGTAATCCAGATTTTAGAAAATCTCATTTTGCACATAACCGCTTCAGTGAATGACCATTCCATTCTGTCATACGCTTTACTCATATCCGTCTTAATGGCCATCCTTTTGTTCCTTCCGCTTGGTTTAGTTCTCAAAGCATGGAACATTTCTTGAGCGATCATAATATTATCCGAGATCTGTCTTCCAACAACAAAAGCTGACTGGGTTTCTGCAATTCTATCTGGTAGAATTTTCTTTAGTCTCTGGCATAAGACCTTAGAGATTATCTTAAAATTGACGTTACACAAGCTAATGGGTCGGAATTGTGTCATCTCATTAGGCCTAGTTGTCTTTGGGATAAGACAGATATTTGTGTCATTCAAACCATTCGTCATCACTCCATCTAAAAGGAATTGATTAACAATATGAGTTAAATCTTCCTTTATAATATCCCAGAATTTCTGATAAAAGAGCGCGGTCATCCCATCTGGTCCAGGAGCCTTTTCTGGATGCATAGCAAAGAGTGCTAATTTGACTTCTCATTTAGTGACCGGAGCTGTAAGATCATCATTTATTGACTCAGTAATCGTTGTGGATACCTCAGAAAGCGCTTCTTCTCTATCTTCTAGATTAGAGGACTCAAAGATTTGCCTAAAATAACTAGTAGCAATGGCTACTAGTCTTAACTCCTCTTCCACAATATTCCCAGTTGCATCTAAAAGTTCTGTGATTTTATTACTTGCTCTCCTTTGCTTTGTTAATGCATGGAATTTTTTTTTGTTTCTATCGCCCTCTCTAAGCCAGAATACTCTGCTTTTTCGCTTCTAAAACATCTCTTCTGCCTTAAGAGCATCAGATAGTTCCTTTAACGCTTCTACTATTTCCTCGGTTGTAGCATCATCACTCGAGTACAGGCCCTCCCCCTTCTCTTTTAGTTCCTCAACTTGTTTTTTTCTGAGTTCAAATTATGGTGTCTCCTCCTCTCACCCAAGGCTTTCCGGCAGCTAGAAATATGTTCCATAATACTTGCATCTAGGGGAAGATCTGGAGACTTCCATCCCTCGAGAATGACTTGCCTTAGATCCTCATTATCCAACCACCTTTTATCAAATTTGAATTTTTTAGATCTCCTCGTTGGCTTTGTGAGTATGTCTGCTAAGACCTGACGATTATCCGATCCCCATAGCCTCATATACTTTACTGTAGAGTGAGGAAACTTCTCGTGCCAATCCTCATTTCTAACAGCTCTATCTAGGCGGCATCTGACAGTTGTTCTTCCTGCTCATTTTCCTATCCAAGATAGCATGTTCCCAGTAAATAGAAACTCCAGTATCCCACAATCGCTTAACATCTGTCTAAATGGTAGAATCGAGCTGTCAGAACGTTGTCTCCTTCCTTCCTTTTCATTATGACCATTGATTTCATTAAAATCTCCTATCATAAACCAAGGTCTATTTCTTGTTGTTGAGAAACACGTAAGACGTTCCCAAACTTGATCTCTTCGTTCCAAAACAGAGTCACCATAAACAAATGTCATTAAGACTTTTATTCCATCAATGACTGCCTCAATATCAATCATGAACAGAACATTAATTTGGAAATCATCCATGTAAAATAAAGCTAAACCTTCACTTTGACCAAGAGGCTCAACAGTGAACAATCGGTCATATCCCAGATCAACTTGAATGTTTTGTAGCAAAGACTTCTTATTCTTTGTTTCTGAGAGGAACAGTTTTCATGTTTCTGATGCATCTCCTTCAGACATTGACCTGTGAGGTCATTTCCTATCCCTCGACAATTCCAACTGAGTGTCTTCATAGGTGAAGACACAAGTTAGTGCCTGGTGTTTCATGAAACCAAAAGCATCAATGGATGAATAGTTCTTCATGTTCCGTGTGTCCATATTTTAAAGTGAATTCAATGAAATTCTCTTTTTAATAAAAACTCCAAAACAATGCTTAGAAAAACAGAGTAGAGCAAGTCTTTTAATTTCTTTTAAGAAAAAGAATAGCCCGAAAGCAGAGCTATTTAGCAAAGGCTACTAATTCTCAAGTCAATAGCAAAGTAGGTTCTTAATGTTAAGATCAAAGATATGTAGCAAAGGCTAACATATATTATTGAGAACGTAATCTCATCACCACCCCCGTATTCCACAGCTCACTCATGTACGAGGGAAAGACCTTGGTGTCAGTTGAGAGGAGAAGCAATGATCCTCCGGTGACGTAACCACAAAGATCGTACGTTAATAAGCTCTAGCCAAAACGATCCACCTTAGAAAGCTGATTCAGGTCTGGGAATGTGTTACGGATACACCAAGGAGCGTCCCACCGTAGTTGAAGCCCAAGACAGAAAACGTAATGATCAAGAGATCAGAACTAGCGGGTTCTTACCAAAACGACTCTCAACCATCGTAACACAGGGACGTCATTTAACAGGGAGCAAGAGACAATGATGAAAGAAGAGATGGTAGATCTGGTACAAGTGGATAGGCGGACAGTGAAGAATAACAGCGTCGGATTGAGGAAGCAATGATCTATGGCCGAAGGACAACAGATCGCCGAGTCTCAAAGATCTCAATGAAGAGTTTAGACTTGAGGAGGTGGAGAGGCAACGGATGTGAACGCCAGTACCGTCAAGGAAAGGAAGACCGGCTGATATCTACGTCAATGGACGTAACAGTCAGATGAATATCGAAATTTCAATGAAAATTCTCGATTTGTGAAGCCGCCTCCATATCGAGACTTTATGTTTGGTGGTTTGATTACACAAACTTAAATTTTAACCTTTAATCATCATCATGAATAATAACCCTATATTCATGTGTTATTTAAAAAAAATGCAATTAGAATACTTTGCAATTTTAATATTATTAAAAAAATTAATAACAAATCAATTTTAATAGTAAATTTATTGTTCATATAAAATTATAACAAAAATCTGTTGAAAAATATAAAAAATTTACCAAAAATTTCAAATAAATAATGTATTAAATTAGTAACTAAGAGATTCAAAGTCATATAATTTTCCAAACTCAAAAATAGGTATGTAATTTTCCAAATTTATCTTGACCAAATATACAATTTTGATAAGAAATATCTGAAACTAAGAATGATCTTATTTCAAATTTTACAAAAGATGAAATAATAGATTTTAAATTATAATTTTTTGCAGCACGAAAAAACGATTTATGATGCGAAAATTAAAATAGTATAATATTTTGAGAATCTTGATTTAATAACAAAAAGAATCAGAAAACTTAATACCATATCATCAAAAACATCTTATATCAATAAGGTTTACTAAAATAATATGATAGATGCTACTATGTATAAAATTTACAAAAATAATAGGGCTGAACTACTTAAACATAATAAAGTATTAACTTATAAAATCCTCCGATATACTATATTGATAGATGCTAAAGTATTTTTTAAATACAATATGAAAATGTAAACTATCCTAAACAATTATCATTTCTAATTTTTATAGTATAGATAAAAATAAAATTTTAAAATTTTATTGTAAGCAAACTGTATATTTTTTAAAAAAATTGTACATGATTTTTTATTTGATTATTTCAGATGCTGAATTTACTGTACGTAACTCGAAAATAATTAATAACAAAATTTAGTGTATATAACAATTTATTATATATTAATAATGTCGAATAAGAAACGTATAACAATAATATTATAGAATTGTAAAATATA
This sequence comes from Brassica juncea, assembly GCA_018703725.1. Lineage (NCBI taxonomy): Eukaryota > Viridiplantae > Streptophyta > Magnoliopsida > Brassicales > Brassicaceae > Brassica > Brassica juncea. The sequence continues at coordinate 55,842,131 of CM031942.1, read as the reverse complement.
CAACACTAATATGTAAATCATATATTTAAATGTTTAAAGTAATTTCAAAATTATACATTTATAAAATGAAAATAATATATGCACAAATATGCGGATTAAACTCTAGTTGGATATTATTTTCCTAACTTTTAGAAGGATATACACATAGATATTAATTTGTGGCATATTATTTAATTCACGATTATCCTTTCAAATTTTAAAAGTGGATTTGTTTTATGACAATGAATATGATAAACAAAGTAAAATTATTAACCACATGTACTGTGATCTAAAATACTACAATTAGGCCTGGGCACGGATCGGATATCCGGGTTTTTAAAGGTATTTGTGATTTGCTTCGTATGTCACGGATATCTAATTTTTTGATTTGCTTTGCTTCAGTAAAATACGAATATTCGGAAAAACGGATATCCGGAAAATAAACAGATATTTGCGGATATTTACGAATACTTACGGATATCTCATCTGTTTGGATTAATACAAATAACCTTAAAAATTTGATACAAATTTATTTTGTAAATTTTTTTTTTGCATGATATAAAGGATAAAAATTAAAAGAAGTAGCAAATCTACATATTTTGTAAATTTTTTAAACTTAGTTAACAATTATAATAACACAAAACTTAAGAAAAAAATATAATTGTCATAAATTTTTTCTCTTCTTTTTATGTAATAATTTTGTATAACTAATAATATAAATAGAGTTTTTCAAATCATATGTTAGAATAATAATTATAAAATTTTATACATTTAAATTTTTAAATATAATCAAGATATACTTATATTTATATATTGCCGGATCGGATATTCGCTTCCTAAAATTTTAGTATTTGTGATTTGCTCGATTTTAACGGATATTGAGTTTTAGTATTTGCTTTGCTTCGAAAGTTAACGGATATTCGGAATTTTCAAATCGAATCAAAACGAATAACGAATCGAATCAAATTTAACGAATAAAATACCCAGCCCTAACTACAATATCAGCAAAACTTGCATTAGAATCGAGACTAATATATATTCATTTGTCAGAGCATAGTTTCCAACAACATATACATGTGTGATTTAATATATTCCAATTTCAGTGTGCTTTTTTTATCAAGAAAATATATGAAGCATATTTTACTTATATCATTCGATAGGACGTAGTCTTACATCTACGATTATTTTAATCTTCTATAAAAATAATGACTGATTTAAAAGTGTAATATCTGAATTGTTTATTATTTGAATATAAAAATTGGTTTAAGGACAAATTATGCTGTCGCAGGGATCTTGGCATAAATTCCTAAGCCTTGCAGCAAAAATGTAAGAACTGACATGTACGTGTCTTACAGGTTATCAGTAAGAATTTGATATGAAGATTGAAGATGTTAGTTATACGTTGAGCATTTTCTGTTTATGTTTGTATGGACTGTCGTAGTTTTTGAGACTATGATCACTTAATCGATAACGTATGTTTATTCTGTTTTAATATTTTTTGATGAATAGATTTGCTATTTCAAACTTGTCATCTTCACAATATTTGTCATGCGGAGGTCATGATTTGTTCACCGCTTAATTTGCCTTAGATATTTCATTTCAAGTAAAAGGAAGACATGTTTAGTAAATAATTTTAGTTAATAGTCAAAACATCCACCACTACATTGAAGTTAATATAGAATAGATAAAGTTGATAAAAAAAAAATTTCTTTTTTTTTTACTAAACTTCATTCCTTTATTCATTTCTTCTCCAAGGGAGATACCGTTTCCGAATACAAGGAGTTGATAAGAAAATAAGGAAGTAAAACAATGACTGCGGCTAATATAAAGAGAAAACCTAGAGAAGCAAGAAAGAAGTGAAGAATTCTGGTCCAAGATGAGGATGCTATCATACGTCGAAGTAACGAAACCACAACTGTAAATAAGTCTATGTCGTAGAAGTGGAGTGGTGGGGACTTTGCGTGGTGAGAGGCAGGGCAGTATTAGCTCGATCCAAACCAAACAGCTTTGCCTTAATAATCTTCTTTACCTCTTTAACTAGAAGCAGAAATGGTCTCCTAGAAGAACTGTGCAATCTGGAGTTCCTCTCCTTCCATAGAACATTGACAATGGCTTGTACATACAAGAAGATTGCAAATCGTTTTAACCTTAGAATTTGAAGAGGAAGACGGGAGCCACCGAATTATAGCTTCAAAATCTATTGGAGGATTGAGACCGGAGCCACTGAAAAAGAAATTCCAAACTTCCCGAGAGTAAGAGCAAATTTATGTAACTTTGACCTGAGGCTCAGATGTGAGAACACATTGGTTAAGCTCAGATTAGAGGTCCTATTATCTAAGCATGAAGCACCTTTGATGAAGAGCCAGTCTGGTTTGGGAGATCCCCAAATAACTTTACGGAGAATAAATGTGGCAACACAGAAAACATAAGACGGAATCATATGGCAAAATATTTTATGTACAGTCGGTGCTGAACGTCTAATATCAGTATTATAGTCACGTACTTTTCACAGTGTTCTTTTCCGACAGCTGTGTCTGAGACAAATTAGATGTGGGTTCCAGATGTTGCATTAAAAAACTGCCTGCATAATGGGAGGTTAGTTAAGAGAATGCTATGTTTGTTTGTAAACTCAATATATCAACCGCATGGGAGAGAGGTTTTGTCTAACTGCAGGAGAGAAAAGGAATATTACGTTTACTCACCACCAACAACCTTTGGATTGATGCTAATGACCAACACAACTTTTGGCTCAGAACCATAGCTTTCAAATTTGTCATGAAATGCAAAAGCTAAACCAGTCAAAAAGAGTTACTACCTTCACATCCCTGTAAAGATTCAATAAAATTGCCATGAAGAGGACGAAAACATTCATGGTTGTAAAAGATAACAGCCATGGGAATCCCAAATGTAGCGAGTAATACGCAAAGTAGGCATAACACGTTGTGCTCCTGATTGCAAAAAGCTCACCAAGTATATCTTGCAATTTTAGAAGTGGTGATTGGTTAATATGATTGAAAAAGGCCTAATTATAGAGAAGATATAGAAGATTAAAAGAATACCAGGTAACTGTTTGCTGGTATTTGCCAGTGCCAGAAGCTGGTCATAGTCAAGGAATCCAAATATTTCAGTTTGTATTGACTTTATCGAATCCGTGATTTCCAAAAACGACATACCATCATAAAATTGAATGGAGACAAGGGCATCGGAGAGTCGGAAGTTATTATTGCTTCATGTAACATCAAAGCCACTTAGAGAATAAACACAATAAATAAACAGATTTCGGAGTTGTAAGCTTTGTATTAATCATAAATAAGAAAAGACGATGGTTCGCCGGAGTTACCTTTTCATCCACCTTGAGCATGTCTACACCCATCAGCTCACTGCCTTTCTCGATGTTCCTTGCCTCCTAAAACCTACGAAGACGGACCTCGGCCGTGTTTGAGCAGCGACCAGCCTTCGAATCGGCAAGAAAAGTGTAAAAATTCGCCATTGGTAGAGTTATTGCTTAATTGTGATTGACGTTTGGGATTTCGTTGCAGTGCGTCTGTCCATCGCAGGGAAAGAACACTTTTATAGTCGGTGCTTTGAATGGTTACCTTGGTGGATGATAAGGCCGAGTTAATGCAAAAGAGTGGTAGGAACGACGTTAATGCTTGGATAAATGTATCTTCTAGGCAAAATCTGAAGACGTTACAGAGACATTGGTCAGAGGTTTTGAAATCCCAAGAGCCACGGTGATAGAACGCAGCTAAGAGCAAAATTATTGGTAGGGACGTCGGTAGGTTTCTTAATTTTTTTTTCGTTTTTGTTCGATTAAAAAAAAATTAAAACGAATCAATCGTGGACCGCCACGTGTCAGTGGGGCCCGCGAACAGAACAAGGACCAACTCAAAAAGTCTCTTAATTAACGACTTCTCCCCCTTGGTTTTGATGATTTGGTGGTTCCCACCCCCCCTCTAAGGACCGACCGATAATGTTGGTCTAAGTTGTTAACAAAAGAGAAAGAAAACTATTTTAAAAGAAAAAGAAAACGAAAACCCTATTATCCGTATTGGGTCTAGATTGATTAGAGAATATCTATATTATTAAAACTCAAGTACAAAATTGGAGTGTTTGGAAACATGAATTGCAGTTTAAAAAGAAGGTTTGTTTGGAAACATAGATAACAACATTAAATGAGAACTGTTTGGAAACATGGATAGTAATATATTTACTTCCTTTTATTTACACATTTAGTAATTGCATTTATAATAAATTAGGTATTTCTTTTTTTTTAATTTTTTTTATTTACAGATTCTACCACTACATTTATAAAATAAATTTAAATTAATTAATTACAATTCCAAACTTATCTAAGCAAATTGATATTCATATATTGATCATTATTAAATATTGTAAAATTATTACTAAATAAAAAAAATTCTATTTCACTTAATTTAGCCAAACACATAAAAATAATTTTTTATTTGTTTACGAAATCAGTTAGGCATAGACATTCGGGTACCCATTTAGGTACGAGTCGTTTCTTTCGGGTATAGATTTTTTGGGTTTTGAAATTTCTTTTTAGGTACTTCCTTTTTGTGTTTATTTTTATTTACAGATTCTACCATTGCATTTAAAATCAATTTAAATTAACTAACTACAATTCCAAAACTTATCTAAACAAATCAATATTCATATATTGATCATTATTAATATTGTAAAAATATTAGTAAATAAAAAAAATTTCTATTTAACTTCATTTAGCCAAACACATAAAAATATTTTTTTATTTGTTTACGAAATCAGTTAGGCATAGACATTCATGTATCCATTTAGGTACGGGTCGTTTCCTTCGGGTATATATTTTTTGGGTTTTGAAATTTCTTTTTAGGTACTTCCTTTTTTTATTTTTTTTATTTACAGATTCTACTACTGCATTTAAAATCAATTTAAATTAATCAATTACAATTCCAAAACTTATCTAAACAAATCGATATTAATATATAGATCATTATTAATATCTTACAAATATTACTTAATAAAATTTTCTATTTCACTTAATTTAGCCAAACACATAAAAATATTTTTTTATTTGTTTACGGAATCTGTTATGCATAGATATTTGGGTACCCATTTAGGTACTGGTCATTTCTTTTGGGTATAGATTTTTGAGTTTTGAAATTAAACCATGTTTGGATATAAATTTATGTGTGAGTTTCAAGTTGGATCCGCCGGGTCTGTTTGAATTTTGTTCTGATGTATAGGAAACTAAAAATATTCAAATAACGAATGTATTTGAAAATGAATCGGATATTTGAACCAAAAATAATGGCTGCACGTAACAAAAAAAAAAATCAATATAAAAGTATTGTACATTTGGATTCAAAATCATTTCTTTTAACAACTAACTACACAAATATGTTGATTTGTATAAAATTTTAAATTACAATGTAAATATTTAATTAATATAGAAATATGTCACATTGTTTAAACAAAATATCAATATAAAATATTGTACATTTGCATTCTAAAATCATTTATTTTAACAACAAGCCAAATAAATATGTTGATTGGAGAGGGAATAAAACAAAACCAGAAAAACACATAGTCTACCAGAGAGACTCTATGTGTCGAATTTATTATAAAGAAAGTTTTACTAAGATAAATACATTCAATAGTTACAAACAAATAATATATTTCATAAAAGTGAAAAATAATACCCGCCCTTTCAAGGACGGGTCAAAATCTAGTTGCTTATGTTAAAAAATCATTCTACCAGCCTTGAAAGAAAGTTAAAAAAACACGATGATATGTAGGGCTCACTTTAATAAGAGAACTATGACCAGAAAATAATTCATTGTTGCATCATCGAACGTTCGAAACAAAGCGAAAACAGAAGGACACGTGTCCAAAACGCCCCTCCTTCATTGATGACGTGGATGCAGGAGGAGAGAGGCAATCCAACTTTATTGTAATAGATTTTTATTATAGTTTCATTTCGCGCAAGACGCAGATCTCTACATAGTATACAGATTGTTAAAGAAATTTAAATTCGTGAACACATATTGTTCTTAGAGTAACATCAATGACACCGTTACAACATCAAATAACACAAAAATCTAGACCTACCGAGCCTACAATATGTAGTTTCAAATGACCTCAAAACGTTAGAGCAACAGTTTTCTTTAATCGGATTTGTTCAAATGACAGTTTACATAGATTCTTCTCAACTAAACATGAAGAGGAAAAACATCAGAAAAAAAAAACATGAAGAGAAAAAGATGGTACCAACTTTGTTGTTCCACATCCCATTGATATTCAATTTATGAAATTCCAAATTTAAACCAGAGATTCCAAAATTCAAAACAGAAAAACCAACAGAACTGGCAAACATGCATTTCGACCTAAGGGCGGAAAAAAAACAAGGGAAGGAAGAACGCTGAAGATGGTGTGAAGGTGTGATAAAAATCAGAAAACCACCACAAATCGAACAAGATGATCAATTTGATTGATGAGAAGTCAGTTGATATAATTAAGGGAACAATTGGAAGGAATAGAATATCAGAGAGGATGACATATAAATCTTTTCAAGAGGTGCCATTGCTATTTGAGGGAAAGTGTTGGTTAGAGAAGTCAAAAGATGTTGTTTACTTTAATAAGTGATGACATCATTTTTTAAAAGAGTCAAATCTTGTCAGTTAGACTGCATAATTAGAGCAAATCTGACCATCAGATATAACTTCTTTTTTTTCTATAAAACAATGATGACATCAGCAGCTAACAAAAAAAAACATGCTTGCTGTTATATATAAACTATGTGTTTTTCTGCGCTAATTTACATAAATAAAAGTTTTAAAATTTAAATTATATTCAAAAATAAAATTTGTTAATTTTAGATTTTATTATTTGCTTAAAATTTAATCTTGTTTTAATTTAATTATAAGATAAAATAAATATTTTATTTAAATTTATTTTTAGTAATATATATGTATATATTTAAAGTTATAATCTTGAAATATTTCTATCTATTTCTTCTAGTTAAAATATGTTAAATCAAATTCTATAAAATCAAGAGAACATTTTGATAGGTATATAATTATGAAAACATAAAACTAAATAATATTTTTAAAATTTTTTTATATTAAAAAACAAATGGTATTGAGATTAGAAAATTATAATTTTCTAAAAACTGCATAAAATTTTGAAGAATTTTGTTAGTAATAAAATTATATAATTATAAGAAGTAGAATTAACTAATGTTTCAAATATTATAAATTATTATTACATTTATATTTAATATTATATTATTTATTGTTATATTAATGATGATCTATTAATTATTACCATATTCTAAAAATTTATTAGAAATATAAAACAATATTAAATGTAAATGTTCATGTTACAATTAACTTTAAACCATGTCATCATTGTTAGTATGCATTGTCATCATTTTTTTTTTACAACCAAAGCTTCTCTGTTAGACACACAAAACTTAATTTTTGGCAAAAACTCAAAACTAGATCTATCTATGTTGGTAACTTCTCTAGATGGCTTGTCCTGGCATGAATATATTATATATACAACCATTATTATTTATTATAGCGTACGCAAGTAACGGAGCTTGAGGACAGATACCGTACACATCTCGTCCTGGATTGTAATTATTTATTGAATCTGTATCTTTAACAAAATCACATACAGATAGACGATCACTAACTTGATTAATAAAACACAGTAGATGATCACTAACAGAAAAATAACATTTAAAATGAAATGGTGGGGTTTTGATCTCGTGTTAGTGTTCCCGAATAGGTTCAAAAAACTTGTTCCAAGTGGCCAGCACGCGTGTGGTGGCATAGTTGTCTGCATCTTCAGACATAATAAACATGTAACGCCGACAAAACATTTTCAGACAATTAAGGAAAACTGTAGGCCTTTGTCCGATGATTCTCATCTCAGATTCAGAATCAACCCACTCATAGTATCCCGCGCAAATCACATTATAACTGAAAGACAATGTATTTCCCTTGAAAGGCTTTGAGTATTTACGTCACAATATATAGTACAAACTGTTCAGTGAAATAAGGGATACGCTTGATAATATACAGAGAATATACTGAGCATATCTAAACTAATAACAGATGATGTTTATCATCTAATACCCTCCCGTAGTTGCAGCGTGGGTTCAGTCACGCCTAAACTAGATCGAAAGCTTGTGAATAGTGTCGAAGGTAGCCCTTTTGTGAAGATATCTGCATATTGCATTGATGATGGAATGTGAAGAACGCGGACCTGGCCCATCTGGACCTTTTCTCGCACGAAGTGGATATCTATCTCGATGTGTTTAGTTCGTTGGTGTTGAACTGGGTTGGTTGAGAGGTAGACTGCACTGACGTTGTCACAATAAACCACTGTTGCACGTTGGAAAGGCTGTCCCATTTCCAGTAGCAGATTACGTAACCAGCAAGCTTCGGCTACGGCATTAGCAACACCTTTGTATTCTGCTTCTGCGCTTGATCTGGAGACAGTGGGCTGCCGTTTTGCAGACCAAGAAACAAGATTATCTCCGAGGTAGAGGCAGTAACCTGATGTTGACCGTCTGGTAGAAGGGCACCCTGCCCAATCAGCGTCCGAATAAACTGTGAGGGCTGTCTTTTGTTGTTTGAGAAGTTGCAGGCCGAGGTGTTTTGTTCCTTGAATGTAGCGAATGATGCGTTTCAAAGCAAGGAAGTGGCTCTCGCGAGGGTTGTGCATGAACAAGCATATCTGCTGGACGGCGTAAGATATATCTGGCCGAGTGAAAGTGAGATATTGTAAGGCTCCAGCAAGGCTTCGATATTCAGTGGGGTTGGGCACTGGTTTGCCGTCGTCGTCAGCGAGCTTTGACTTCATATCCACTGGCGTCGCACAAGGCTTACAGTTACTCATTCCTGCACGCTGAATAATGTCCTCGGCATAACGAGTTTGATTAAGGAAGATGCCTTTGTCATTGAATTGGACTGAGAGGCCGAGGAATGAGTTGATGCGTCCTTCGTCTGTCATCGGAAACTCTGATTTGAGGAGTTTGATGATGGTATCCTTGAGGTCAGTCGTCGAAGCCGTGACTATGATGTCATCTACGTACAAGATGAGATACGCTGTGCGTCCTTGGTGCCTGTAAACGAACAAGCTAGCATCGTTCTTGCTTTGCTTGAAACCATTTGTAGTAATGAAAGTTACAAACCGCGAGTTCCAAGCGCGAGGCGCCTGTTTCAAGCCATAAATAGAACGCTTGAGCTTGCACACATGGTTCGGTTTTGTTGGATTTACGAACCCGGGAGGCTGGAACATGTAGACATCTTCATCCAACGTACCATGCAGAAATGCATTTTGAGCATCGAGCTGATTGATGTCCCAATTGTTTGCTAGCGCCAGATGTAAAACGGTTCTTATAGTAGCCGGTTTCACCACTGGGCTGAAGGTTTCATCAAAGTCAACGCCTTGCTCCTGTGATTTTCCATTTGCGACGAGCCTTGATTTGTGTTTCTTGAAGACTCCAGCTGCATCAAACTTGTGCTTGTGGAGCCACATAGAGCGCACGATGTTAGTATTAGGTGGCCGTGGGACAAGATCAAAAGTATCATTGTTAATAATAGCATTGTACTCTAACTGCATAGATGGATTCCAATTCTCATCCTCTAGCGCTTGTGTATAGCTCTTAGGAAGTGGGGAAAACGTTTTTGTAATGAGCGAGAGTATCTGCTTGGGCTTTCTTATTCCATGTTTAGAACGGGTAGACATGGTGTGCCTTGGTGCCTCAGGTGCTACTTGAGCGACTTGAGTTGGCGGCTCCTCATGAGGTGGAATTGCTTCCTGTATTACAGGTGCAGATGGAGCTTCAAGAATCTGTCTAAAGTAAGGAAAAGGCTCATCAGTAGACAGAAAGTCATAATCAGTTTCTTTTTGAGTTTTAGAAATCTGATAAGGAAAAAAAATTTCATCAAAAGCTACGTGTCTTGAGAGAATTATTTTTCTGGTAGAAAGATCAAGACATCTATAACCTCTGTGATTTGAAGGATAGCCGAGGAAAATGCATTTGACGGCACGAGGAGAAAGCTTTTTAGTGAGGGAGTTGTTGGTGTTGGGGTAACAAAGGCATCCAAACACCTTTAGGTGAGTGTAAGAGACTGGTTTGCCAAAAAGAGCAGTGAAAGGAATTTTGTTTTGAATAGATTTTGAAGGGAGAAGGTTGAGAATGTGTACCGCAGCGTGGAGAGCTTCTACCCAGAAGGAAGGAGGTAGATGAGCTTGAAATAAGAGGCTTCGCACTGCATTATTTATAGTGCGTATCATCCTTTCGGACCTCCCGTTTTGCTGCGATGTGTAGGGGCAGGAGAACCGAAAAGTAGTCCCCTTTCTGGCTAAGAAGTCATGGAAATCGCAATTATTGAACTCGCCTCCATTGTCGCACTGCAAAGATTTTATATCTTTTCGAAACTGGGTTTTGACATAAGAGGAGAATTGGACATATTTTGAAAAAGTTCATGTTTATGTCTCAGAGGAAAAATCCAGAGGAAATGAGTGTATTGATCAAGAAATAAGACATAATATTTGATTCCACTCATGCTTGCAACAGGCGAAGTCCATAAATCAGAATGGATAATGTCAAAAGGTTCAGAAACAGCTGAAGTAGAAGAAGAGAAAGGAAGTTTTATTTGTTTACCAAATTGACAAGCAGAGCAAATATGTGAATGATCACGTTTATTACATGGTAAAACCTTTGAAAGAAGATGAGATAAAATCTGGTCACTGGGATGTGCAAGCCTGCGATGCCAGACGTTTGAAGAAGAAGCAATGAAAGCACTAGGATTTTGATCCTTTTTATTAGCGGAAGAAAGCATTGGATAGAGGTCCCCTGAACTGTTACTGCAGAGAATCGTCGTCTTGGTTCGAAGATCCTTCACAGAAAAACCGAAAGGATCAAATTCTATAGAACATGAATTATCTTTTGTAAAACGACGAACGGAAACAAGATTTTTGATTATTGATGGTGTAACAAGAACAGAGTTCAGATGCAGGGGACGATATTTAGTGTGAAAAAAAAGGAACCAGAAGAGTTGATAGGAATCCGATTACCGTTACCAACGGTTACAGCGTTTCCGATGCCAAGATTAACAATGGACTTGAGATTACCTGCCGTATTTGCAAGATGTGCTGTTGCACCTGAATCCATATACCATTGATTATCAGTAGGATCCATCAACGTCATGGTGTTGAATGCTTGTGCAAAATCCATAGTGGGCTCGATCTTTTGCTGAGTTGCAGGAGGAGTCTGGCCTTGCTGTTGCGGTCGCGGCCCAAGTAGTCCTTGCTGAGAGTAAGCAAACAGTGCCCATGGATTGAACTGCTGTTGGGGCCACATAGGATAACCGCTGGACCAGAGGGGAGTGTTCCATGGAGTGAACTGTTGACGAGACTGATTGTAATTGTTACGTCCTCGTCCTCTGTTGCCCCTGCCACGAAATCCCCTGTTTTGGTTACCACGATGTTGTTGTTGTTGAGCGACTTTTGTTTCTGGTGCTGCCGCAACGAGAGCTTTGGATGAAGAAGACGAGTCATCATGAGATTTGTTTGATTTCTTTCCTCTGTCTACACGATCTTCTTCCAAGATCAACATGGAGCGTGTCTCATCAAAGGTTGGGAAAGGTTGACGGTGAATGATTATGTTGATGATGTTGTCGAAATTCCCATTTAACCCGTTCAGCAAGTAAGTGACGAGCGTTCTTTCAGTGACAGGTGCGTTGACGTTGGCGAGGAGATCAGCAATGGATTTCATCTCTTGGCAGTAGTCATGAATGGACAAGTCGCCAATCTCTGTAGTTCGGAGTTTCTGATCAAGCTGGATGGCACGGGCTTCTTTGTTATTGCGAAAGAGATTCTCAATACGGATCCAGATCTCACGTGAGGTTCCTCCGGTTTTGAAAGTCGATTTGAACAGATTTTTGGATAGTGTTCCATAAATCCATAACTTTACAAGTCCGTCGCGTTTCTTCCAAGTTTCATCATTGTCATTGGCTGGAAGTAGGGTTCCGTCTAAGTGGCCTGAGACGTCAAAACTCTGGCAATGGGTGAAGAACAGTTCTCTCCAAGCATCATAATTGACTTCTTCCATGTCGAGTTGGAAAGGAACATGAGTCTTGATGTTCGTGACTCCGTAGGCGCGTTCGAGAGGAGTTTGTGGAGCAGCCATTGGAGGTGAGAACTGAGAAAGAGAGAGAGAAAATTTTGATGAAGAAGAGAAAAAAAAGAAAGAGATCGCAGAGCGATTGCGTGAGAGGTTCAGGAAAGTGAACGCTCTGATACCATGAAAGACAATGTATTTCCCTTGAAAGGTTTTGAGTATTTACGTCACAATATATAGTACAAACTGTTCAGTAAAATAAGGGATACGCTTGATAATATACAGAGAATATACTGAGCATATCTAAACTAATAACAGATGATGTTTATCATCTAATAATAACACTCTAGTTATTATGGTCTGACAAAGGTAAAACAGCATTCTCAAACTAGTAATTAGGGTTCTATACTTGATTAGAAGATAAATATGTAACGGCCAAGGGGATGTGTCATTTATTTAATGTAGATTCTTCGTCTTTTGACGATTTGATGACTAGCTTGTACGGCAGTTTTAACCCAATCCAACGGTCAAAAAGCTTCATGCTTTATCTAACCGTTCATTTGTATAGACTCGAGAAACTCATTTTGCTCTTCTATTTAAAACGCTCCGTTTTTCATTCACTCATCCTATTGATCACTTGCTCTTTACAGTTTAATTACACAGTCTAAGATTATAGCATCAAGAAGAAAGATGAGGAAGCTCGTAGGGTTTATAATGGGGAGACGGGTTCGACGAGTCTCTAGATGGGTTCTTGGGAAAACCCGGATCCGTCGTTCTGGATACAACCGGTTACACCCGACCAGACCCGCTCGGAAGTTGACACTACCGATCACCAAACTCAAAAACTGGAGCCAACGTCTCACACAAAGGTTCAGCCTATTGGGGTTTACCAAAGGATCCGAATGCAAACCTGACCTGGTTCCACGGGGGCACTTAGCGGTTTACGTGGGTCAAAAAGACGGTGAGTTTCGCAGAGTTTTGGTGCCCATTGTTTACTTTAACCATCCTCTGTTCGGTGAGTTGCTCAGAGAATCAGAAAAAGAGTATGGATTCCGACACGAAGGTGGAATCACTATACCTTGTCTGTATTCAGACTTCCAACGTGTCAAAACCCGAATCGCTTCCGGGTTGGATTCTCGGATATTTCCATGGAGTCGTCTTTGCAGCAGTTAAAGACGACCAATAAGAACATAAAGTTCAAAACGTTTTCATCTTTTCAATGCTTTGTTTTTCTACTGTTTTCTATCTTTCTACTTTTTTTCACTTTACTCTTTTTTTGTGGTAGTGTGTTATAATATAAGGTGGTAATGTAAATACTTGTTATTATCGTAAAAGCAATTATAATGGATAATGATGTGATTACACTTTAGTGGTAATGGTAAATTGCTTTTTTTTTTTGTGATGAAACCTCAAAGAAGATGCTAAGTGTAACACGATTCTTTTCTCTAATGGAGATTTTAGAGATCAATTGCTAGGATTTGTTTGTCGCTTGCTTATTCCCACCCAATAGGCTATTCTATAATTCGAATATTATACAAGAATGACAAGGATATATATCAAGAAAGTTTTTGTCTTTACTGGTAACATGTCTGACTTGGATACGAAACATTTTGATGTGAAAGATGTTCAAATCTAAAATGAGCGTCAGTTAGAACGTGATGCGATTGATATCCAGACGATAACTTTTTCATTTATATAATGAATTTTGCTTACTAATTGTTTTATGTTTACAAACGAAGATTGTCACCATAAATAATTAAATACTAATACAAACTATAAACTACAAGATTTATGATTAGTTTTGAGACTTTCTCAATTGTGTTCTTGTATATATATTCTACTTATATGCTATGTCTCTTTTCTCTCTTCTGAATTTTGTAAACCCAATATCTAAAATCGTTCAACTTAAAATGAATACTCTTTAATAAGCAACAACAAACAAAAAGAAAAACATAAATATTAATCTCTAAGAGGAAAGGACAATGTTAACTAAAGATAATACAATACCCGTACATTCCATCTATTCACCAGGGCATGATCAAAACATAATCTAGCGAAACATTAATTTTCTCTCCCAAATCTTTTTGAAATTATATATAAGGAATTAGTCTGGTCTTTTCATAATTTTGGGATACTGTCAGGTTAATAAAAAAAGATTATATATATATAGATTTTCAAATGAAACTTTAACAAAAATTGTTAACTAATATTTATGATATCGATCTGATCATACTGGTTCCATGTATATTTTGCCACCATTATGGCTGTGCCAAAATATGCATGCGACTAGCATAAATCCGTACTGAATCCAATATCTGAAGTATCACAATATGAAATTCGTTGGACTATTTGTTGAATCTGAAACCAATCCGATCTCTTTATTTCGGGTGGATTTCGAGTTTAGATTTGTGTTTCAGTTTTTTATGCTCATGCCTACATGCATGTATGAATTACGGAAAATAAGAAACAACGTACGGGTTCGGGTATGTTCTATAGGTATACAAATATACATTATTCAGACTAAATCATGGAAGTGATGCATGCCACGGTTCCTACCTTCTTGGAATACTAAGCTTTGCATTTATTTCTCCACTTGACATGTGCATATCGGCGAGATCTTTCATTTTCAGGTGTATTAGTCATAGATCCGTAACTGGACAAAAAAAGGTTGGTTTATAATTTTTCTTGAGTTGTAGATTAGATTGGTCCAAGTTCAAGAATTATCTTTGAGTTGACATTCATTTGCGTGTGTTGCCGTAACCATCAGCGGTTTTGGTCCATACAAAGAAAAATACAAGTACTTGTTTGTTGGATGATGCTAATAGTTAATGAGATAACGTTTCATTTAACATTTAATCAAATGAATGTATGCTTGTACATACACGTTTATAACTTCAAAACGGTTAAACTATACATTAAATTTATCATAACTAGTACTGATCCGATATGATAACTAATGTAGACTAATTGAATATTTTAATATTGTATATTAGTTTATTGTTCATGCATTATCTAATTATGTACCAAGTTTTTTTTTTAATATACCAAGTTTTTTTAGGGAATGCATTCTAATTCTTCCGTCTATTACAGTGTAATTCCAAAAGATTACATCAGATTTTCTCCAGTGTATTGGGAGTCCTTTCCAAATCTAACACTATGTACCGAGTTAATCTGATGAACAATCCCGATTTTTTCGGTTTTATACTTTTTATCATAAACATATGTCTAACAATAACATTAAGGCATACTATTTTCGACCTTCTGCTACACTCATTCACTCATGAGTCATGACTCAACAAGAATGTATAGTTGGGCTTTGCAATAATACACTAAAGGAAAAAGTAAGGTACAAAATGAACATTCCTTAACTTTTAATCATATGATAAATTTATTTCAGAAATACAGATTACAATGTATTTGAAGAAAAAATAGAGTTTACATGAAACTACTACAAACATACAAGAATTTCCAATACAAACAATATTTATTCCTCGTAATAGAACAACCAATTAGGTCGTATATACAACTTTGCATCATATATCATAGGATACTTGAATTAACTAGATCTATCCTTCAAAGACCAGAAGTAAATGGTACGTACGATGGAATCCAAGAGCTACCAGCAAGGAAACTACCAACAGTAAACCTTGAAGCCTCTGAGGCAGAACGAAGGACCCTAAACCCAGGCCAGGTGACCCGACCTGAAGTCGAAGCACCAGGACCCGTATTCTGAAACTCAGCATAAAACAAAGTTCTTAAAGCAAAGTTACCGTCCCACTCAAGCCACCCACGTGGATCGATCAAACCATCGAGAGAAGTCTTCATAAACACCGTCCTAGAATATTGTCTCCATGGTCGACCCAAATAAGTCTTGGTGGATCCCAAAACAGGTCGAAGATCTGAAGCTGCGGTGACCCGAGAGTTGTGGATAATAATACCCGTGTTTTGGTTTGGGTCGGATCTTCCTTGAGCAGTGATTGTGTTGGTGCGACTACGTGGACGACGTGCAAAGATGTTGCAGTTCTGGAGAACAGCAGCTGCATTTCCGAAGATGAAGTCCACGGTTCCATAAACATCGCAGTCACGGTAGAATTGACGGTTGGAATGAACGTAAAGTGTGTCTTGGTAACCTTCGAAGCTGCACTGGTAGAAAACAGATAGATCCGACCCGGATCTTAGAGCTACTGCTTGTGCATTGTTCGCACCTGCCGTGTTTCTAAATGTTATTCCACGTGCTATAAACCCGTCTCCAACCGCAGCTGTAATAATTTGACAAAAAATATAAAAATGACTACTTACTTTTCTAATTATGTCATTGTTGAATTATTACATAATCTAATAGATAATCATAATATGACTGGCATATTGGTAAAATTGGACAAATTATTTTAAAAAATACGGAGGTAAAGGAAAAATGATTAATTTGTAATTTTATAATTTAATCGTCAAATTTGTGAACTGACCAAGTGTTGTTTATAAAAAACATAAACCAAGCATAAAATGCAATTATATCGTTTAAATCTACAAAATAAAAGATTGAGTATACTTGTAAATATCCCACGACACGAATAAAAATTATTTGACTTGCCTTTTCTTAAAATTCTATGGAAATTTAATTTGCAAGAAAAATACCACCAACGACAACTAAAGACCTTAAGACTACCCATAGATTATCTTTGATTATGTACAACCTATAGGATGCGGAAAGTGGTTCTTTTATATCACTTTCAGTTTCGCTCCAATTTGGTGTATTCATGCACGTAACAATTTGCAAACCAAACCATTTAGTCTACATATCTCATGAGAATAAATAAAATAAATCCCTTTTTGTTTTGTAACCATACGTACCGACAGTAGCTGAATTAAACGTGGTCGATCCTCCTCCAACACTTCTGCTTCCGGTAATAATCGTTCTCCCTTTACCATCACCTCTCAACATAACATTCTTTTTTCGTATCTCAAGATTCTCACTGTAAACGCCTTGCTTCACATATATTACGAACCTACCACTCCCCGAAGCAGCGTTGATCGCGTCTTTAATCGTCCTGAAATTACCCGACCCGTCTTTAGCCACCACCGCGTTATCTCTTGGTGTCGAGCTTTGCAAAAGCTTCCGGTCACCGGGTTTGACCCACGAAGGGAACCCGTCTTTCTCGGGTGGGGTATAGTTGAAAGGGACTTTGTTAATGGCGAGTGTATTGCATATAAGATTTGAGACGTTGTTTGACATCAAAGGAAGAACGATATCGGTAACACCAAGCTCTAAGAACCCGGCACGACAAGTGTCGAGATTGGTTAGAGCCGTGCTGAGCCATGTTTGTGCGTCGGTTTTCGAGCACTTCACGTTTGGGTCCATAGTCTCGTTGATTTTAGAGACGGTGAAGTCGTAGAGCTTGATGCAATCTTCCCAAGCAGCTTTTTCACGTGTGTCGCGGCACTTTGGTCCTAGTGTGGACGCGTGGGATTTGGCGAGGATGGCTCGGTCTAGAGCTAGTTTCATTGAGATTTTGAGAAAATCAGACTCGGATTTTATTGGCTTTTGGTTTGAGCTGTGGGTTAAGAAGTACTCGCATGGTTTAGGGTTTGGAGTTTGGCTGCACCAAGCTTTCACGTCTTTGGAGTTGTACCCGGAAACGGTGGATGCCGCTAAAATGCATAAGAACACAAATATTAGAATATCAACTCGGAAAGCCATTATAAGACCAAATGTTTTGAGAAACGAGAAGCTTGTGTTTGAAGGTATTGGATGATGAGATTGATGTCTTGAATCGATGTGTTTATATAGATGTGTGGGTGACTTTATGCTTTTATAAAATAAATAATGTTAATATATATGAATATGTAGTTTCGTTGTAGTTGGAGCAAAAACGCATATATTTCTGTACCAACCAATGGATTGGCAACCAGCATGCCGTCATAGATTCTCTATGTTGAAATTTATTTATTTTATTTGTTTTTGTAAAAAGGCTTATGTTGAAATTTATTTCTCTTGTTTGAGTTATCTTTTTGACAATAATAATAATAATAATAATAATAATAATAATAATAATAATAATAATAATAATAATAATAATAATAATAATAATAATAATAATAATAATAATTTGGCGCACAACGATTTCTTCAAAAAAGATAATATAATTTTAGTATGTGACATTTGGAATCATTTTCAGTCGGAAAAAATAAACCAGTCAGTCCACAACCGAATTTTATACGTATCTAGAAACGACTTAAATGTGATAGCTAATACTAATAGTTTTATTAATTAGCAAGTCGTAAGTAGTTTACATATATAGTTTATCAAATTTAGATATACAATTCAAGAGCATTGCTGGCATATACGCGTCTCTAGGAGTTTATTTCAATCGGATGTCCAAAGTTCTCTTAAATAAAAGAAAAATAAATAGAAATTCAAAGTCATGCCTCAATATGATTAGTTTGGTTTATGTATATAGTTGTAACAATAATGATAAAATTTATTGAATGCAGGCAAGGCATAGATAGAGTCATCCCTATCCTCAACGACGACTAATCAACCGTCGACGTCGCGTCAACTTCGCAAGTTTGATCTGCTTTCTTTCAAAAGTATATATACAATTCGTTGGCCGTGGTATACGACTATCAACCATTTGCACAATTCTGTTTAGATATCAAAGCAATTTTTTTATATAGTTAATGTATTCCAGACTATAACGGCGAAAATAATATGTATAATATGTGATAAATTGTGTTAAATCTTATTACGTGTCCACGTTGTTGCCTGGTAATTTTTTGAAACTGGGAAACTTTTTTAGTCTTGTACTTTTTGTTTACATAGTCAGATACACTACGAGCAAGATCTATCTTAAAGTTTCACTAGTTAAAAATATTAATATATTCTGATCTTCACGCACAAAACTCAAAAGAAAACTTCCAAGCCAGATTTAGAACCAGTTTTTCACAATATACATGCTAGAGAATTTTTTATATAAAGACCAAGGGGAATTTGTAACCAAGTCATTTCATATTTAAATCATGTTGGATAAACTCTATATATATATTTAGTGGGTATCTATGTAATTAAGAAAAAGAAAAATTTTTGAAATTAGGAAAAAAGAACAAAAGTTTCTAAAAAAACTCTTAAGATACTCTTAATAATCTATAGGGACATGTGTCAAGTTAAACTTTTTTTATACAAATTAAAAATTAACTCAATAGTTAAAATTATTAAAATATTATTTTTTAGTTTATAACCTCAGTTAAGATACTGCACCGTTAAAGATGCTCTTATGATTCATGATCAGCATCTGATTAACCCAATTAACCATAACTGATATAAGCTGACTAATTCCAGAAGCTTAGTAAGTCAACCCGATAGAAAGAGCTTCTTGGCTCATAAGGTCTTAGCGGTATTGGGACACAATATGGAGATGAATAGTTCAACTTGCTTTGTAATGGTCAAGAAATGCAACCAGTCCTTTTACTAAAAATAAATACTAAGGATTGTCCGAAGAGAGACTCTAGTTTTAAAAAAGTAAGAAAGAGGTGAGAGAAAAGTTCTCTCGACTCTTTCTTCCCCAAACCCTTCTTTGCCTGATCTCCGCCTTCTGTTCTTTGTTCCACTCATGGTGCTTTTCCTAACTGTCGGTCGCCACTCATTCTATTTTCTCTGTTCTCCGCCTCTTAACATACGGTCGTTTTGGCTTCTCTGCCCCTCTTTGCTCAACATCTCTAGTTTACGTTGGATTCTGGTCGGGATCAGGTGGTTCAAATTAGTTGTAGGATGTGTGCTTGGCTCCTCTGAAGTGTTGGCGATCGAGGTGGTGGTTGGTCGATTATCCTGAGGAAGCATCGTTTCAGAGGAAGATATGAGTTTTGATTTTGCTGGATCTGGGTCATTTTCGGCTCGGAGGGTTCGTCGGCTTGCAGAGCGTCGCTGCCCCCTGCTTCTCTGGCATGAAATCTCAGTCTTGTTTTCTTATATCTCCTCCGGAGGTTACTATTGTAGAACTTCTCATTTGGATCTTTGGATTTGAGATGAATCAACGGTTTGGGGCTATCCTCTGGAATTTCTCTCGTTAAGTTTTCATCTCAGCCAACCTTGCGGCTTTCCTCACAGCATGTTGGTTGGAGCTTGCTTCTTCGTACTTCGTATTTCTAGAAGGGAGATGACTCTCATGTGTCTTGCCTCTTTCTTGTTTCCAAAGTTGAATCTTTTGAGTCTTTGCTAGTGTGAGGAGACCGAAGTTGAGAGCATAAACCTCAGCTTGCTTCCACTAGTATCAGTCTCCATATTTCTATTGCTCCCTTCTCCTGTTCAGAATAGGGTTATCAGGAAGTCGATTTGTCAACTCCTGGAGTTCTTGCAGCGCCTGGAGTGGACTCCATCGGGTGATAGCTGGACCGGGATTTAGTCAACCCTGCTTCGCCTGTTGTTCTTTAGGGGTCGCCTTTTGAATAAACTGCAGATCCTCAATTTGTTCTCCGGGTGTGTTACTCTACTGATGTTCGTTCTTTATTACAAGTTTCGGTATGAAGATCAAGCGATTCTCAACTGGAAAGATATGGCTCTCACCGTTCCTCTTTTAGCTAAGCTTTACTTGTTTCTTTATGGTTATGAATAAATCTTTTTGTCTTGCAAGATCTTTTTTTTTCTTGGGGCTTTGTTTAGGCCTCTGCTTTAGATAGCACACACTGATGCGTTAGAATTTGTTTCAAAGCCTAATTGTATCTCTTGTAAAAATTCACATACTTATGAAAAAAAATAACCAGTCAAAAATATATACGATGGAATCACAATGCGTCACAACTCTCATTAATCATGAGATTAATATATTTTTTTGTAGAAACTAGAAACAAACCATAAATTTTCCGTAGAATCAAATTTCAGCAAAAATAAAATAAAATAATTCTGCAATGGTGAAAATCTTCTGGACATATATATGTTAACTATGCTTAGACTAATTATATATAAGGCCATTCAAATTATTTCTAGACCTTGTTAAAAAGAATATTAACTATATATTTAAAAATGTAATGAAATAGTTTTTAAAATTAATAGTTCTATTTATATATGTTTCATGTTTCTTTTAAAAATTATGAGCTCTAAATTAATTAGTACTATATCTACATTCTAAAGTTTGAGACCATAATTTATGTACGTATTTTTGAAATTATTATTAAATTTTTTCCTACCTTCGGATTTGGACTTTATTCGGTCGCTCCACTTATACTTGCGCGTGCTATTAGACAACCCTGATTATATACTTAACATTTTAAGGAGAATATATATAGATTCAACTTTATATAACTGGTACATAATTTGTTTGCTTGAAATTAAACAATTGAGAGTACGTACGTAATAGCGATGGTAGGTTGCTCACCTACTATAAAAGCAAAAGATAATGATCTTATCCATCCAAAAACTGATTTTAAGTGGTCGAAGAACTGGTTTACATGCATGCACAACTATATATGTTTATACTACTAAAAATCTCCTTCAACATACAAATGAATGAGAATAGAAAACTACCTAACATAATACAGCTTGCTTTTTCTTTAATTATGTTTAGTGTGTTTAAAATATGTGAAGACTTTTTTTTGAACGGCTGAAGACTAAAACTTAAAAAAACTAATAGTGAGAAAGGCATCACCTTCGTCGGAGTCATACGTCAATCTTGAAAATCACAAGACTATGAAACAATGCAAGCCAAGGCCTAAAAAGGCACCTGCAATGGAGGATTTTATACTAGAATTCTTAGTAAAATAATATCAAAATATTTGGTGGGTCCGTGTTTTATTAAGGATTGTCTTTAAAATCGTTAATTAAGAATTGATTGTTACTGAATCCTTACACTATTCGCGGATCACACGACACGTGGTGACCTATAATTGGTTCTGTTTTTTTTTAACAAAACGGACAAAAAAAATAATAAAAAATTCTAAAAAGTTTACCCATGATTTCGAGCCACAGAGAACGCCATTGCAGGTGCCTTCTATATTACATCATAGATTGTGGTCCGCTATAGTCTGCCCAAGAATGAAGCCCCACGTCTAATTAAATCGAAAACATTTATTACAAAATATCTTCTACAAATCTTAACCTTTTCACAGTCCTTTTTGCCCACTTAATTAGACAATTTTTATTGATTTGATAATGAAACCAGAAACTGAATTTGTGGAAAAACTAATTAGACTCTTGTTGAAAGGTTTACGTAGTATCATTTAACTCTTGATTCTTGAAACGTCGCCATTCAAAACTAGTATGCGTTACGCGTAACGTCGACGAAACGAGGTTACAAAAATTAGCAGAAACCGTAGACATGTCTAAATCTATGGGTAGATTACCAATATTTCATCGGGTCTAAGTTGACTTTACAAGCAAGGGAATTAAAAAAAACGTTACTTATTTTATACGTAACGACCTCCATTATCATGTCTTTTTCATCTGACCATGAAATAACGACATGATTTGACCTCTGGACGTTAATTAGTCTTCTTCTCATTGATAATCCATAAAGATTTATTCTTTAGAATAAATATATAAACCAAAATCAAGGTACGAAGAGGTAATCACCAAATTGAGTACTATCACAAAATATATACTATATATTTTGACCATATTACATCATTGACATACGTACAAATACTTAAAACAACTATCTTTTTGAGTCTTTGACGACATTTTTTTATGGGTGAATGTGTGATATATCCCCAATGGAGATCCAAATTAGAGAAATGTCCATGATGTGACATAAAAGCAAAATATGATGACTTTTGTGACTTGAATGGACAAAATTACCCTTACTTCATTATACAAAAATTGTTAGCGAATTAACATATTTTTAACATGATATAAAAATTATTAGCAAATTAACAAAATTTTAACATGCTACAAAATTTATTATCGGATTACGTCTATTTATTAACGTGCTAAACAAATGGCTAACAAATAGGTTAGCATGTTAACAATACAAGTATCATAAAAATATATATATTAACCGTTAATCAATTATCTATCAAATAGCCGTAAACCTATTTGTAACCGCTAACACTCTATATATCCGTTACGAATTCACTAAAATATAATAATAACGGGTAAATAATGAAATAGCTGGTAACTTATATATTATCTAAATAAAAGAATGTATATTTCAAAATATGAAATTGGAAATAACAGAATTAGTGTGAAATAATAACATTAGCAATATGAGTGTCAAAAGAATCAGAATAAAAAATAGAGATTTATGGTGAAAAATGAAAGCATAAATATGACATGTGTAAGAGATAAAGAGATTAGAAGATAGGGAAGAGAAGAGATAGAGAATGAGATAAGGGTAAAATGGTCCGGTTTTTGGATCTTGAAAACTGGGGGTAAATCACCAATTATGTCTCGGTTTAGAGGCAATCCCACCAATTTCTCTTTTTTTTATCACCTCAACAAGGACACTTTTATCTATTACTTTCATGGGGGAACATTAATTTTACGTACGTAGTCTCAAATCTCACATTCGTAATGACAAGTTCTGTCTAAATAGAAAAGAAACATGGCGGACAAAACGACCCAATCATGATTTTTGGTGCAAGTGCAACTACACCAGTCATGTTCAATTAGATATATTCTAAGTATTCAACTCCTATTTTCTGTGAGGGAAATTCCAACTTGGTCTTAGTATCAACCAAGCAGCTATCACTTGCTAGTTATGATATTACTTGTTAGGTTTATCTATACACCTAACTTCTCTATTCTTTTGAATGTTAAAGTTTGGATCTTTGTGATGAACAAAAACTTAAAGATACAAGAGATTTTTCACCCAGTTCTTTTTCGGTATTTCTGGGGTTGGATCTGTCTCCCACAACTTCCACTAACAAGCAAAGCTTATAAGTTCCTATCACTTCTCATTTCCTTGAGAATGACAAAGGAGATTACAGAAGGAAGATACAATACCAAAACACTCCAAGAACACAAAGACTCGAACTTTGTTTCTTCTCTTGTCTTTGGTAGCTTCTCACTCTCTGGCTACTTTTCTCTTGTCTTCTTCTTGTCCTTTGCTCACCCTGCAGTTCTTTGTCTTGACTGCCTTTGAGCCTTTTGCTTGCCTCTCTCTCTAGATCTTGTGGAGTTCCTCTTGTCTTCTTTCTTCTTTGGAATTTCTTAATTTGCTGCTCTCTCTTTCTTTTATGGTTGCAGACTTCTTGGCTTCTTCAGCTTACTAGGTTTAGAGAAGGCACAAGTATATATAGTGATATCTTGTGTTCCTGAAACCTTACCCTTAATGGGCCTCGAAACACTAAGGCACAGACTGAACAGATTTCCTAGAGCATCAATGTGCAGGATGCAGCCTTTCTGAAGTGGTCACTTCAGTGCTTTAGGTAGCTTCCCAGAATTTTCCTATAGCAACAAAGTGCCGAAGACAGGTTTCTGAAGTGGACACTTCAGAACCGTAGGTGAAACACAGACCAAATGCACATAACCAGCAATCTCCACCTTGGGCGTTTGGTCGCTTGTGCTTGTGCTCCCTTGCGCTCTATCACTTCCAACCTACCTAGCCTTGTAGGTACTTGCCCTGCTTCTTTGGGGTCTTCCTTTTCCTGAGACGGAATCATCTTCGTCTCCTCCTCTCTCAGCTACTCCACCTGAGTCGAATCACTTGCTTCAACTTCTTCTGAAGTCTTCCCTCAACTGTTCCACCTGGAACCTGTGACTCTTATACAGTTCCAGAAACTCCACCAGGTAACTCTCCACGCTGCAACTTAATCTTCCATCTCCAGGCTTTAGACAAATTAACTCTACACTGTCAATTTGTTCCTGCAAGATCCATACGCCAGCATAGTTACTAGGGGCTGTTTCCCCCTTTAGTGAGCATTGAGAAGTATGCAGCCTTGCTGCAACTCTTGACCCGGTATCTTCTTATCCAAGAAACCTCTTTGCTTACTCCTAGCACGCTTCTGATCTTGGGTAGACTCTCCTGCTTTTATGAGAGACTCACTTTCTACTTCACTCACTTCGAACAAAAACTTTATGGGTGCTTCAATCTCATCTAAGCCTGCTGCATTCTCAGAACCTGAGAAACTACTAATGCAACACTGAAATCTTTCTTGAACCCATCAAGCCTCTGATTCCTCTTTCTTGAAGAACGTTTCCTTGTCTTCACTTTGTCCTCTTGAGCTACATTCGGTTCTACTTCTGATTCCTCTTGCTCACCTTAGACTCATTTTCTTCTGACTTTCCTGTAATAGAAGAGTCTCCACCTTGAGCCACTGACCCCTTCCATAGCCATAAGGAGTTGGTACTTGAATCAGATCCCTGCTGAAAGTCACATCCCTTGATTTCTTCCTTTCAGCTCCCTTAACCGACTTCTCTGCTCCCTGACTTCTCTGCTCCTTTCCTGTACTTCCTTGCTTCTATACTCACCTTCTCTTCCCTTGGCACCTTCACTTCAGCCTTAGTGAACTTGCCTTGAAGGTAGTAGAGCCCTTTGTGATATTCTCTTATATCACCTTCCTTCCAGCTTTGTAAAACTGAACCTTTAATCCTTCTCCTCTGTATTGGCAACCTAACTTCTCCAACATCCCATAGGAAATCATATTTCTACTCACCTCTGGCATGTATTTAACATCCTTGAGTATCACTTCTGAACCATCTGGATTCTCAATCCGAACTTTTCCTATTCCCTTGATGTTAGCATATGTGTTGTTAGCCATTAACACTTTACCACCATCAAGCTCTTTGAAGTCAAACAAGACTTCGTTGTCTAATGTGTTGTGGTATGAACAACCCGAGTCCATAATCCATCCTTTTTGTGTCATGAGTGCTAACACTTAAAGTCATTGGTTGCTCATATTCAGATGCTGTATTTGCAGAGCCTTTCTGCCTCCTCTCCGGGCTTTCCAGTGCCCTTCATCTGCACAGATAAAATAAGCTTTGTTGATAATTATCAGGCCGAGGCTTAGACTGATACTTTCCTCTGCTCTTAGACCTTGCTCTTCCATGTTGGTTGCTTCCTCTTGAATCAACATAGAGACCTTCAGCACTTGGTCTAGACTGGCTTCCGCTTTCAGCCAACTCTCTCTCCTTGGACCTTGCAGCTCATGTTACTTCATTCAAGCTGAGACTGTTTCTTCCATACTTGAGAGTTTCCTTTAGCTGGTCATACCTGTGAGGTAATGAACTTAGCAGCAGAATCGTTTGGACTTCCTCTGACACATCTACGCCTAGATTGTTTAAATCCGCTGCCAGCTTGAGAAAGTCATCAACATTCTCATCTATACTCTTCGAATCGTTCATCTTGAAGGTATAGAACTTCAGCTGGAGATATATGCGGTTTGGCAATGAAGTCTCTATGTACAACTTGTCTAATACTGACCAGATGGCTGATGTTGTTTCACAGTGTTTGATCTTCCTTAGCACTTGATTCTCCACATTCAAGACAATCAGATCTTTAGCCTTTTCTGATTTTTCGAGCTTTACTGGGTCTATGCTTGGAGCAGCATCTGAGACCCCTCCTAATCCCTTATGCGGATCCTTCGTAGCAGCTTCCAACTTCTCCCGTTCACTACGTGGATCCTTCAATAGCTTCTCATCTATGAGAATACCTTTCAAACCTAGAACACCAAAGTGAGCTAGCATACGAACCTTCCATAAGGATAAATCTCCTATTCCATCAAACTTATCCACCTCTATCCTTGTATTCGCCATTGAATCTTCAAGGAGAATCTTTTAACACTCTTCCTGCGAACCTGGAGCTCTGATACCACTTGTTAGAGAAAATCTGACTAGACTTTGTATCAACCAAACAGCTATCACTTGCTAGTTATGATGCTACTTGTTAGGTTTACCCATACACCTCACTTCCCTATCCTTTTGAGTGTTAAAGCTTGGATCTTTGTGATGAACAGAAACTTAAAGACACAAGAGATTTTTCACCCAGTTCTCTTTCGGTATCTCTGGGATGGGATCTGTCTCCCACAACTTCCACTAACAAGAAAAGCTTACAAGTTCCTGTCACTTCTCACTTCGTTGAGAATGACAATGAAAATTACAGAAGGAGGGTACAATACCAAAACACTCCAAGAACACAAAAACTCGAACTTTATTTCTTCTCTTGTCTTTGGTAGCTTCTCACTCTCTGACTACTTCTCTGTTGTCTCCTTCTTGCCATTTGCTCACCCTACAGTTCTTTGTCTTGACTGCTTTTGAACCTTTTTCTTGCCTCTTTCTCTAGATCTTGTGAAGTTCCTCTTGTCTTCTTTCTTTTTTGGAATTTCTTAATCTGCTGCTCTCACTTTCCTTTTTGGTTGCAGATTTCTTGGCTTCTTCAGCTTACTAGGTTTAGAGGAGGCACAAGATATATATAGTGGTATCTAGTGTTCCTGAAATCCTAGCTTTAATGAACCTCGAAACACTAAGGCCCAGATTTCCTAGAACATCAATGTGCAAGATGCAGACTTTCTGAAGTGGTCACTTCAATGCTTTGGATAGCTTCCTAGAATTTCCCTATAACAACAAAGTGTCGAAGACAGTTTTTTGAAATAGGCACTTCAGAGCCATTAGTGAAACACAACTAAATGCACATAACCAACATTTTCATTTGCATATCTATGCTGCAAGTGCATATATGATCTACGTATGAATTATATACAAATATGTATATGAACGCATTAGTTTTTCAAATTCTCACGCAAAAGAAAAAGATTACAAGCAGCTGTAGCTATTATAGACTGAAGATATTAAAACCTCGTTATCAAAAAGGACTTACGAATATATACTAAATTGAAATGTATCATTTTAACTATTACCAAAATGGAAGATTCGATTTTCCACAATGAGATTATTATAAGGTGATTTCTTATGATTGAAGTTTCCGTTTGAAGCCCGTAAAGACTTTGTTTGGCTGTCTTCGGTTTGTCCTCGATCGTTATCATTTCATATTGTGTCGTTTCAATTAATTCGTCTTAATTACAATTACAATATGTTTTAATTATACTGACAACCATAACTTTAGGTCAATGGTGGTTGGATTTAACGAATCTGATAAATGAATTAATGATAAGTCATTTATGTTGGATATATATGATGATATAATAAGTGTTTTAAGACATATGAGGATATGAAAGCTTTTGATGTAAGAAGTGAAGAAGATATGAAAATCTTGCTACGTAATTTGATAGCAACAAAACGAACATTTGTAATTATTATTATTGTTTGGTAGTAAATTAGTTTTAAACTAACTTTCAGTTTTGTTGCTTTTGTTATATATTACTTGTCAGTTATAATAAAATCTAATAATTATTAATTAACTAATAATAATTACAAGTGTTCATTTTGTTGCTATATTAAACTACGTAGCACCATTTTCACATATACAAATTCTATGTTTTAGTTTGTTAGTGGCAGTGGCGTTATATGAACATCTTATATGACACAAACATGGATTTCTATATATGAGTTTTTTTTGTCTATTGTTACGGTTCTAAAAACAAATTTATATATTTGTAAGTAGATTCTAGACAAATTATTCATATGTCTTTAATTGACCATATGTAATTTTTGCTGAAAATTCAATTAAGCAATTAGTCGTTTTATTGCAAAACATTATAGTAATTCTCCCGTCCAATTTCAAACATTACAAAGGAATTAGGCTTAGTGCTTTGGCTCGACATGAAGATACTAATTTTTTTAAGAAAAATCTATATAGAAACTTGAAAGAAAAACATGGATCGACTATTTTTGAGTTTGATAGTTTGTCGTAAATTTCAAGTAATCATTTCACTTTTAAGCTGATCCCACTTTAATTCTTATTTACGAAAATGAACTCTCTTTTTTTTTAATAACAACGATCTTTATTAATGATGCAAAGATTTTACATGATCCTCATGAAGAATGTTCGATAAAAAATGGAGCATAGAAATAATATAGAAATGTTTCTTCATCTAGTATTCTATGCTTTGCCTTCTTGTCTGCTGCTTTGTTACCTTCACGCTGGATCCAACAAAATTCCACTGCTTCAAACTTTTGTATCCACCATCTAATCTCTCTTGTCCAATTGTGAACTGCAGAATGTAATGATTTATTATTGAGAATATCCATTGCCTTCTTGTTATTACCTTCTATAATCACTCGACAATGACCTTGTATAGCACCAAATTTTAGCCAAAAAAAAGAAAAAAAAAGACAATGACCTTGTATCCAACAGTGTTGTAATGCCAGTAAAATCCCCTGTAATTCACTTTCTATCACACTCTGAACTTTGCTCCCAACTGCACGTACTGATCCTTTATACACTCCTTGATCATCACGGACTATCCAACCCGCTGTACTCGATATATCTTGATTGACAAAAGACCCATCTACATTGCATTTTATCCACCCTGGAGGTGGCCTTTTCCAGTGCTCTATTTCTTTTCTCCTATTGCCTGGCATTGATTGCATACAATGTGTGTAATTTATGGCTTCAACTCTTATCCATTCTGCTGCATCTTGATTCGCATTCTGAAGTACAGTTCTCCATACTACTTGTTTTCTTTGAAATATCGGTATATTCCTACTCTTCCACAACCTCCGTAAGATCCATAATGGTAAATCTTCTAAATGTACGCGTCAACTTTGGGGAAAGACATATTGTTAAGCATTCTTCCACTTTCTGTCCAGCGAAACTTGTATACTATTAATTGTTGCATTAGCAATCTCTGAAGCCCTCCATATTCCTTTAATTTGCATACTCACAATCAAAATATAGATGTTTTTCTGTTTCTATCTCTTTTCCACATTTTCCACATATAGCATCTCGTATAACATGTCTTCTCTTCAAGTTATCTCCCGTGGGCAAACATTTGGACAATAGTTTCCAAACAAAATGCTTTATTTTTGCCGGAGCCTTAGTCCACACCTTGTCCTTAATAGCAGCATTACCATTGGTAGTATACGATGAACACTGTTTTACTTTCAGAAAACATCCAGTAATCAAATAATATCACATGATAATTTGTTTACTTGAATAGTTTTGTTAGGATATAATTTTTTTTATTTCTAAGAACATAATTTTTTTTTGTCACACAGATACTTTAATTAAGGAGAATTAAAAGGGCCTGGTCCAGGAGTTTTAAACAAAAGGGCTCTGAGGCCCAGAAAAAGAGTAGCAAGTGCCGCTTTGGCTAAAGAGTCTGCGATCGTGTTGTCGACACGCGACACATGAGAGAATGAGATAGAGATGAACTCAGAAGAGATCGATTGGATATCAGAGATGATACCAATCAATTCCTTGCGCTGAAGTTTCTTGTTGATTGCTCCAATGAGCGTTGCGTTGTCGGAGTAGATTTTTAGAGAAGTAAACCCTATGTCTACTGCCTTGAGGAGGGCTTGGTGAACTGCTATCGCTTCCGTCATCAGCGGTGATCTGACGTGATCCTGAACCAGAGATCCCTGTATCCGTGGAGTGAGATGCGACCCGGTGAAGATCCAAGCGAGACCCGCCCTGCTTCGATTCTTATTCCACGCCGCATCTGTTTTGCATGTGGTGATTTCTTCAGAATGTTGGATCCGCGAAGGGCCTTGAACAATTCGGTGAGAAGGGTAAGCATAAATTTATTATTAGAAATAAATTTCAACTTGTGTTTATTAATTGTTTGACCTAAAATTGGTCCGATAGGACAAAAGTGAAAACATTATAGCAAATTAAATTAGTATTCTGTCAAAATCTCAATTTGGTAACATATGATAGCGATATAATTTAAGACATCATTTTTTTTAATACCGTTTCTCATTTACTAACGGCTAGTTATAGACTTTCGGGTATCCGTTCGGGTTCGGATAAGGTTTTTTAGATTTCGAATATTCAAGATACTTATTTAAATTGTAAATACTTATTGTTAAATATCATATTAAAATAAATATGAATTGAATAATTAAAGTACATATTTGTGTTTCACATATTTTTATTGTATATTAATTTGGACATTCAAAATAGTTTGTTCGGATATTTTTCTGAATTTTTGGTTTCGTTAGGTTTTTTTGGATTTGGTTAATAACATTTCAGGTTCAGATATGTTAACATTTCAGGTTCAAATATATTTTGTAATATCCTACAAAATTCATTTAAGTAGTTTTTTACATTTTAAACTGGGTACAGATCAAGTTTTTCGGTTCGGGTTTGGTTTGGATTTTACAGCTCTATTAGCGGCCGTAACATTATGATATTTTATAATCTGAGATATCATATTAATGTATCTTAACAACATGAGGACAACATTTATATATGATAATAATTAATATTCTTTTTGGTTGGAAGAATAAATATCTCGTTTGCTTATGAGTTCTGAACAATTACATGCAAGCTCACTGAAAATACTATATTTTATAACAAGTAGAAACATAAAAGTTACACAACATAGTGATAAGCTTTAGAACAAGACCAGAACCTCCTTTCCATTCAACGACCTTCACACCTGAGACATAAACTCGGCTCTGAATCACACTTCCACCAATCTAAAATCCATGCATCACCCTGAGACCAACTCTTGGCTTGTTTTCCTTTTCATCCACAACTATGTTCTTCACAAAACTTTCCATGTACTAATCAGAGAACTCACTACCTTTTTTCACTTGGAAGATCTTTGCAGCTGGGTCAAACAAGTAAGCAAGCCTGTGCAATAACCATATCGAGTATCGACTTTGCTAGTTTCAAAAAGGCCTGATAAAACGCGGTCCTCGGGTGGCCACCTCCTGTCACGTAGTCACGCTGGTCTAGGTTTCCAAAGAAAGAAGCTTCCATCTTTGGGTGGATCAAGATGAGATACTTGCTCTTACAGAACTGACCAAAGTTGGAATCAGGGTTTGTACTCAAGGCATCTAGTGCATCCATGTCCTTTTTAAAGCAAGAAACTGACGAAAGAAGGACTCAGTGTCATCAGTCTCTGAGTCTATTGAGAAACTTTTCTGCTGAAACCCACTGAACATCCTCTGGCATATGTATGACTCAAACGCATATTTCTTGTGAGGCCTTGGCATAAGCAACATCAGGCTCAATGGAATCAGCTGCAGAATCAAGATCCCATCCCGCAGCTTTCATCATGTTGATCAACGGCTTGGAGAAATCATGAACAGCTTTAGAAGCAGCTTCATAGGTAGATACAAAAAGCTCAACGGTCAAGTCTGGAAACTGCAAATCACCACCAGAAGACATCCCCCTTAACTTAAGATTCTTCTTATGCGGATTTGAAGACACAAGTGAGGCTAGCCATTGAAGCCATAGACATGTAGTAACTTTAAATATTGTTTAGATCTTAAAAATCAGCTTATCAAATTGTTTATCCGACTTATGATGGATGTGAAGTGATGCTAAGTGTCATGTTTCTTGTGCGACAAAGGAAGACAGAAGAAACAGAGCTGATAGTGCTGCTTCTTTCCAGCATAGTATGACATTCAAACGAGGTGGCCTCTTGGAGAGGAGTACGGTAGCGCACAAGGAAGAAGCGAAGCTCGTTCATTGAGAACCGCACGGGTTCATCCATCTCTTATTTCATATCATCCGAGCAAACTCTCTTCAACAACATGCATAATAATAAACGTAGCTATAAAGATTGCGTCTCAAGTAACTTAAAACACACACACATAATCCAAATCTTTTTCTTGTAACTTTTTGCTCAAAAAGTTAAAACCATAAATAAAAAGATGATGGTCAAACAAGCAAGGTGAGGAAATAGAAAACAGAGTTTTGATAGAAACCATCTTAGATCTTGTTACGCATACCGCATACCGCCAGCAAGCAAAAACTGGCACAAGTTAATCCAGATGATTAAGCCTAATCTTTAGACCCCACATGTCTTCGGCTTCAACCCCTTTAACCTTTTTATGCTTTCTAGGACTACTAGGTTTAGACCTTTTTTGATCAAAAGAGTCTGATCTCGCTAACAGGGATCTCGGCCACTCAGAGCTTTCCGGTTATGACGGGCCGAGTAGGAACAGCTATCACATCGACATCATAAAAATCCACACTAATCGATTGAAGCTTACCAAAGAAATCCGCGTCACCTCTGACACGATCCTAGACCACGACCAGACTTGCTGGAGGAGGATGGTTCAGTTGCCACAAAAGAATGTCAATCAACATCGTATTACGCCTCGAGGGCTTATCATCCCCTCCGGGAAGGAAGTAGATTCTTGAATCCCACGTCTTCTTGCGCAGAAACTCACCCTTCCTTCCCCAAGTCTCGTTCTTCTTCTCATCGACATAAGCCTAGATCGTCGTCCATTCTACAGGCTCCTACCTGTAGAACCCATTTCCTTCAATCATAATTTGATTTTTTTGTAGATCTCATTGGGAGTGGAGTTCACTGGGAATGGGAAATCCTCCACGTCCCAGAAGACGCCCTCTTCCACCTCGTCGACGCCGTCTCCGACCACTTCCACGCGTTCGGAGAAATCTACGATCTTGGATTCGCTGCCCATGGAAGAAGACTTTCTCGTTAAGTTGGGGTTCACTCTCTAATGTTAACCTTTTCCAACAAACACTTTTCTGATTATAATTGTTAAATTGATTTTATTTTTTATCTTCATATTCGGTTGTTCTAAACCGTCTCCGATTCATCTATCTATCTATTTATATAAAATAGAGTTTGTTCTCTCCTGCTTAAGACACCTAGGATGCCACGTCATTAATTCAGACTCTGTGAACGTGCCATGTATCCCATAAGTTAAAACTCAGCATTTAATTTAACATGTGACATCATGGACTTCGAACGTGTAAAGTGGGTTTGGGCTGTGAAAATTGTCGGCGTGTACGGCCGGCTGAAATGAAAAAATGAACTTCATCTCTCCTATTCGTGCGGGGACGAGGTGACGTTTGCGGTTCTTCTCAGAACAATATGCCACACCACTTTACCCTTGGCAGAATATGAGAGCATCAGACGATAAAATCGTCCATCTCATCAATAACTTTCTGCACAAAAGTTTCAACATTTGATCAGATCAAACATGATTTGATCTCTGTATACCATCGTTATACGACTTACCCATGATAAGATTCGTGCCTGCGGGAACTGAAAAGAGATACGGACTCGGGATTGAACACTCGGAAGACGATTATATGAATGTAACTCTGGTAAGCATTTAAAGGAGGGTAATCAAGTCTTCAGTAAGTGAGATCGTTGTGAGTGTTGTTCATGTACCAATCGATGGCTGGGAGGTTTGTGGTTATCTCCATACATTGTCTCTAAGCTTCGAAATCTCCGAAATTGGGTGGAGTTCCGGCGCCGGAGCAGGGGAACATCGAAACGGCAGATCGGACTAGTAATGCGAAGAGGGAGATGCAGAGGAAATAAGTGGTGGTTCTTTGTGTGGTAGTCACCACCAAATGTCGATCGGAGCGGCGGTGTCATCGCCTGAAAGATTCACAAGATTCTTCTTCGGCATTTTTGGTTTAGTTTTTGGGTTGGGAGTGTCGATTAGATTACCAAAATGATCGGATTGGGTTTCAAATTGTATAAGTGGAGTTAACCGAATCGTGCTTTCTAAAATTCCAACTCATCCCAACCAAAACTAGGGTCGGTTCTGGTTCATTTATACGTTTAACAAAAAGATTACAAAAAAAAACTAGGTCGGTTCTGGTGCGTTTATATAATTATATAGATCATATTGTGTTTGACTTACGTTTAACAAAAAGATTACAAAAATAATATGAACATATAATGAACCAGAAACTACTCTAATTTGGGATGTAACCTTGAATTGTTAAATTGCTGCATTTGTTTGATCAGTAAAACTTTCTTACAAAATCTAATCTGTTATTGGATAATATTGTTTATTTAGTCTTCAAAAATAAAAATATACAAAGTATTCAGTCATATATTTATTTAAATATTAATAATTAGAACTATGTTTTTTTAAAACAAATAGTTTCCTATTACTGCAAATTATATGTTTTTGCATTATTTAAATTTGTAATATACAAACAAAATATATAAAAAGAAATAAAATTACAAATACATTGAAAAATATAAAAGAATCAATGTTTTGAGTGTTAAATCTAACCACAACAATAAAAAATCTCCATTCTACTTACTGTATATACGAGTTGAGCAAACATTTAAGAAAATGTATAACAATTACAATCATTAAAAATCATTTCATACTAATACAAACTTATGATCTATAATAAGACTAATAAAAAATATAAAAAATAATTTTAGTTAGACACACGAGAAAAATGAGATGAGAATGTGTTTTCACTAAATAAAAAACGATAACAAGAAAAAAGAAAAAGCTCATAACTAAAAAAGTTAGAAATATAGACACACATCCCTCTATATATTAAAAGAGAAGTACATTTGACACGTGGCACTCACACAGCCCTTCTCAGCCGAAATAACGCGATTCTATTGGTTGATTTTTTAGAAATTCATTTTTGATTTATTTTTCTCATCGACACAACTAAAAAGGGAAGCCTATAAACACTTACCTTATTTTGTATTCTCGGTTGAAAGAACATCCTTTTCCGATAATTTATCTGTTTAATGCATTGAATTCTTACTAAATAAGACAGATTGAAGGGAAACAACTGTAA
Organism: Brassica juncea; assembly: GCA_018703725.1. NCBI lineage: Eukaryota > Viridiplantae > Streptophyta > Magnoliopsida > Brassicales > Brassicaceae > Brassica > Brassica juncea. The sequence goes on along the minus strand of CM031942.1, from coordinate 55,806,473 downwards.
TTGTCGAGAAAATTTGTAGATCATTTTGTCCATTATTAATTATTTTAGATCATCGAAAATACTATAGTACATGTACTATCATCGAGATCATAGTTTTCTTCATATAGGATTATCGATTTAGATCATTTGGTCCTTTATATACTATAGTACATGTACTATCATTTAGATCATTTGGTCCTTTATATACGATTTTCGAACATGTAATCGACCATCTTATTATACTTGAACATAAAGAGCTTCTCAGAAGAATTTGAGACATTTGATTGGTCGATTTTTTAGAATTTCTTTATCATTTTTTTAATTCATCGATCCCACTATAATAGGAAAGTACCATTGAATACTAATTGCAAGGGAAAACATAATTTAATGACCAATTAATATCATTTTCCAAATGACTTACATAATTAATTAATAAATTACTTGCGCAAGAATATTAGTTAATACATGTAATAATTAGTTTTCTTATTACAAATAAATTACTTGCGCAAGAATATTAGTTAATACATGTAATAATTAGTTTCCTTATTACAAATAAATAACGTGCGCAAGAATAATCATATCATATGAATATCATTTTATGAAAATACCAATTTAATATTTTCTTTTAAACGCTTTCATTATTTATTGTATGAACATATCTCTATTTTATAGCTTTCCATAGAAGCTAGATCATTTGAAAACGTATACTAATTTACTAGCTTATCATGAAAGCTAACTTCCACCAATTTACTATATAAATAAGACATTCTCAACACAAAAACGAAGTCATTGAGTTTTTTGTGGTGTGAATACTTTTTTTGCTTTTGTTTAGTAGATTTCTTTTTTTTTTTTTGAATGTTAAGCTTTTTATTTATACATATATTTTTGGTTTGCTGATTTTAATTTTTTTGTATATGCAGGTTTGAGTTCATATTCAAAGAGAAGAATCGGGGTATTGTGAGAAGATTACTTGCAGCTACATGTATCGTATGGTTTGTTCTTTAATCCGAATGAGATTTCGAATGAACATTCACTAACTATCATTTTTCTTTTCTTTTTGACATCCACTAACTATTACTTCTTATTGTAGATTGAGGATATAATAAACATTGATTACACAGTTTACTTGCATGTAAGTCACTAATATGTAAGCACTTTTATATATTTCAAGATAGAATTGTATTAATACATGTTTGTCGATTTGAAACTGCAACAGGATTACCATGGAGATACATCAAAAACTTTCTTTTTGGAGGTCAACGAAGGTTTTAAAAGATTTGTGAAGGTAGTTCTTTTTTCAAATTATATGCATATACGTATCATATTCATAAGTTATATTTTTTAATTTTTTTTATTAGTGTATTATATGCATAAATTTAAATTTTGTATATACGATTTATATATGTTACTATTTGATTCATAAGTTATGATTTATATTATTTTATAAATGTATTATGAATTTATAATATGATATTTGTAAAATATTTTATATAACTATTTTGGTTAAACATAAGTACAATTGCTATGAAAGTACATATTCAAATATAAATAACATTTAATGTCAATTTAAAATAATTTATATAATATTTTAAATATCTATAATGGAATATATCTCTCAAAAAGTTGTTGCAATCTACTCCCTGGATATTATTTTCATAATTATTCATTTAATATTTAAATATTTGTCGTAACCTATCAATCAAAAAGCTGTTGGAATCAACTGACGTCAGATATATTTTATTTCCTAATTTCGTGTATTTAGTATTTAAATATTGACAATGCGGTATGTGAACCAAAGATATTCTCTTTTAACTTTACTAACAAAGTATTCCAAAAATGTTCTTATCTTATAACTATAAAATCTTTTTGAAATTTTATTAAAGAATATTCTTTTATATTGCTTATCATTGAAGCTATATCATTTAAAACGTGAATCAATTTACTATATACACTAGATTTTGACCCGTGCGTCCCGCCCGGGTTCGAATTTTATTTTTAAGTTTAGATAGTAAAATTTTCTATGTTAGTCTTGGTTATTTGTTTGAAAACCTACTTTTGTAAATACAATTGTTCTGTGAACTTAAATATAATCCTAAAGGTTGATAGTTTATGCGATTCAATTAAAGGTTTGGTTTTTTCATTTGTTTGATCTTATTTCCGGAATCACATAAGCTATGAACATTATAAATATAAAGTAACTCTCTTTATTGTTTTTATGCCGTTAATTAACTAATTATTTCAAATCATATATATATGTTGATTATTATTATGTATTTAATTTTTCCTATTGAATTTGATTTTGATGATTAAACCAATATTTTATGCATGAAATAACATACTTGAGAATTATTTTGTATTTAATTTCTTATGATCCGGACCCGTTATTCAAAGCGCTAGATTTCTTTGAAATAATTGATTTGTTTTTTCAGTTTATATAACAACTTATTGTATATATATAAAAGTTTAGGATAACTTAATTTTATATATATCGAAATTTCAAAGTGCGGATTAACATTTGGGTTTATGTTTTGATATACTGATTTTATGTGTTTATTCAAAGTATGAGATCAAATTTGAAATTCACTTCTTCTTTTTCAAAAAATAAGTTTGGTAAAATAAGCTGCTAGAAGTTGTAACCGTAAAAAATTAACATGTTTCACCATATTATAAAATAATATAAATATTGGCTAACATTTATTATTATATATATATATATAATTTTTAATTTTCTAACATAGACAGTTTTCATTTTATACATTAACTTTCAATTCCAACCCGTTTTATTATATAAAGAAATAATCTAAGTATTGACTAAATATTACTTTTTAATTTAAAATATATTGATATATTCTTTAATATTATATCTTTAAAATATTAATTTTACTATGATAGTTTCAAGGGTTTTTTCAAAAATATATTGTATTAAAATACCGAAAATATCAAAATAAATTACTGGAAATAACATGTTTCATCATATAATAAAATAGTATAATTATTGACTAATATTTAATATTTTATCAATGTAAATATTATACAATATATAATATTTAATATTCTAACTTAAACAGTTTTCATTTTTATACATTACCCCTCAATCCCAACCTGTTTCACTATACATATAATGAAATAATATAAATATTAAATACTATGTTTTCTAAGAAATTTTATTAATAATAAAACAACAAACATAAAAAAAAAAATTCTTAAAACTGTTACAATTGAATCAATATTTTCTTGTGCTTATGTAAGGGACATGATAGTGAAAATAGACACAATATTCACTTCATAAAGAAGCTCTGGTTTTTTCATTTGTTTGATTTTATTTCCGGAATCACATAAACTATGAACATTATAAATATAAAATAACTCTCTTTATTGTTTTTATGTTGTTAATTAACTAATTATTTCAAATCATTACTTATATCATATATATATGTTGATTATTATTATGTATTTAATTTTTCCTATTGAATTTGATTTTGATGATTAAACCAATATTTTATGCATGAAATAACATACTTGAGAATTATTTTGTATTTAATTTCTTATGATTCGGACCCGTTATTCAAAGCTCTGGATTTCTTTGAAATAATTGATTTGTTTTTTCAGTTTATATAACAACTTATTGTATATATAAAAGTTTAGGATAACTTAATTTTATATATATCGATATTTCAAAGTGCGGATTAACATTTGGGTTTATGTTTTGATATATTCTTTAATAATATACCTTTAAATATTAATTTTACTATGATAGTTTTAAAGGTTTTTTCAAAAATATATTGTATTAAAATACCGAAAATATTAAAATAAATTACTGGAAATAACATGTTTCACCATATAATAAAATAGTATAATTATTGATTAATATTTAATATTTTATCAATGTATATATATACAATATATAATATTTAATATTCTAACTTAAACAGTTTTCATTTTTATACATTACCTCTCAATCCCAACCTGTTTCACTACACATATAATGGAATAATCTAAATATTAAATATATTACCTCTTACACAGTTTTCTTTTCTCCTCTCCTCTTTTCCAAGTAGCATGCATTTTAACACCCTACACATAACAAAATAACATTTTTAATTAGTGTGTGATCATAAATAAAACAATAATCAGAAATGTGGATCCGAGACCACGAGTCTACCAAGATCATTTTCAACTACACAAGACAACATAATTTCACGCAAGTTAGAGTATTTAAACATAAGTGGTTCTATATACATACAATAATTTTTACCATCATTGCGAAAACCTAAAAATGACTAACATAAACAAATAGTTAAATACCACGAAAACATAAATACGCTTCCCAACCTAAGGAAAATTTTCCTCGAAATATCATTCTTATACTTTTCCTCTTCTTCTTCTTTTGGCCAGACATATATCATTCACGTTAGTTTAGTCCCTGCACAAACAAAAAAACAAACAAACACTAATTATTAGCTTATTTGATGATGAACAAATAATTAGAATACAAAGAAACAAAAAAAAGAAAATTATGAACTAAACAAAAAAGAAAAACAGACAGAGAACAAAGATGGTCGACTCAAAAAAAAAGGTTCAATGACTATTTATAGAGTAATTAGTCTGCTAGTTAGGTTGGTTAGGTTAGATAAGAAGAAAATTCTAAAGTATCTTGATGATCAAGTTTAATCGAAATATTTTAGATTTGGTATATACTGATTCAATTATAGGATATTCTGATTTATTTTCCTAAACTAATTATATCGTTAAACTTTTATTTATCAGTTTCACGCAATAATTAAGATACAATATATTTAATTCGTTCAGTATTTTTAGAATTACTTGCTAACGAATTTTATAGAAGAATCATTGATATTTTGAATTTCCTTGCGCAAGAATATCCTTTCTGTTTTTAACAAAATCGTAAATATTGCAGTCATTTTGCGCAATAAAGGGTAACTAATTAAGGTAACATATATTTAATTCGTTCTGTATTTTTAGAATTACTTGCTAAGCAAATTTATAGAAGAATCATTGATATTTTTGAATTTCCTTGCGCAGGAATCACTTGAAATCAGGGAAAATATATGCTAACTAATTTTTTAAATTGGATTTGTTAGATATGGGTCAAGAATAATGGATATGTACTATAAAATTAAATATGTTATGGGCTACATAAAATACGGGTCTGGAAACTATTGCTTGATTGTTAGGCATAACATAATTAAGAATATTTCTTTTTCAAAATAATAAACGATTGTCATTTAATAGTGTCGTAATATAATTAAGAATGATCAATTTTATGGGTGAATTAACGTTCAATAAGACATTTAATATTTAGATATTATTTGATTGTAGTTGTGATTCAATTAAGAATATTCTTTTCAATATTAATTGATATCATCTTTCAAAAAGGTAATCTAGTTAGAAAGTTTAGATTTTTTGGTGATTCACGTTTAAACTAAAATATTTAATATTTAGATATTCCTTGATTGTAGCAAGAAAATATTTAGTGATATTTGTACAATATTAATAATGATTAATATATCAATTAGCTTTTTGTTTAGATAAGTTTGGAATTATAAATATTTAATTTGGAATTTTTTTTTCATTAGTGTTCTATGAATTTTTATTAATTTTATGATATTTTGTATTCTTGAAAAATGAACTCTCGAAATTTTTATATTTGACTAAAATAAATAAGGTAATACTATATTTAAATTTTTTTATATAATATATACTATATATTTTCAGTTTGTGTTTTTATTTTTTGACAAAGAAAATAATATTTGCTTTTGTCAATATATGAATATCGATTTGTTTAGATAAATTATGGAATTGTAGTGGTAGAATCTGTAAATAAAAAGAATTACAAAAAGGAAATACTTGATTTATTATAAATTCAATGACTAAATATGTAAATAAAAGAAAGTAAATATACTGTTATCCATGTTTCCAAACACACTAATCTCGGATTAATTAAATAATTTTTTTTAAAACACCTAAACCTGTTTCCAAACACATTTATCTAACAAAATGCTATCCAAGTAGCCAAACAAATCGATTTTGTACTTCTGCTTTAATAATATAGATAACACATTTTCAACACACAACGAAGCCATTGAGTTTTTTTTTTGTGTATTGAATACGGATTACTTGGGCAAGTTGATATCATATTTATTGTAGACCAGTTTATGACAATATAATAGGTATCTTAATGTTGTAAGATCACTATTATTAGTCCATATAGCCCATCTTTTAAATATTTTTAATTAGTCAATTTTTTATAATAAATTACACTGGTTGCATAATTTAGTAGATTTCTATTATTTTTTTTGAATGTTAAGCTTTTTATTTATACATATATTTTTGGTTTGCTGATTTTAATTTTTTGTATATGCAGGTTTGAGTTCATATTCAAAGAGAAGAATCGGGGTATTGTGAGAAGATTACTTGCAGCTACATTTATCGTATGGTTTGTTCTTTAATCCGAATGAGATTTCGAATGAACATTCAGTAACTATCATTTTTCTTTTCTTTTTGACATCCACTAACTATTACTTCTTATTGTAGATTGAGGATATAATAAACATTGATTACACAGTTTACTTGCATGTAAGTAACTAATATGTAAGCACTTTTATATATTTAAAGATAGAATTGTATTAATACATGTTTGTCGATTTGAAACTGCGACAGGATTACCATGGAGATACATCAAAAACTTTCTTTTTGGAGGTCAACGAAGGTTTTAAAAGATTTGTGAAGGTAGTTTTTTTTTTCAAATTATATGCATATACGTATCATATTCATAAATTATAGTTTTTAAATTTTTTTATCAGTGTATTATATGCATAAATTAAAATTTTGTATATACGATTTATATATATTACTATTTGATTCATAAATAGTAATATATGCATAAAAGCTATATCATTTAAAACGTCAATCAATTTACTATATAAATAACACATTTTCAACATACAACAAAGCCATTGAGTTTTTTGTGTATTGAATACGGATTACTTGAACAAGCTGATATCATATTTACTGTAGACCAATTTATGACAATATAGTAGGTATCTTAATGTTGTAAGATCACTATTATTAGTCCATATAGCTCATCTTTTAAATATTTTCAATTAGTTAATTTTTTATAATAAATTACACCGGTTGCATAATTTGAATCCCAAGAGTATTTATTTCACGATTTTAAATGTAATTTACCATGTTTGTGCATAAATTACTAACCTTATTATATATTACTTGCGGAAGAATATTAATTAATAAATGTATTAATAAGTTTCCTTATTACAGATATGGTAAACCATTCACTCTTACTATCATATTGATTACATTGCTTAATGCGATTTAACGATTTGTATCTAATTAGGTTGTTTGTTTTTATTAACTTACCTTACTAATATTGATTACTTGCGGAAGTTAAAATCATATCATATGCATATCATTTTATGACAATACAAATATAATATCTTTCCTTAAATGATTTCATTACGCAAATTAAATATATAATTTTAATTATTTTATTACAATAATAATTAATCTATAATTAAAAAATAATTAAAATATTATTAAAATATAATTAAAATAATTATTTTATTAAAATTTAATCCACGGGTCCTGCGGATTACCCGCAAATCTGGACGGGGCAGGTGCGGATATTTGAATCTTTCATTGGGGGTCAACCGGATCGAAATTATGACTCTAAACAACTAGGTGACCCGCGGGTTAGCGGGGCGGGAGGGGCGGGTCGACCCGCAAACCCAATTCTATCCGCACAGGGTGCGGACCGGTCACCTAATTAAATGTTAAACTAACAAATTATCATATTAAATATTATATTTGCAACTTCCCTATGTTTAATATGAGCACTATTATAATCATATTAACAAGTCAGTTTGATGGGATATTGAAAAACTTCGCTTATAAACAAAACAAAAAAATATAAAACAACCACAAAATAGATGAAACACTCAGCCAGAGACATATCCAAAAATTTTGTCAATAATAAGTATAATGAAAAATCTTATGGGTAAAAAGCACTCTATAATATAATAACACAGAAAAACCGTACACCGTCTAACCATTCTCATATAAACATTACCTTATAACACAAGTAACTTGACATATTTTGGGAAACATTGGTTAAATTACATAGCATCTAATTATTTGACGTTACATCTTAAATTATTTAGCTTAAATTAATATGTGCTATGTAGCAATCTCTTACTAAAAACACAACCATCAAGATTATGAATACTAAGTCTTATCATATAAAATCTCAATCCAACATTCTTAAACAACCAGAAACATTATTCTACGTTTATTTTGCATATCCAACAAAAAAATACACGCAATGAAAATATAAAATAATATAGGTTTATACATCATTCGTAAAGTATATCCCGCCCATAGGACGGTTTTGACCTAGTTTTTTATATACTCGCGGAGACATGGATGTTTACCATTGTCTTTGGTTAGAGGAAATCTAATACCGGCCGGTTACTCATCTCTTATATTGATTTATGTTTTCTCTCTGGTATTCTAATAGTAAACCGGAATCGACACCGGTTAAGTGGTTCTTGGGTTTTTGCTAAAAAGGCCTAATAACTTCTCTGAGGCCCGTTTAACACCACCAAATCTTAAGCCCTCACGAGTGGGGGTGGGCACGGATTGGATAGTACCATATTTTTTGGTATTTGCGATTTGCTTTATATCTTACGAATATCTGATTTTTCTATTTGCTTTGCTTCGGAGAAATACGGATATTCGGTTTTTCGGATATTCGGAACTTTTTTAAACATTTGCGAATATTTGCGAATATTTACGGATATTTACGGATATCTCATATACCATGTTTTATACACGTAAATCTAACAAAATTATACATGTTTTTGTTTTTTTTTTAAATATTCTTACATAATATTAAACCAAAAGTGAAAATTAGTGGAATTATATGTTCCATACTTTTTATAATAAAATAATCTTTTTGATAAAACACATTTTTAGAAAATTGTAGTTTTTAGAATGATTTTTTATTCTTTCCTTAATTTAATACATTATATATTTTTATAAATAACACAAATATATTTAAAAGTAAAAATTTATACATAATTAATTGTAGATATTCATTTATTTGTATAAAAACCGGAGCGGATCAGATATTCGCCTTTAAAAATTTTAGTATTTGTGATTTGCTTCGTTTTTAACGGATATTGAATTTTAATATTTGCTTTGTTTCGAAGACTTACGGATACTCGGATTTTTCGGATCGAATCGAAATGAATAACGAATTGAATCAAATTTAACGGATAAAATGCCCACCCTGCTCACAAGTCTTCACCTAACCAAAACCAAAACTTTCCCACTTGTTGTCTTGTATAGCTGACTTGGACAAATTCTTAAGACGTGCCACATTCTCATTGGCTAACTAAAAAGCTAATACCATCGTTGAGTCGTAGAGGTGGGTTGGTGAAGGATTTTGATGGCTACCTTCTTCGTCTCCTCCTCTCTCACCAAACCCCAAAAGTGTTAATATTTGTACACGGAAGGAGACGAAAGTTTACAACTTTGAGGAAAGCAGAGAGTGGGTTTAGGTCATTGAGTTCAAAGATCAAAACTTTTTCTCCAATGGCTCAAGCTAGCAGAATCTGCAACGGCGTGCAGAACCCATTTGCTATCTCCAATCTCTCCAAATCAAACCAACGCAAATTGCCCTTCTCTGTCTCTCTGAAGACGACGCACCAGCGGCGTGGAGCTTATCAGATATCTTCGTGGGGATCGAAGAAGAGCAACAACGGCTCTGTGACTCGTCCGGTCAAGGTAACGGCCTCTGTTTCCACGGCGGAGAAAGCGTCGGAGATTGTGCTTCAACCCATCAGAGAAATCTCTGGTCTTATCAAGCTACCCGGATCCAAGTCTCTCTCCAATCGGATTCTTCTTCTCGCCGCTCTATCTGAGGTTCGGTTTCACTTCTTTCTCTGTTTTGCTTAGTGTTGAGATTGAAGAAAGGTTCTCACTTTGTTGTGGGTTTTGTAGGGAACTACTGTAGTTGACAACTTGTTGAACAGTGATGACATCAATTACATGCTTGATGCGTTGAACAAGTTGGGGCTTAATGTGGAACGTGACAGTGAGAACAACCGTGCGGTTGTCCAAGGATGTGGCGGGATATTCCCTGCTTCCTTAGATTCTAAGAGTGATATCGAATTGTACCTTGGGAATGCAGGGACAGCCATGCGTCCACTTACCGCTGCTGTTACTGCTGCAGGTGGCAACGCAAGGTAAGGTTAAGGAGTGGTTTTGTATGCTCGTTTTGTGTTATGTCAGGGATCGATCTTGGGGTGATGCTTTTAGTTCGGTTTGTTTTCCAGTTATGTGCTTGATGGGGTGCCTAGAATGAGGGAAAGACCTATTGGAGATTTGGTTGTTGGTCTTAAGCAGCTTGGTGCTGATGTTGAATGTACTCTTGGTACTAACTGCCCTCCTGTTCGTGTTAATGCTAATGGTGGCCTTCCCGGTGGAAAGGTGAGTTTGTAATCTCAGCATTTACTATGTGAATATAGTTGCAGCAATCTTTGTTCGTCACAGCCTTAGCTTACCTTTTTCTTTGTATGGTTTCTTGATTGACACATTAGACATTATTTGCGTTTTCAGGTGAAGCTATCTGGATCAATCAGTAGTCAATACTTGACTGCTCTGCTCATGGCAGCTCCTTTGGCTCTCGGGGACGTCGAGATTGAGATCATTGATAAACTGATTTCCGTTCCATATGTTGAAATGACATTGAAGTTGATGGAACGTTTTGGTGTAAGTGCCGAGCATAGTGACAGCTGGGATCGTTTCTTTGTCAAGGGCGGTCAGAAATACAAGTAAGAGTTGCTTCTTATTCCTTTGTTTCTGTAATCGCATACCTTAGAATTAGATTGACAGAAGAATGATTGATCCACATTGCATTCAGGTCGCCTGGTAATGCTTATGTAGAAGGTGATGCTTCTAGTGCTAGTTATTTCTTGGCTGGTGCTGCCATTACTGGTGAAACTGTTACTGTTGAAGGTTGTGGAACAACCAGCCTGCAGGTAACACTCAGTTTATAATGAAATTTTATTAGCTCAAAGTTCTTTTTAAGGCTTTGACTAGTTGTGTGTAACATATGAAGAATCTAGGCTCAATTTTCTTTTTCTTTTTGGTGATGAATCTCAAAGGGAGATGTGAAGTTTGCTGAGGTTCTGGAGAAAATGGGATGTAAAGTTTCCTGGACAGACAACAGTGTGACTGTGACTGGACCATCTAGAGATGCTTTTGGAATGAGACACTTGCGCGCTGTTGATGTCAACATGAACAAGATGCCTGATGTAGCCATGACTCTCGCCGTTGTTGCTCTCTTTGCAGATGGTCCAACCACCATTAGAGATGGTAAGTATACCCTCTAACCATCTAATTGGGTTTTTTATGATTCATAGTCACTTAGTTCTCCTCTCCTGCAATCTTTCTATCATATAGTGGCTAGCTGGAGAGTAAAGGAGACAGAAAGGATGATTGCCATTTGCACAGAGCTTAGAAAGGTAAGACTCTCTCCCTCTCTCTGTTTCGCTCTCACTCTCTTGGTTTTATGAGCTTAGTGTAAGTTAAGTTCTGCATAACTTTTGCGTTCAGCTTGGAGCTACAGTGGAAGAGGGTTCAGATTATTGTGTCATAACTCCACCAGCAAAGCTGAAACCGTCTGAGATTGATACGTATGATGATCATAGAATGGCAATGGCATTCTCTCTTGCAGCTTGTGCTGATGTTCCAGTGACCATCAAGGATCCTGGTTGCACCAGGAAAACTTTCCCTGACTACTTCCAAGTCCTTGAAAGAATCACAAAGCACTAAAAAGACACTAAGCCCATTTGTCCTTTCTTTTGAGATCTGTTGCCACTGTAAGATTATCAAAAACAAAGAGTATTAAGTTGTGAGCTTGTACCGGTACTGAGTGAGATGCTTTTTTACTATAACTAAACCGATTTCTTTTATTGTGTGAAAAGTAAATCGGCCAAGCGCATACCGTCCCAGCCCTTTTTGAGCCCAACTCTCTAGTTTAACCCTAGCATTAAATTGAATTTTAATTCCCACTTAGAACAAAAGGGCTCGACTGTCTTACTCTTGTTTCTTGTGATTGTCTTGGAGTTTTAACTGCATATGAGTATAGGGACAAAAGAGTAGATCTAAGAGTAGATAAATCTGAAGGAGGGACAAAGGCATGGGGACATGTTCTGCCAATTCATAAAGGGAAAGGAGAGGACATGTTCTTGTCTTATGTAATCAAGTTCTTCACATGGGGTCTTTGAGTGTCATTATAGCATTCATTCACTTGCACCTTTTTTTTTCTTTTGCCCTATTACAATTAAAAATATATAAAAATAAAAATAAACATCGTAACGATTACATAACCTTTTTTGGGTTTACACATTTAAAAAGTTGGTTTCAGTAAAAGACTAAACGATGATTTACATCAACTCTATTTTGCTATACATAGGAAGTTTATGTTAGGCTCGTTTCTTGGAAATATATAGTAATTATTTACAGCAAAACTCACAAAATTGATGGCCCCAAAATCTCTCTCTCACGAAAATAGATGTGATGTGAGGCTTCCCTAAAATCTTGGAATATTATTTCACACCAATCAGCTCCATTCAATACATGACAACAAATCTTTTCAAGAATCAATAACTTCTGCAGTTAAATTTGATTGTCAATCAGTTATTTCACAAAAGAAAGACTCCCTCTTTCTCCTTCTCCACGATTTGGATCTCTAAATCTTTAATCCCCCATGTTCAGATCTATAATTCACACTCTTGATCACACCCTGTAACCAGACTTTGATCCTCAAATTTATATTATTAAAATAAAAGATTATATTCGTGTTTGAGCTTCTTTAATTAAACCCTTCCAAGAAACCTGAAGACTCCAAGAAGCTGTCATAAAAACAAAAGAGACAACAAGAAAAAGAAGAAAGGTGTTCAAAGATGTCTCGTCTTGACGACATACCATCAAGCCCAGGCAAGTTCAAGATTGACAAATCTTCCTACTTCAACCGTCTCAGGTTTCAATCATCTCCCACCAAGTTCGCATTCGTCTCCTTCCTCCTCCTCTGTCTCATCTCCCTACTCTTCCTCCGATCTCCATCGTCCGTTAACCCCTCCCTATCCGACCCATCTCGCCGCTCTCTCCGAACCTTCACCTACGGAGGACCCGCTTGGGAGAAACGCATCCGAGCCTCTGCTCGAACCCGAACCTCAAGCAACGGAATGACCGTCTTAGTCACCGGAGCAGCCGGTTTCGTCGGAACACACGTCTCCTCAGCTTTAAAACGCCGCGGAGACGGCGTCATCGGCATAGACAACTTCAACGACTACTACGACCCTTCTCTGAAACGTGCGAGACAGGCTTTACTAGAGAGAAGCGGCGTCTTCATCGTGGAAGGTGACATAAACGACGTCGAACTCCTCCGTAAGCTCTTCAAGATCGTCTCCTTCACTCACGTTATGCATCTAGCCGCTCAAGCCGGAGTTAGATACGCAATGGAGAACCCTAGCTCCTACGTTCACAGCAACATCGCCGGCTTAGTCAACCTCCTTGAGGTCTGCAAAGCGGCTAACCCGCAGCCAGCTATCGTCTGGGCTTCCTCTAGCTCCGTCTATGGACTCAACACGAAAGTACCCTTCTCCGAGAAAGACAAAACAGATCAACCGGCGAGCCTCTACGCCGCCACGAAGAAAGCTGGTGAAGAGATAGCTCATACTTACAACCACATCTACGGGCTGTCCCTTACAGGACTAAGGTTCTTCACCGTGTACGGACCATGGGGAAGACCAGACATGGCTTACTTCTTCTTCACCAAAGACATTCTCAAAGGGAAGTCCATATCGATCTTCGAGTCGGCGAACCACGGCACGGTGGCTAGAGACTTCACTTACATAGACGACATTGTGAAAGGATGTTTAGGGGCGCTCGATACGGCGGAGAAGAGTACAGGAACCGGAGGGAAGAAGAGAGGTCCCGCGCAGCTGAGAGTATTTAACCTCGGGAACACGTCGCCGGTGCCGGTTTCCGATCTGGTAAGCATACTGGAGAGGCAGCTGAAAGTCAAGGCGAAGAGGAACGTGATCAAGATGCCGCGAAACGGCGACGTTCCGTTTACTCATGCTAATATCAGCTTAGCTCAACGTGAGCTCGGGTATAAACCGACCACGGATTTGCAGACGGGGTTGAAGAAGTTCGTGAGATGGTACCTGAGTTATTACGCCGGCGAGAAGAAAGCCGCCGCGAGATGATTTTACGTGTTTTGTTTCGAGTAATTATATATTTAATTTATTTATGTTACTTGTTGGGTACGTAACTGTTGTAGTAAATTTGATTCATCTCCTAATGTCAAATAAAACAATGTTACTTCTTCAGCACGCACGTGTGACTGATCTCCTACAGATATTAAACAAGTAGTCATTGTCAACAAGTTTAGAAATCGTATTTAGTTCTTCCACTACCTAGAACAAGACACAACATATCTGGAATGTTCGAAGTAGACTTGTGGAAGTTCCATGCCTCTAGCATTAATCGTTTTCTTGATCCTTTGAAGTGGACAATCTGCGTTTTATTTTATGTTCAGAGTAATGAGAATATGGTAGAACAGATTTTGTGATGTTTTTAGGGTATGTGAGAGTACCTTGACATCTAATGGCATGCCATGAAACTGGCCAGCACCTTCAGGAGGTGTCCAGTTGTATAAAGCACATGGTAAAAACAGCACTGAAGCTCCAGCTATATCTTGTGTGAAAGCTTGTGGCTTTGTGAATCTTTTTGCTTCAAATGAAGGATGAGATTTGACAACCCATACCAGAGCCAGTTGATCACCAAGCATACGCGATGCATTCATATATTTGGTTTTGTAAGCTTTTAAGACTTGTTCAAGAAAAACTTTAGCCCTGCATAAGACCAGGTCATCAGTTTTTGTTATCCGTCCTGATTATTCAGATACTAATTCCAAAGAGACGAGTGTTACTTTGAACTGTAAGAGATTTTTCTTAATGGGGAGAGAAAAGCCAACCTTAGGATCCCTTCACGGGTGCCTCTCACTGCTACAAAGCCTGAGTTCAGAGGTTGATCTTTATTGTTCCTGAATGTGAGAGCTATATGGAAGTTTGGATGCTCATCAAATATAGTCTCGATGTTATCAACCACAGCTATATCAGAATCAGTGAAGATATAGTGGTGTATCACACTATCATTCTTCTCGAGCTTCATCTCAAGAAAGGTCTGGAGAGCCAAATTTTAACCAAAGAAAAATCACGACCCAGTGAAATGAGAAGTCATACTCACTCAATAGCTCAGATGAAAGTAACTTAAAAATGGATACCAAAGAAATAGATAGATAGGCAAAGGCAACAAATGTGTAATGTATTCTACCTAAGGTGTAAGTGTGATTGTGCTCTTACAATGTAAGACATGATTCTTTGAAGCATCAGGTTACCCCGTGAATAATCACCCGGAATAGGCTCTACCATCACGTTGCTTTCTTGGATGGAGAGATGAGAAGCTGGATCAGTCAATACGACAACGTTGCTCTTGGGCATACTCATCTACCCACACCAAAAAATCATATCTTTCAGAAAATATCAAACGCAGTAGCTAAGAAACAACACCAAAAGTTACCTGAATGAAGTATGCGAATGCGTTAAGAACAGCCATTGACCTCTCTAGCTTGCTATAGGTAACATTCCCAACAACAGAAACCACATTGGAGGATTTCAAATCACCGAGGGATGTGTTATTATAAAGAGTAAACACTGTGACGAAAGAAACACCATTTCCAGCAGCACCAGACACATGAGAAGCTGTAGTGTGTGTCTTGTTCAGAGCCTTCGTTCCTAAACAAACATAGATAAATGTAAGAAACACAACGTAACACCAACATACCAGTTCAAAAATTGTATATTTGCATTGAAGCAACAAGACAAGCTATGATTCAAATGGTTATAAAGACCAAAACTCCTGAGACGAGGATCTGTGTTCTTGCCCTAAGTTTCATGACACAACATTGCTCAGATCTTTACCATTCCTCAAACACAAATCAAGGATTGCGATTCAAATCTGTGCCTATAAGAGCTTATCTGCGAACTACTAACCTCGGCAATGCAATCTATCGGGAAAGCCTACTCCAGCAGCAGGGCCGAGCACAAGGTGATCTAGTTTCTTGCTACGTATGCTTGGAGCTTCGTTCTTAGCCCTGGTCGAAGAGTAATCAACAAATGACAAGAGATGAGGAAGAACAACGAGCACAGGAACAAGCAGTAGAAGCCGACGCCATCCGGTGCAAGATCTTAAGCTCCGGTAATCTCTCCGGGAAACCATTAATCGTATAAACAAACTCCGATCAACTGAAATCAAATTTCGGATCGGCGGAGATGATTGATTGTTACGATCAAAGCTAAGTTCGGAGCATGGGCTCAAGTTGGGCTTAGTTGGGTCTTTTTACCAACAGCATCAGATATCAGATCAGAACTACATGACGTTTACTTGCAGAGATAATGGACTGTGTGCCGTTAATATAGCACACCAGATGCAATAAATCACAACACTGATTGACCAGGGGGGTGTATTAAATCATGGATTTTAAAAGTTTGGGTGGATTTGAAAAAATATTGGAGTTTGAAGAAATTTGGACTAAATCTCAGTTATATGGGTGAGATTTTAAAAAAGGAAAAAAAGATTTGGG
Organism: Brassica juncea; assembly: GCA_018703725.1. Classification (NCBI taxonomy): domain Eukaryota; kingdom Viridiplantae; phylum Streptophyta; class Magnoliopsida; order Brassicales; family Brassicaceae; genus Brassica; species Brassica juncea. The sequence goes on along the minus strand of CM031942.1, from coordinate 55,789,738 downwards.
TGAGACTTTTTCTTAAATTTCATTTGATCTTAAATTTCAGAGTACTTTTCAAAGTCCAATTATTTTAAAATGTGAAGTAATCACTACTTTTTCCAACAGAATAAGAACGTGAAATTTCAATATTTTGTCTTTTTCCTTCGTTTGTGAGAACGAGAGAGAGAAAAACAGAGTGTTCTAATTTGTTCCAGTTCGTCTTTCTCCTTCTTATTCTAATTCGTCTTCTACTTCCAATTCACTCTCTACAACACGAGTTCGAGCAGCAGACTATTGACTATATTCAAGAAAGCTCAATAGCTTACTAAAAGCAAATATAATAGATCAAAATTGTTTATCAAAAACCCAAATTCATAAACGAAAATATGAAACATAAATTCAAAAACAAAAATTAAAAAAAAAACAGCATTGGTAGCTCATGTACCTTACATCCTGAGATCTCCTCGCTTTTATGGTGGAAGACAAAAACAAAGCTCTAATCTACTACCCTAGCTTGCATATTTGGAGCAAGTAGTCTCATAGAAGAATACTTCCTCAAGCTTTTGAGTAAATAAGTTTGTTAGAAATCCTGCAACAAAAAAAAAGAAACAGAGAAACAGTGATTCCATATATAAACACTTTCAGCTAATTAGAAAAGACTTCCAACAAGTCAACAACATAAAAAAAAAACCATTTGATTCAGGTTATGATTCATTCATCAACATCCTGAAAAGGAAGATTGAGATCGATACGCATACCTCCTGCTGCTTTGGGTTTGATTATGTGTTCTTGGCTCTCAAAATAATGTGATCTCTTGTGACCACTTAAAGTCTGGTCTGATTTGAACACCTTGAAACATATTGGACACTCATGACCTTTGCTGTTTTTGTTTGCACCATTTGCTTTCTTAACCATTGGGGATTTGCTATCACTGGACCTATGAATCTTGCTGTCTGCATCTGCACAAGAATCACTTTCATAAGAAGACAAGACACTTTTGCTTTTGCGCAGCTCATACTTTGATCCTCCCTCCTTGACCTCAAGCTCAATCTCAGAAACAGAGGACGAGGTAAAAGATTCTGAATTGGATTGTTTCAACACCTTCTTCAATCTTTTCAACACCTTCTTGAAGAAAACACAGAGACCTGCCATCTAACACTTCCCCGCCGCAAACTCCTTTACCCTTCTTTGTCAGTGCCATCAAAATGGTAGAGACATGAAAAGAATGATCTTAAAAGATTTGAAGCATTGTATCTTCTCATAAGACAACGAGTGATAGGCCGTAGATATGGCACAATAACAAAGCTGCTACATAATTATTACTCGGACCATGCATATTCATATTGAGAAGCATTGAATCTTACTCTAGCTCCATTGTAGACAGGATTAGGCAGCACGAGCAGAGACTTCACCTTGTTGGACACCCAAATCACGATGAATCCTGGCCACCATTGATTTTCCATAATTGGAAGCTCAATGAATCGACGAAGGCTGCAAAGCTTCAAGTCAACAGGGGGTGTACTAGATTTAGAGAGACAGTGGTGGCGTAACATGTACAGAGGTGTGAGCTTAATCGTCACTGTTATGCTTGAGATATAGATCGTCTTTTCATATGGGTAATTTTTTAATATTGATTTTTGGTTTTTCCAAATAACAGGTGCATAGGTGGGATTTGATTTAGCCTGGGACACGATAGTTTTGACTGAAATTAATTAAAAAGTTTGTTTCAAATCCTAATCATAGCTTTTTCTTTTCAAAATTGTTTGTCTTTGAATAACAGTGGATTTGATTTAATTTTTATAAATTATTAATTGAATAACCGTGGATTACAAGTGATTTTAAGTGAGTTTAGACAAATGTTATATTCAATAACACAGGATTTGAGAAAAAAAAAATAGAAATCATTAGTTGAATAACAGTGGATTAAAATAGAACCAAAACACTTTAAAATCCCTAATTCAATACATCCCCCCCCTCTCCCAAAAAAAAAGAGCTTCTCTTCATCATATGAGGTCCATACTACGTGACGTTTACATGCAGTGTTAACGAATTGTGTGCCGTTGAAAGAACGCATCAGATTCAATATTCAGACTTCACAAGACTATTTGACCAAAAAAAGAGCTTCTCACTCTTCATATGCGTCACAAGCAGTAGGGGTGGGACGGATCCGGATATCCGGGATATCTGGATCCGTCGGATCCGTAATTTTAGGATCCGGATCCGGATCCGTGTCTTCCGGATATCCGGGTACCGGATACCCGTCTAGATATCATGATATCCGCGGGTATCCGGATTCGGATCCGGATCCATCAAAATAATTAAAAAAAATAAAAATACTTTTTAAAATAAAAAAAATCTATAAATATTACATAAATTGAATTTTTTTAGAAAATTGATAAATATATTTATGCATATAATATTATTAAAATTAAAATATAATATTATAAGACTAATTTTATGTATAAATATTAATAAATGAACTATAATTATTAATAATATTTTAAATTTAATATATTTAAAAAACAACGGATCCGGATCCGGATATCCGGATTCGGCGGATCCGACATTTTACTATCCGGATTCGGATCCGGGCGTCCCGGATATCCTATTTTCGGAGCGGATCCGGATCGGATCTCGGATCGGATCCGGATCTCGGATAATAATTCCAGCCCTAACAAGCAGGTCTGAATCAATTACAGACATGTCATTAAAAGACCAGTAAAGAGTCTACAAAGATGTTGCAGTATCCTCCTACCAGAACTTCAACCGGAAACCGGAGAAATGAATGGTTCCGATAATAGCAGATAAAGCAAAGGCATAAGCAGTTAATATCACAAGGGAAGATAGCGGAGAAGCAAATATTGTATCTACGGCCATGTTCACCACTCCTGTAAAAACGTTTGCCTGTACCAAAAAAAATGAGTTCACAGAGAATCAAGACTCTGTAAAGACTTTTAGAGAAATCAAATTGATAAGAAGAGACTTACAAGAAGAAAGGTAGCTAGAAGATTCTGGTCAATTGCTTCTTCAAGGGATGAGAGTTTGTTCATTGGTATATAACTAGAAAGCATGAATATACCCAACGCCTGAAAAAACAACAACAAAAAGTCTCATTTACCTCTAATCTCAAAGACAAAGTCGTCTTCACCTTTGTAATTTATATTGAACTTAAAAAGACCTGAAGATCTTGAGCGAGCACCCAAGTAACATAAGGCATGTTGCACTGCACAAGATAAAAAATCATAATCAACCAATATTGAAATGCTTTTGAGCTTTTTAAGTGAGTATCGTTACCGTCCTACGGGAAATCCTCTCGATGTAGTTGTCAACAAGTAAAGTCACAATCCTGAGACATACATACAAAGATGCTTATGAGTGAGTGATACATTCATAATGAGATAGTACGTTGTATAGCCGTTTGTTTTTACCACAATATAAGAGAAACAAGAAAGATTCTAGCGATTGAGCTTGTGGTGCTTCGAGTATTGGAATGTTTTGCGTAGAAGAGACGATAGCCTAAGTCAACGCCGAGAAGGTACATGCCCCAATAACCTGAATCAGAAGGGAGTTAGATGCCACAAAATCAAAAGAGAGCAGTAAGTAACACCACCACACCTAATCAAAAACCTTACCAAGGGTGCTGAATACTCCTTCCTTGTTCTTGCTGATAATGCTATCTCCTCTTTCGTTGGAAAGTAGATATGTGTTCAGCCCACTAACCAACCATGTTTGGTACCCTGAGAACAGAGATAGTTAGGTTTCCTTATCTTGTAACTAAAGTAAAAGTGGAACGTACCTGCAAGAACAGTGAAACCTAGAGCTCCACAGTACTTAGCTGGTATGTTAACAAATGATGTGAGAATTGATATGGCTGCAAGCGTGAAGAAGAAGTTCCAATGTTGTCCATATTCGGTAACGTGGACCTTCATATACAGTTTAGAACAACAACGGTTAGAGTTTGTAAAGCGCTAAACATCAAGGAGCAGAGTTTTCTTTTTACCTGATAATCCACACCTGAAGTGGTAACTAAACGGATAAACCCGAGCAATAGCAGAGGAGCAGTTGCCTTAAGTCCAGTAATCCAGTTTCTAAAGCAATGCAAGTTAAAAAAGTTGGACCAAGTTTACATAATGCTGAACCACTAACAAAACGGATAACTGAGTATTGAGGAGAACCACCTACCCTGATGAGACGTCTCTAGCTTGCCTAGAAACTATAGCATTAGCCAACACAAAGGAGCCAACACCAAGATCCATCTGCTTTCATTTCAAGTTGTAACATACAGTTACTAATCACATTCAATCAATGTAAAGCCTAAAAGGAACTAAAGGAAGACAGGTATGTGATTCTGACATTACAAGAACATACCAAGCTAGTACCGTAAGTCTCAGTCTTGGCGTACCTCCTGGGAAAGATAGTGAAGTCAACAGCCAAGATACACAAGCATGTAATTAGCATCTACAACAACGAGAAACCCCTTCAGAGTAATAAATGGAAGATAAAAAAAAAAAGAAGCAAAAAGTGGATTTTAAATTAAAACCAAAAAGGTAGTGTTGTATACCAGAGCAACTCTATAGGAAGAGACATTAGCTCTAAACGAGAGAGACTGTCCTCTCCGCAACCCTGAAGAACATCTGGAATCATATTTTTTAGTTTTGTTTAAAAAGCCAACAGGATTGTTATTGAAGTTAAGGGGAAATACAAGAAAGTTTCTACCTTTTTGCAGACACAGTAAGAACAAGCAACAACAGAGACAACAAAAGTACACCATGATAAACCCACTCGGACAGAACCTACAACAATAGTAATTATCAATCAGTTTCCATGATTATAAGACAACATTACCGAGTTAAAAAGGGAGGTTTAAGGGACATACGGTGAAGAACAAGAGCATGGGAAAGACAATGAAGATGAAGTCCAAGGATATAGCATAAGTGTAAGCCTTCCAGTCTCTGGAAACAACGATCTCATCGTCGTTCTTCTTGGTTGAAATGGATTTGTCATTGTTATCTGTAACACAAACATGAAACAACTTTAGACTAACCAAACAAAGAGCGTCTCACTCACTCCACAAAATAGCACAAAGGAGATGACTTCAATGGTGATTGCTGTTGCAAAGCAGAGAGCTTTAGGAAACTGTATGTCCAGAAAAGTGAGAAAGATGATCAGAGCAACGAACCGGTTCTACAGTGAAAGCCAATGGAGTAGCGAATAAGAACCAATAGCTGAAACAAAATAAACAGTAATTATCAGTCAGATATTGAGCAAAGTCAAAGCAATGTGCGAAAGATCAAAAAAACCTACAGGGACAATGGTTAAGAGTGCTGCGATTTCCAGAATAGATGATCCATCTAGATTGCTTACGAATCTGCAATAAATAAGAACTCTACAAATCAAACAGTACGGAAAGATTAAAGATCATTGAGACGACGAGAAAAGATTGAAGCTTTACTGTTCTTTGAGATGCTTGTTTGGATTCAGAGACGAATCCATCAAAACTCGATACACAAGAGGAAAAAAAAAAGGAGATGTCAACCCTTTTTACCTTTTTAGTTCACTGACTTGAATTACGAACCGGCCGGTTCAATTAACATGTCTGATTATCCAATAAAGTTCGTTGAAGAACAAACCAAACATGTTACCTTTGGATTGATAAAAAGCATTTGAGCATGCCAAAAAAAAAAAGCATTAGTGCTCTCAATAATAATATTTAAGTGATTATTTATTTTTATTTATTTTTGTAAAAAACAGACCACTAGAATGATGAAAAATTTAGATTCAGTTCCGTTTCATTTCAGTTTTTTTTTTAGCTTTTAGTTTTCGATCTTTGAAAATAAAAACCGTTTAGTTATTTATAATTTAGTTTATAATTTTGTTTCTATAATTTCGGTCTCGATTCGAGTAAATGTTAAAAACCAACTAATTTTTTGTTCCAATTTGATGTCGGTTCGGTTCTTATGTTTGGTTAGCTTTGAATAATTCCACAAAAATTAGACTTTTTAATATTTTGGATTTAATATTATATAAGTTCAGATTTATTTAAATATTTCAAATAAATTGGATAATTTGGTTGCATCTCTTTAAAAAAGTGTATCAAAAATATATTCGCATACATATTCAGTTCTCGGTCCATGTTTCAATATTTTCAATTTCAAAAATATAGAAATCGCTCACTGTTTGTAAACTTCCGGTTCCAGTTAAAAAAATTTCTACCCCATTTATAAAGACCAATAGATTAGTCACTGAAGAGATAATTCCTGGCCCATTTATAAACTCTTCTGAACTTTTTTTTTGACGTCAACTCTTCTGAACTTTCTGTAGATGGAATTGTGTTCTACATTTTAGACAACAAGGCTTGACGTAAGACATCAATGGCCTGTAACTTACATATTTATAATCTGAAAGTATATATTTGTAGCTGTAAGATCTTCTCACGGCTAGTCGGCAACCAATATTTTCCTGCTTTACATGTAAGAGGCAATTGATGAAAAGTCATTGAAATTATCAAAACCATCATTGTAATTTAAACAGCAGAATTCAAACAGAGTAATTAAGTCCACGGATACGCAAATACAATAAACTTTCTTGATAGTAAGTCCATTGCACTTCACTCTCTAGGCCACAAGAGTACTCGCAGTAGTAGACTCACTGAAAAAAAAGGCACAATTAGTAAACAAAACAGAACACATCTTCAAGAATAGGCAGGGATAGTGAACTTACTACTTCCAGACAGGAGGAAGCTTCTTGGTTTTCTTGTAATAACGAGCAAGACGGTGGATCCTGCTCTCAACAAGAATCAACCAAAACTTGGAATCTTTTCCTCCTGTTCCTCTCCAAGTGCTTGCGAATAGCAACTGCTTTTTTGATCAGGTGGTATAGATCCTCAGGAATCTCAGGAGCAAGACCTTTTCACAACAACAAGAACAATATGAAACTCTTTAAGCTAGCTACCTCCGACATATATATAGGATAAGGAGATATGATCAAGAGTTAAAACACAAACCGTGGGCTTTCAGTGTTAAAGCCTATGTCCAACTCTATATTTCCCGATTAGTACGATATTGTCTACTTTGGACCTAAGAGTCAAGCCCGCATGGATTTACTTTACTTTGGGTTCCTTCCCAAAAGGCCTCGTACTATTAGAGTTGGACATCTCTTTATATATTAGACTCTCCTTTGTCTAATATCCGATGTAGGACTTTGTTTGATATCTCACATTCTCCCCCTCAAACTAAGGACCACACTCATTTGTGTTTCTTCATTTGAGAATGAGTCTCGCATTCTAGTTCCTTTGAGAATGTTTCTTCCACAACATCACAGGTTCCATCTTCTGACTTAGTTTCTGCCATAGACCTCACATTCTTAACTTCAAGGGTCCCTTATTCCTTCGAGGGTATTTTGGTCTTCTTGTAGATTTTCGTCAACCGGGTTCTGATACCAATTGTTGGGATTGTTAAAGTCCATGTCCAACTCTATATTTCCCGATTAGTACGATATTGTCCACTTTGGACCTAAGAGTCAAGCCCGCATGGATTTACTTTGGGTTCCTTCCCAAAAGGCCTCGTACTATTAGAGTTGGACATCTCTTTATATATTAGACTCTCCTTTGTCTAATATCCGATGTGGGACTTTGTTTGATATCTCACATTCAGAATCCGCAAAATCTTGTTTCCGGTAACACTTTTAACCTGAGGGATACCGTGAGAGTCACGAAGAATCACACCAATCTGAGATGGAGTCAGACCTTTCTTTGCAAACTTGCATATTGACTCATCAACCTGTTGAAATGTGTTCAAGATAATTTGGTATTTTAGAAAAATAAAAATAATTGTCTAAATTTAAATGATTAAAATAATAAAAATTAAAGTGATAATAAAAAAAAAAGTATTCAATAAAAAATCTCAAGGTGATCCAGTGTGGCTTCGAAGTCTCTTCGAACAGGAGCGGAATCGAATGCACGAGCAGTGAGTCTTGGAAAAGAAGTTCTCTTCCAAACTCTTCTTCTGGTTGTTTTTGGTTGGGTTCAAAAGAGTTTCAGGCCCTGTTTTGTAGTTTCCTCTGTTTCGTTTGATTTCTGTTATTTTGGGATGGCTGTTAGTTCCTGTCGGGACTAAACTATAATTTTTTATCTTTCTCTTCAATGCAATACGAGAGTTAAAAAAACGTATTCAATAAAAAAATGGTAGATAAGTATACAACATTTAGTCATTTGCAAAATGATGACAGATAAAATATGTATGTTATAACATATTATTTATATTTTTCTATGAACTCTTTCATCAAGCTATCATAATGTATAAATAAAATACAGTTTAAGGAAAAATTGGATTACAGTAAGTAACAAAAGCAAAACGAAAATCAGAACTTTGATGAGTTGGACCGTGACAGTTCTTGAAAAAATTCTTAGCATTTTAGTTAACACATATTGAAATTGATTTAAAACAAAAGAATTCATTGAAACAGAAGTCAAATTCAGAATGAGGTGAAAATCTACCTAAACTTATACTTATACTTTTAGCTCTATAGAATAGTTTTATGAAATTAGAGACCCTACAAATTGCACATTTCTTGGGGGCCTAATGCAGAAGCCATTCAATCCATGGTAAGCACGGCTCTGGATCCAATCATCCAGACAAAGATACAATAATCAGAAATTCAATAATCAGTATAAAAGCAAAAATGAACATTACAATTATTGATTTTATTTCGGTTTAACTGCAATTATATTACATGAATATATGAATTTGAGAGAAAATGACTAAAAGAGTTTTCATTATAGAGTAAATATACGTTTATACACAGGGCTAATTAATTTAGATTTAGGGTTTAGAGTTAAATGGTGATATTTTGTGTGGGGTTTAAATTTCTAAAAATAAATTAAAAATTAAAAAAAAATATTATTTTTAAAATAGTTTCAAAATTTATTTTTGAATTTAAAAGTAATTTTTTAAAAAAATTAAAAAAAACCGGAAAAAGTTTTTTTAATAAAACAATTTGAACTTGAAAACATATAATTCGAAACTATAAATTTTTTATATATTTTTTACTTTTTATTGTTTATATATCTATAAAGTAAAGGATATAAAAGTTTTTTGCCTCTTTTATGAAACCTCTTTTGATCATTTTTTCTCTGGAAGACAAAAACTTTTTGTCCATTTGTATATCCTAAATAGAAAGATTACAATCAATTTCTTTACAAAATCCATTTACTGATATACCTATTTCTCTATTTATTTGATATATTAGAAATTTGTAAATCATGCACAATTGTATAGATGACATTAAATAGTTATGATTCTCGATATAATTTCAATTAAATATAGTTAGGTTCGAAAACAGAATTTTAAAGTGTATTTAATGATATTCATATTTTCATCTAAGTTTTTTTGAGTTATGGAATAATTTTTTTTATCGTTTGGAGCATTATTTAAAATATATTAAATCTAATTTGATAATACTATTATAATTAATTAACTTGAATATAAGCATGCAGAAGAACCATGAGAATCGGATCACCTGCTTTCTTATAGATCACTTTAAACCGCATTAGTATATATCTAGATGATTAGTGTAAGGTGGTTCTTAGACTGGATAGCTGGAGTTGAAAACTCGACTATCACGATCTATATATCATTTTTCTGAATTGCCACGACGATCAATTTTTATGTCTCACATAACAAACACTCAAAAACAAACAAACAAACAAACTTTCAGAAAATGAACACATCACAAAATCTTATAATTTACTTTGTACTCCGTTTAATACTGAAGTGTATTAGCAAATAAAATCGCATCTTGAATTTATATATTTCTTTATGTGAAAATTTGGATGAATCACATACTAATCTCTTGTATAAAATTAAATTTATGTGGTTAAATATTGTACCTTTTGGAAAGTCACATTTTATTTTAGACTAACTATGCAATAACGTAACTGGTATACTACGATCATGTAATCTTTGGGTTATTGAATATTTTGTGATGAATGGATAAAGACCTTAGACTCAGTAAAAAGTATGTTAGAGACTCATTATCAGGGAATGGATGGTATATGACAAAAAAAATATTAGCAAGGGGTGGTGATGCTCAAACTTTTAGAGGATATTTGTTAGCGAAGCGAGGTCATGTGTGAGAAATGATACATATTTGTTTACTATTTGACTATTGAGAGTACATGAAAAGTAATCCAACATACTAACGGTATATCTACACGAAATATTCCCCCATGAGCCGCATGCAATCGCGTGATTTTTAATTTTCAGTGAAATATAAAACAAAAATCATGGTCGATGTGGAAATCAAGAAATGAGTTAAAGTATATTGAACATTTTGAAAATCTACAATCGTGTATATAGTATAAATATTAATAAAATTAGTATGTTTTGTTTTATTACACTTGAAGTGATTTAATTAATTATTTTAGTATCAAAGCTAGTAGAATATCTACATCACAAGAAATTTGTGTATAGAATTAATGCGTCTCTCATGAGAAGACTAAATATTCTGGTCTTGGGGTCGAACTTACTACTGCCATCACTCTTTTGCCTTAGAGCATGGGGTGAATGAAAGGCTTCAAGAACATTACCTTTTCTACATAGTGCATATCTAGTGGATTATTTTTTTTGATTCGAGTTTTTTTTGGTTGGTTAATTTATTATGATAGTTTTGATCATTTCAAGAAACAAACTTTATAAATATATTGTCAGAATTGCTCATATTTATTTTTCCCATTATTAAAAAGGTTTTTCATCAGTTGCTTCGTAAATGTAACATAACACACTCTTCAAAATTGTAATTCAAAATTCAAAAATTGGTTGCCAACTAAGCCAAGACTCGAGCTTCTTGAAATAATATCAATCAAAACTATTATAACCTATGGAGGACATAGAAATATTGTTGATACAAAGAATTTTGAGTTCTAGTACTAACCTTCAAGAGCTTTCTTGATGTCGAGAAGGATCAAGACATTAACATCCCTTCTCATGCCTTAGCCAAAAATATGTCAAATTGGAACCAATAAATGTGTCTATGCAATAATACAAGAACAACAATAAGATCAATATTTTACTTACCCCTTATCACTTCACTATCTGTTGGCAAGACACAAGAAAAGGGAACATGTAGTCTATTTATATGCTTTAAGCCATATTCTAAAACATATATCAAACTCTTCCTATAAGTTCCATGTACACACTTCCATTACAATAAATCAAATGAACATGAGAGATTATTAGATAGAAGTCATACGAATATAGAGATTCTTCAGGTGACAATATTGGTTTAAGTAACCCCTGCTCTTGAAATTGCTCAGACATCTTCTATTTTGGAGGCGAGTACTTGCAGGCATTGATGGAGTTAAACTGCATTGCCTTCAAGCTTGATGTCTTCCTTTCTAAGCTTGAGTATTGTAAGCTATCAGACATCTTCCATCCTTGGAAGCAAACTCACTTTTTAATTTCTTATTTCGTTTCATGCACACTTTTAATTTCAAGAGAAAATCAAACGTAATCATTTTGTTGCATAATATCAATTTGTTACATGTTTAAAATAACAAAACTTGCATTTCTTACATGTCGGATTCCCCTCCTATTAAATATTTGTACCTAAAAATTGTGATCACATTTATAACTATATATAAATTGTACCTAAGGGGGAAGAGGAGGACACCGGTGACCCCCATGTACTTGCTGTAGTTTCAACTCCCCCCCCCCTCCTGGTACACCAAATCCCGACATGTTAAATCGATGCCATTTGGGTAATCATGGTCTTGTTAGTGGACTAGGGTGGATACATAGGAACCACATGAGTGTTGAACATTTTTGGACTCCAAGACTTTCATAAAAGCCTCCCAGCCCTTCATGCTGAGATGGAAGGTTGATGTAGCGGAAACTACGATATCAATAAACTAAATACAAATTTAGGCATAGACGACTATATATAAGAAAATCGTAAAATCCTAAAATATTAAAGATAATTATCTAAATAACTAATAAATCAATAATAAATATTTGGAAATATCTCAAATATTTATCTACATCATTCTCTCCGGGTTGGAGAAGACTTTGTCCTCGAATCTTAGCCGTGGTCTTCAATTTCAAAACCTTCAAGACTTGAAATTTTTACATGAAATCTTATTCTTTTGCAACTCTTACATTGGTATTTATTGACCTTCTTAGTATATCTCCCCAAAAAAGTTATAAGACACGTATTGTCTTTAGCAAAAAATTCCATAATTCTTCTCACGAACATGCTGAAGTGGCTGCCGCCGTGGACGTCTTCTAATTATATCACAGTTTGACTTTTCTTCATGATCACGTCCCGTGATAATTGATAGTTGATGAAGTCCACGTGATCGTTTGTTGTTTTGAACGCATCTTTGATGAATAAAAAATAAATTGGCTCGACCATCATCATGTCCTCACCATATCGATCATAAATGGCAGGACCAATAATTTCTTTGTACTCTCCATACAAATCTATTGTTGAATTAAAAGGATATTCATCCGTTTGATAAAAATACCCAACCGACATAGTAGCGAAATCTTTATAGGATAGAACTAGAGATCTGTTGATTTTGAGAATAACAGGAAAACTAGAATAATCACAAGGATATTATTTAGTCTAAGAATACCTAAGATCAATATCAATGTCTTCTTAAATTCATTGACATTTCTATAGATCTACCAAAAACGAGGAACAAAAGACTCTCAATTTTATTAATTAATCAAAAACTCAATACAAATTTAAGCCTATGCGATTATATATAAGAAAAACCTAAAATAATAAAAATAATTATCTAAATAACTAATAAAATAAATAATAAATATTTGGAAATATTGCAAATATTTATCTGCGTCAAGAGTTTTCTTTGGGCATTGTCATGCCTGAGAGATCTACATATTTCTTGGATTCATATCGAGATGGATTGCTCTGATTTGATTTACATGATCTAAAATCCTACGGACTGCCGGCTTTAGTCCAGACCTAGTCTCTCTCCACCTTTTACAAGACGATTTTGCGGGCTTTATCATCTCATATTCCTAGAAATGCGCACGCATATTCTCTTGCCAAGAAGACAAAAGGCAGGGGAATATCTTTTACCCACGTAGTTTAGACCGGGTCAGAGCGAGCGGTGTCTCGAAACTACGTAACTCTGGCTATAATTTGATTTACATTTTATTGGCTGTCGACAAAAAGAAAAACACTATAAATTGTATATTTATCTCCATATCTTCATAGGTTGGATATATATATATATATATATATATATTCAACTCTCTCTCTCTCAATACTAAAATAACACATTCTTATAATTACTAGGTCTTTTTCCGCACTACGCGCGGATTACATGTTTAAAATAAAATTATTTTATAATATATTTATGTTTGAGTTTGTATTTTTTAAATATATAAAATAGAAATTAGATTTTGTGACCAGTTTGAAGTAAATATTTGATATAGATATTAAGCGAATAGTTTAATGTTAAATGATTGATTGCTTAAATTTTTGTATTTTTTTATAGGTCAGCCCTCTTAATCGTTATTTCATCTTATGAAAAAGAGGTTATCAATATATAATTTGAAATTTATTCTTCAATAGTTACTTAGTATTATAAATAAAATCGAATAGAAAAATTGATGATAAAACTAAAAATTAAAATGTATTTCTTTTCTTAGTAAAGACTGACTTTTTGACATTTTATTTATTTATATTTTAAATATATTACTTTTAAGATCACTAATTTGATTGTTCGATTAATCAACACTAATTAGACGAAGGTCCTGAATAGTTCAATTTAAATTACTCCATTAGACGCCTCACCACTCCTCCATAACTAACCATATAATATGCATATAAGACTAAGGAAACAACAGGTAAGAGATTTGAGACACATCACATTACACAACTTTCTTAGGAAATGCATGAGTCCCTCCATGATAGTAAGTTGTAAATAATCAATCTAGCAAAGTTATTAAAATAAACTAAGCTTTTACCTATATATTAAAAAATCTTTAATAAGACCTACTTTATAAGAATTAAACATGTAAAAAAAATTAAACATTTTTACTAAGCAATGTAACACTCAGCAAAGACTAACTCCAGCGGCACAAACCTTGGCTAGCATAATTATTTATGCTTTATACACATCTAAAAAGAGAGAGAACAAAGCAGTTAAATATTGCTAACTACAAATCAATGTAGCACAACAATACTCTCCACGAAACCTAATTTGGAGACAAAACCTTAGCTTGCATCAATACTCGCAAGTGCGGGGTCGTTGATGGAATCATTGCTCTATCTCATTGTGTGCAAGTGAGATATCATATTTGTGAAGTTTGCCTTTTGCTGTGGTCACTGATTTACTTACCTGCTTGTGCGCGGATTCATTTGTGTTGTTTTAAGCCTTTTAGGTATTGTTTACCATTCTTGAATTTTCCGTTTTATAAATAATTTACATTTATATCTTTTTCGTTATCTGATTACAAATTTTTTCAGAATGCCGATGACAGAGATCACAGAAGAAACACTCAACTGCCAAACTCTATTACTATGGGACATGCCAGCCATATACTACGAAACTCTGACAAAAAACAAAAGTGTAAGTATGAGAGTCCAAACCAAATTATTCCCAAATCAATATCAAAATATTTTGGTAACAGTTCATAAGGCACCTGCTTGCTTACAATAGCTCCTTGTGTTTTTCTTTGTGTCTTTACGTAGGTGTTTTGGTTTTTGTATATTCACGTCTTCTACTAACTTATGTTCATTTTTCCTATCATTACTTATTTGCTTGGGCCACCTTATTTGACTTTGTATAATGGTTTCTTGTTTTATTTTTACTTCAGTCCAATTCACATTGCCACTACTTCACATTGAAGCTTGGCGATTAAATGGTTAACTATTTGTTTATCTTTATACTAAATTCGTAAACAGGTAGTAATGCAGATACAAAGATTGTATGTAATCAACATTTTTACATATTTATTTTGTTTTGAAGCCCATAAAAGAGGCAACAAAATATGCCCATGTTATATTGAAAGTGGTAATTCATGTCGTACGCTTTATATTGCATCCTAAGATGCATTTTTTTGACACTGAGATAATGTCATCCACTTTTATATTTTCTTTCCATGTAATATGGATATTAGGATGCATGTTTGAAGTGTGTAGAAAAGTAGTGATAACTGTTTCATTAGCTTCTTTCTCATCTATGGTGTCCTGCTAACAGATAGTACAAAACAATAAATAAGCTAAATGACCAGATCCTCCTCTTTTTATCTCTGCCTTTCCTAATTAACTAACTAACTACGTAGAGCCGCTGATTATACACGGATGGATGCTTTTTGATTGGTTCAGTCATACTCCTGCTCCTTGGAGAACTCATTACCTGCACTATAAACACATCAATAATAACTCATTTTACCAAGATATTATAGCAAAACCAAAATATCTTTCTCACACTACCGCTTCACCATTACTGGGATCATATTACGCTTCATGCCCTAACTCTTTTTGACTCATGAGTGCCCCATTCAGCTCTCGAGAACAGATTTCAATAAATCAAGTTGAGTTCTTGCAACAATATTGCTTAAAATCTCGGTGGTTCTGCCATGGATTGGGCAAAGGTAAGGCTTAACTCCTGAAACTGGTTCAGCGAAACCCACTCTATCATCTTAGAGTATGAATCCACCACCGGCATAATTGCAATCCCACATTTCACAAAACTTTTACCACTGCAGACAGTAACATAACCAGTAAAGAATATTGATGTTGCTATATACTACAGAAACTTAGGTCTTCAAACCGGTCTCAGTCTATGATTAACATTAACCAAGTAAATAAACCTATTCTACTATTGACTTCTTTATACGAATTCAGTTTTTCTGGATCAGTAAATCTGGATAACATGCTCCTACACAAAAATTTAGTTAACTACCAAGGACATACCTAAAAAGTAATTACTTGTTCTGTCTTGGAGCACTATTCTTTGCAAACGAAACACATAACCTGTAATATAAAAGTAAGGTTTACATAGAAGGACACATGACAGCTACTTGGAAAGACTTTATCAAGTAGGACAGGCAAATCCTATTACTCTAGCCTAGTGGACAGCTTCCAAGCAATGAATGTGAAAATTGCAAGCCAAAAAACAATACCATTACAGCACGACTCCTGGAAGTTGGGAGCTCTCGAACAAAATTGTTAAATGCTCTATCTGACTCTACCCTTGATCTCAAGCAACATAGGGCACTCTTTTGTAGTAGTCTTTTCACCACTGTCCAAGGAAAATATCAGATCAGTAAATATCATATCAGTGAGTGTACAGACTTCAACATAAAATCAAAGTCCTATAATGCAAATGAGAAGCTTATAAAATCTTCTATGCAGCTGAGAAACGGTGTAGTAGTATAACATCTTAGATCAGTCAGCAAAACGAAAACGTTTCAAATATGTGAAACTGAAACCAAATTTGGAAATGTAGATGAAACGAAGTACTGAGCTAAGTTTTCTATCACTAATGGAACCATTGATTACAAACCTTTTCAGAATGCCGATGACAGAGATCACAGAAGAAACACTCAACTGCCAAACTCTATTACTACGGGACATGCCTGCCAGATACTACAAAACTCTGACAGAAAACAAAAGTTTAAGTATGAGAGTCCAAACCAAATTATTCCCAACATCAATATCAAAATATTTTGGTATCTGTAACAGTTCATAAGGCACCTGCTTGCTTACAATAGCTCCGATCTGACTTCCTCAAGGACGACTATGATAGTAATTCTCTGATTCTTCCTCAGATATTCTCCCCACTGGTCTTTTAATTCTTACCTGGTTTGATACAATGAGAACATTTAAGTGGTGGAGGCATCTGGCTTTGCAGAACAGAGTATTTGTACTACAGAAGATGACTAAAGGACATATAGAACAAAAGGTTAAAAGGTTAAAAGGAAGACGAAAGCACATACCTGCCGGTTCATACCTCCCTCTCTTCATTTTATTCTTCTCATGGATCATCATCTCCTTCTTCCTTCTCTCTCCACTTATCCACGCTGAATAGATCTCCGATCTGCTTTGATTTGAGGCACTCAAGGTTTTGTTGAGATCCAAGTGTTTAGACACAACCGCAAAGGATCTCGTCGACGATTAAGATTCCTTAAACGTTAGCGAGGACGCCGATTATATAACACTCTTCTTTTTCCCAGATTTGTTACACACCCATCTTACGTCGACAGCCGCTTAGAAGCTTAGAAGATGGGTGGGTAACAAATCTGGGAAAAAGAAGAGTGTTATATAGAAACTTAGAGGGTGGAAGGCGAAAGGAAGCCATAAATAAGATTTTCGAAAGATTAATTGCACAGAGATGAAGTAGTGTGTCGATTCATCCACGATCAGTAGAAGAAGTGGAAACGACGAAGATAGGAGACGTAGAAGGATTCATCGTCTCAGTTTAATTGTTCTAGGGTTTCTTTTGGACTGGACTTTTGGGCCAAATTTTTCATTTTACGGATCAAGAAAAAAAAGCAACCCAACACCGGTGAGACGTGGAAAAAAACAGATTTCCTATTGGCTGAATTTCCTATCCGATGTGGATGCCTTAAGAGGGCTTCATATGCCCCTTTTAATATAGTTTATTTATATTTATATTGTGATTATTATATTTTTCACCGTTATTGTGATAGTAGTTGATAAACACTGCAATTATTTACTTTTATTATTAAATAATTATTAAATAATTATGACAATTGTAGTCATATAAATAAATTTTTATGTCAACAATAGATAAGTATTTGAAAACTCTTACATCTTTTCTTTAGATAATATAATCATTTCTATGTACAAATTAAACCATGTCTTTGAATAATATTACAATATTCAAATTAATAAATTTCCTAAAACATATATATTATTTTACGACTATAGTTTAATAATATATTTAATATTTTCCTCATATGTTTATTCAATTTATTGTTCTTTAATTATGTAGGAGTTTAATAATTGCATGGTGTTTTTTTTTAAAAAAAAGAGATTGTAATAATGTTTTAAAATATTTTACTAAATTTGTAAAATTATCAGCATGTAATCTTATGTATTATAGAAAAATTGCTTGAAATACAATAACTTGTACACCATTTTTCAAAAATACCTTTAATCAAAAGTACCTTTACAATTGAGTTTAAGATTTATTGATTATTTTTTAGGTTTTAATATTTAGAGGATCTATTCGAGTTAATAAAATTATATAAATAATTATTAAACATTTATAAATAATTTAGAAAGAATAGTTTAGTCTTTTTTATCATAAATTTAAGGTATTTGTGAAAATAGTCATCATACAAAGTTAAATTTGAAAATGGTATCAAATTTAGGTAGAATTAGAATTTTTCAATTTTTATATAATTTATATTTTTTAGAGAAATTGTTTGAATTATCATAAGTTAGTTACCACCTTTCAAAAATAATTTATATAAAAAATAATATAATATTTGAATTTAGGATTAGTGATTATTGTTTAGGGTTATTATGTAAGGGGTGGAATTAAGTTTATCTTATATATTAAAAAAAAATCACAAACTTGATTCATGTGTGATATTTTAAAAAATAGACATTCCCTAGAAAATCTTATTTCATTTATTTATAACTAAAATTTTGACATATCACATCTTAAATAATTTACATATATAGCAACTTCACCTGTAAATTTTTTTTATTTTTTAATTATATTGAACTAAATATGATAGCGTTACATTAAATTTATTTTTAAAAAAATCATAAATAGAAAATATTTATGCTAAAAATATAATACGATGACATAACGACTTAACATTCACAAACTATATAATACATGTATAAAAATTAACATATCTTAGAATTTTGTATATAAAAGAATATATTATCTGAATGAAAAAACATAAAAATATTGCTAATAGGAAATTCAGAAATTGAGAATACATTTAATACAAAATAATTTTTAATATGTTGTGCAATGCATATATTAATTTGTTCAATAAAGAAATACAAATACAATATGATAAATATTTAATAAGAAGTGACAAATATATATAACAGTTTTAAACAACTGATTAATTACAACATGTAAACTATAAACTTATTATATTTAAAATAGTTATATAAACATTTTAAAATATGATTAACGTTAAAAATTTATGATCTAAAATAAATAAATAAAAAAATAAATAAATATATATATATATATATATATATATATATAACTGAAAACAAACATCTGTTGCGCGGATCAAGATCTAGTAACTTTTATAAATGATTATTAAACACTCCTTCATGCCATTTCCGTTACTGCAATCCATCTATTATCAATCAACTATGTTATCCACTCCATTCTTTATGGATTTGTTTCACCTCCTTTTGTTTCTCCTCTGGTCTATCGTTTTATTCAGCCAAAATCAAAAACCTCCATTGAAGAAGCTGAAGCTATGGTAACGAAATCCAACGGGAAGTCTCCTGTCTCCTGCGGAAAGTCTCCCGTTGTCCTGAATTTTAAAGCCATCTCAACAGGAACAGCAACATCGGTTCCATTTAATCCATTTTGTTGGAGCTGTTTGGTAGATGTTTGGTTGCAGAGTTGCACAAGCTGTACAAATCTCCCTCACATAGTCTTCCCTTCCCTTTCTCGCTATCCTTAACTCACAATAATTGATAAGTTAAACGCTTAAATAGTTGCACAAAAAAAACGCTTAATAATGTATAGAATGTGATTATAATCTTATAAAGTTGCAGGCACAGATTTTGTGTACTTTGTATTCGAAATTCATTTGTATAACTGAGATGATAAGATTTTAATGTTGAAGTTGTTGAATTTCTTTTAATGTGCCAAATCTATATGTTGTAAAATGTATATGGGATTGATTTGCTTTGATTTGAGCTGTTAGACCTGAGCACGAGGAGGCAAAATCAGTAGACAGTGTTGGTCAGAGCTATTCAGCAAAGTCGCTCATCGCCTCTCGTGTATTCTCTTATCGGCTCTTCTCTGGATTTAGGGACAAAAATTTTGATGCTGTGTTTTAGATTCGTAAGATTATCTCTAATGGTCCTTTATTTTGAGAAAAAATATAAAAAATAAAGGAAACTATTCTGCAATAGTGCATCATATGAATGAAAAAAAAATTTATGAATACTATTCTTCCAAATTAGAAGGAATACTATTAACAAAATCATTTTAGTGTTAGACTTTTATTTATAAATTGGCCTTTTTATTTCTTATAAATTTGTTTTGTATCTAAAAATAATTCAATATTTGTGTGTTTAAACTAACAAATTTATTAATATTTTCATAATACGATTATAATTTTATATAAATAGTTACATATACTTAAAATAATTTTTAGAGGAAAAGTGAGAGAAATATTTAGAGTAAAACATAAACTCATTTTTGAATTTTTATTTTGAGAGCAAAAACGATGTTAACTATTAGAGATGCCTAATTGAATTACAAATGCTTCCATCATACCACACATTAATAACACCATTTTTAATACAGCTTTGTTCAGTGGCGGAGTTAGAAATAAATTTCACCAAAAGTCAAACAAAAATTTTAAATAAAATAATATTAAATAATAATTATTTAATAAATTCTTTTTTGTCAACTATATAAATTAAGTATACATTATAGTTTATATGTAAAATCAAAGTTTTTTAAAATTTGTCGATTATAATTTAAAATACTAAAATAAAATTTATAAAATGAAAATGCATATTTTTAGATTATATAAATGGTTTTCCTTAAAAGTTATAAGAATTCACAATGACGAAAAGAACAAAATCATAAATAAGTCAAAAAGGAAGTTTTTTCACTCATAATACAAACAGATAATCACTAAAACGTCATTGAGTATATTTACTTATTAGATAAATATATATTATAAATGGAAATAATTATGGTTTAATGTTCAAATCAAATTAGGCAACATAATAATGTCAACAGATTAGAAATAATGGGGGCAATCAATTTTTTTTCTAGCTCTGTCGTCGATGGCTTAGTCTTCTCTATCTCTCGAGATTGCTTCCTCCTAATTAGTAGGTCCTCTCTCTCATGGTCTGGTGCATTTGTTCTTGGCATCTTGCGTGTGGTATCTTCTTCAGTTTCTCTGTCTTGGTTCCTCTCCGTGTCTCCAGCGCGGTGCAGCTGTGCAGAGCTTGGACCAGGGCGTCAGTTTGTGCTCTTGATTTAGTCAGTCGGAGTTGTGATTAGCGAGGAGACCTGGGTGGAGATGTGTTTTCCCAGTGTTAAGGCGTCTGTCTTCTTGGTGCCCTTGGCAAGCTCATCTCTTTCTTAACTGAAAGCTAAAAGCTTCTCTAAGGAGAGGATGAAGCAACACGAAGAGCTTTGCTATAACTCCTTGCAACAGAGCTCGCTTTCTCAGCGTTCGATTCAGCACGATTGAACTCCGTAGCAACAATATCCATAAGCAAGTTGAGATCACCGTACATCTCACCGTAGTCAATCCCTCCTTTTCTCCACGCGTAATTCCACATATAATCCCACCCAACAGACCAGGCTCTTCTCAGGGATCGTGAGGTTGAGATTAGGGTTTTGAACGTGAGAAGTACAAGCAAGCACCAATTGCTTTATTAGAATCTCTTTTAAAAAATCTATTACAAGACTTGTTTATCAGTTTTACACAGCCTGTTAACACCCTAACAGCTGCTACTGAAAGATTCCTAATCTACCCAAACTTGTCTCTCCATCGTCAGTATCTCAGCAACTGCTTCGGCACGACCCAAGAACACCCTAAGGGATTTTCACCCTTCCTCTATAATAATAGCCCCTAGTGTCTTATTGGAATACCCACGACTCCATAACTCTTTTATAGTGATCTCCACGTTCCTGAAACCCTAGTCTCCAAGGCAACATGGATATATGGACAACTTTCATATTAATAAGTACACTTTCCTTTTCTTGGAATTGTACTTATTCCTCAAGGCATAAACTTGCTCCCCAAGTTTATCTCTTGCCTTTTCTCCACGGTATAAACTTGCTCCTCAAGTTTATCCCACGCCAGCTCAGCATCTCGCATCCACATGGTCTCCACCACTCTGCATGCCTCCTGGTTCACTCTCTGACACACACTACATCAGCAACTACTTCAGCGACTACGTCAAGAGATAAATCCTCAGTTTATCCTTCTCCATCTCAGCATATCCTGCATCCACATGGTAACCCACCACTCCGCATGCCTTATGTAGTAACGACTAATGCCTCTAGCATCAATGACTTCATCACCTAGTTAGTCACTGAAGACTATTGACATCTACAAGCTTCGCTTGCATCTTCAATCTCCCCCTTTTAGCTTTGTGTGCCAAACAAGCACAATACCCTTCTGGTTCAACAACCACGTTTCCTCACCTGGAAACTTCCATACTCGATATGCCTTTCTCCCCCACGAGACTTGCACTATCTTCATCTTCATACATAGATATGCCTTACTCCCCCACGAGATATGCACCATCTACATCAGGACGTCCATCACCATGCTCTTCTCCCCCATGAGATATGCATTCTTTGGACCAAAACGTCACCACTTCTCCCCCTGCTTGATTGCATACTAAGCTAAAACACAGATGCTTAGATGTCAATACAAACATCACAGACCACACCCGTCTGCTTCTTCATGAGTACTGCATCAGACTCTGACATATCCGTCGAGCTACCTCTTGAACTACCTCTCGAACCACTACTTGTCTTGGCTCCTAAGGCTTAGGTTTCTTCCCCTCTGCAGTAAATATGGTAGGCTCCTCCAACCCATTCTTCACAGCTATCCACACACCCTTATTGATTCCTCAAACCAACAGTTTCATGCGCACCTTCCAATGACCATACCACCGGCCATCATCCAACATGATTGTCTTCTGCATCAAACAATCGTGTACATCTTCACCTTCAAGGATCACACCAGTAACTTAGGTGACCCGCTCTGATACCAATTGTTAGTGCAAAGATGACACCACAATAAGGTAATGCAGAAGATAAATCAAGAGACAAATTAAGTACAAGCAAACACCAATTGCTTTATTAGAATCTCTTTTAAAAAATCTATTACAAGACTTGTTTATCAGTTTTACACAGTCTGTTAACACCCTAACAGCTGCAACTGAAAGATTCCTAATTTACCCAAACTTGTCTCTCCATCGTCAGTACCTCAGCAGCTGCTTCGGCACGACCCAAGAACACCCTAAGAGATTTTCACCCTTCCTCTATAATAATAGCCCCCAGTGTCTTATTGGAATACTCACGACTCCATAGCTCTTTTATAGTGATCTCCACGTTCCTGAAACCCTAGTCTCCAAGGCAACATGGATATATGGACAACTTCCATATTAATAAGTACACTTTCCTTTTCTTGGAATTGTACTTATTCCTCAAGGCATAAACTTGCTCCCCAAGTTTATCTCTTGCTTTTTCTCCATGGTATAAACTTGCTCCTCAAGTTTATCCCACGCCAGCTCAGCATCTCGCATCCACATGGTCTCCACCACTCTGCATGCCTCCTGGTTCACTCTCTGACACACTGTATCAGCAACTACTTCAGCGACTACGTCAAGACATAAACCCTCAGTTTATCCTTCTCCATCTCAGCATATCCTGCATCCACATGGTAACCCACCACTCCGCATGCCTTATGTAGTAACGACTAATGCCTCTAGCATTAGTGACTTCATCGCCTAGTTAGTCACTGAAGACTGTTGACATCTACAAGCTTCGCTTGCATCTTCAATCTCCCCCTTTTAGCTCTGTGTGCCAATCAAGCACAATACCCTTCTGGTTCAACAACCACGTTTCCTCACCTGGAAACTTCCATACTCGATATGCCTTTCTCCCCCACGAGACTTGCACTATCTTCATCTTCATACATAGATATGCCTTACTACCCCACGAGATATGCACCATCTACATCAGGACGTCCATCACCATGCTCTTCTCCCCCATGAGATATGCATTCTTTGGACCAGAATGTCACCACTTCTCCCCCTGCTTGATTGCATACTAAGCTAAAACACAGATGCTTAGATGTCAATACAAACATCACAGATCACACCCGTCTGCTTCTTCATGAGTACTGCATCAGACTCTGACACATCCGTCGAGCTACCTTTCGAACTACCTCTCGAACCACTCCTTGTCTTGGCTCCTTAGGCTTAGGCTTCTTCCCCTCTCCTGTAAATATGGTAGGCTCCTCCAACCCATTCTTCACAGCTATCCACACACCCTTATTGATTCCTCGAACCAACAGTTTCATGCGCACCTTCCAATGACCATACCACCGGCCATCATCCAACATGATTGTCTTCTGCATCAAACAATCGTGTACATCTTCACCTTCAAGGATCACACCAGTAACTTAGGTGACCCGCTCTGATACCAATTCATAGTGCAAAGATGACACCACAATAAGGTAATGCAGAAGATAAATCAAGAGACAAATTAAGTACAAGCAAACACCAATTACTTTATTAGAATCCCTTTTAAACAATCTATTACAAGACTTGTTTATCAGTTTTACACAGCCTGTTAACACCCTAACAGCTGCTACTGAAAGATTCCTAATCTACCCAAACTTGTCTCTCCATCGTCAGTACCTCAGCAACTGCTTCGGCACGACCTAAGAACACCCTAAGGGATTTTCATCCTTCCTCTATAATAATAGCCCCCAATGTCTTATTGGAATACCCACGACTCCATAGCTCTTTTATAGTGATCTCCACGTTCCTGAAACCTAGTCTCCAAAGCAACATGGATATATGGACAACTTCCATATTAATAAGTACACTTTCCTTTTCTTGGAATTGTATTTATTCCTCAAGGCATAAACTTGCTCCCCAAGTTTATCTCTTGCTTTTTCTCCACGGTATAAACTTGCTCCTCAAGTTTATCCCTCGCCAGCTCAGCATCTCGCATCCACATGGTCTCCACCACTCTGCATGCCTCCTGGTTCACTCTCTGACACACACTGTATCAGCAACTACTTCAGCGACTATGTCAAGACAGAAACCCTCAGTTTATCTTTCTCCATCTCAGCATATCCTGCATCCACATGGTAACCCACCACTCCGCATGCCTTATGTAGTAACGACTAATGCCTCTAGCATCAGTGACTTCATCGCCTATTTAGTCACTGAAGACAATTGACATCTACAAGCTTCGCTTGCATCTTCATCTTCTTCGCTATTGTCTCCACTGCAAAGTAAAAGAATAATAACAGTCATTCACCACGCTCTTGTATATATTCAATGGTAAAAGAGAATAACAATATACCACCTGATTCAGAGCTGAAACAGCGATGGATGACGGAAGAAGACGAAGCGGGATTGGCAGCGCGATGGAAGCCAGCGGGTTTCGCGGTGGTGGTGGCTATGGATCGGCGAGGAGAAGCAGCGGCTAGACCGTCACATAGCTCACACTTCTTGTTCGCCATCTTCAGATAGTTTCTTTATTTGCTTCTTTTGAAAAAAAAATTATTTCACTTCTTCTAGGATTTACTCTCAATTTTCTGTGATTTGATCAGATTTTCCAATATAATTTACAGTGAACGAAATTGGAGGAAGCATTAATCAAATCACAGAGAAGATGGAGATAGAAATTGGAGGAAGAAAAAAAATTTTGATTTCACGAAGGAGAAAGGAGAAGGCGAGAGAGAGATAACACAGGAGTACCAACACTCAAATGACACGTAAGGGTCTCTTACCATCTCTAAAAAATCCAAAGTAAGCACCTGTTTTTTTTTATTTTAGGCTTTTTCATTTTTTTTCCTTTTGTTTCTAAACCTATCTAAGAACCATTTGATGGAGGTGGTCTAAGATACAATTATTTTCCGAGCCTAGAGGGTTTCCGAATAATATAATCTTGTCCATACTCCATTTGTTTATTTATTTTTGTAGGCTAAATTCTTTGATTCTCTTATAATAATGGCAATGTTTACAAGAGTTTGGAGAAAGTGAGGATATGAGTCATGCACATGCTAAGTTTTTTTTTTTTTTCTGCTGATTATGAGATGGGTGAAGCGTGCTAGTGACTCGTGTGTGGGTTTACTCTGTTTCCTTGTCTTTTTATAGGGAAGGGAGTTGTCGTTGATGACCAAATAATAAACACAGAGATATATATTTGAGATCAAACCAAATAACAAAAATAGAGATACATATTTGATCAAACCAAAATAATAAACACAGATACATATTTGATCAAATCAAAATAACAAACAAACACACACACATACACGGTGGGTAAAAGGAGAGTTTTTACAACAACCCTTGTCTATTTGTTGGACCACAGAAATAAAGGATACAAACAAAGTAGTGATTAAGATTACCATACACCAGAGAGCCTCTTTGAAACATATAGTTTCACTCTCTAGCTAGGCTTCACTAACCGAAAACCAGAACATGAGGTTCATACTTTCCTGGAACGGATACTTCTGATTTACAATTTGTACTTGAACCTGATATCTACCCTGATGCATTGAAAAGAGAAAAAAAGTCATCATCAGAAAACCATACCAATTGGCTTGAAATACAGGGGACGAGGGATTTTTTTGATGATTAGAACAATTATGAAACTCGTCTTTAAGCTGGTGTTAATGTAAAGAAAAAACTTACTGCTTTGATCTTGTTCCTCCAGTATGGGTGAGGAAAAGTAAGCACAAAGCGGCCAGGTTCAATTGGGCAGTGTGACGAACTATCACAGAGTCTGTAACCCCTTCTCGTAGGAAATAGCTCTCGTCCCTCCAAAATCATTCTTGCTGATACCGTTGAAGAAGATGAAATGTTTTTGGCTGCTCAGACCAAAGATATTTATCACGAAAAAAAATTGGAAAAATTTGTGTGGAAATTTAAAAATCATCAAAATAAACATACGTGTAACAGCGGTTATCCTAAAGACTGGATTATCGTTAACAGTAACGTTAAATGGCCAGATCTCCACTTTACTGACATTAACGCCACTAGGTCTCTCGATGTTTACGAATTTCGCCAAAGCTGAAATGAAACAAGAGAAGAAGAAGGAAAAAAACGTGGTAGAAGTTTTAACACATGACACAGTAACAAACTGATATTTAAATGCAAGTGACGTATAAGCATTAGATAAAAGTTTAGCCTGCCGCAATATCCAAGAGACATTTTCAAACGCAAATTCTTTGCAGATTTGTGCGAGAACACTTGCGTTGCTCGCATATCTTTTGCAAATTTTCTATGGACTTGCAAAGATCAATTCTGTAGCTAGCAAAAAAAATCATAGTTTCACTTTCTAGCTAGCTTAACTAACCACTGGCGTGAAACTTATATTCGGCGCACATGTCGAGGTGGAAGCCGAGGAAGGGCATCGAATTGTCAATGGATAATGTAACATAAATTTCTCCCTGAGATATTAAAATGAGAAAGAAGGGTTTGGTGTTAGAAATCAGGAAACCATAGTCATTTGGTTTGAAATATAGCGACTATGGAACAGATATATATATATATTTTTTTAGTGGATAAAAACGATTATGATATTCATCTAGTGTTAATGCATGTATGTGCAGAGAAACTTACTGATAGCTGATCATTCCTCATTAAGGTGTATATGTTAGCTATGAGCACAAATGGGCCAGGCTCAATAGGACATCTTGCTACATCACAGATATCTACGCCCGATACACCAATAAAACCGTCGGATGATCTAAAAGTAGAACTAAAACTAAAATATGTCGTCCGACCTGTGATGTTTTGGGCTGCTCACACCAAAGATATTTATCAAGAAAAGTATTAAAAATGAACAAGTTGAGTTAAAACATACGGTGATTAAAAATCATCAAAATAACGACATACATGTAACACCGGTTATCTTAAATATTGGATTATCGTGAAATTTAATCGGATACGGAATTAACTCCACTTTAGTGACGTTAACGACACCGCTATAATCATTTTTTTTTATATCGCAGTTAGAGAATTCGATGGCGGCGCCCAAAGCACCTGGTACAAAAAAAAGGGAAACGAAGAGAAGTAAAGGATGGGCGTGATATATCGCCATGGATTTTTAGCTTCTATATATCTTTTGTACGTATTCTTCTTAAACGCATCATGCCTTCTTATTTATAGGCAGCTGGATTATATGATTTTGCTATATAAATAAAATGGTATCACATTCACGATATATATTATCTTAACACGTGAGACAATAACTAACTGATAATAACGATGGAATTTTTAGTTCGTTAAGAATGATGAACTTTAATAGTATTAAATGCTTTCCAAAAAGGAAAATTTGTAATGATTTAAAAATTAAATAAAAGGTAAATCTTTCGAAAGATCTTAAAATGAGTTTGTTTTAACAAAACTTAGGTTTACCCCGTAGGATGAATCTTTAAATTCACCTCTCCTTTCGTAACCATTAAAAATGTCATGTAGATAATTAAATAAAAACAATTAAATTTATTTTTAAATAGCTAAAAAGAATAACGCCAATTTTAATGATGCTGACGCCGTCTATTAAACCGTAAATTTTAAATTCTAAACCCTAAACCTTAAATCATAAAACCAAACCCTACCCTAAACTCAAATTCTAAACCCTAAATCCAAATTCTAAATCGTAAACCCAAACCCTATACCTAACTTATACCCTATACCCTAAACCCAAATCCTATACCCTAAACCTAAATCGTAAATCTTAAATCCAAACCCTATACCCTAAATCCAAATTCTAGATCCTGAACCCAAATCATAAACCCTAAACCCAAATCCTATAGCATATAGTTTTAGGGTTTGAGTATAGGATTTATGGTTTGAGTTTAGGTTCTAGGGTTTGGGTATAGGGTTTACGATTTGGGTTTAGGATCTATGATTTGAGTTTAGAGTATAGGGTTTGGATTTAAGGTTTACGGTTTGGGTTTAGGGTCTAGGATTTGGGTTTAGGATATAGGGTTTGGATTTAGGGTTTAGAATTTGGATTTAGGGTATAAGATTTGAGTTTAGCATTTAAGGTTTTGAGTTTAGAATTTAAAATTTACGGTTTAGTTGGCGGCGTCAACATCGTTAAAATTGGCGTTATTCTTTTTTACCTATCTAAAAATAAATTTAATATTTTTTATTTAATTATATACGTGACACTTTGATCGGTTATGGGAGGAGAGGTGAATTTAAAGGTTCACTCTAGGAGGTGAACCTAAGTTTTGTTTTTTTTTTAACTAGAGTATACAAGAAAAAACATGGTTTTATTAAAATGGTAAAAGACATTTTCACCCTTATTTATAGATATACATATATAAATAAATAATAAAAATATATTTTTTATATTTTGTAAAATAATTTTTCAATTCGAACTTTCTTTTCTATTTTTTCAAAAAAAAATATTTCAGAACTTTTTTTCGAAACTTTATGTTAAAATCTAAAATATTATTTTGAAATATTTTAAATATTTCTTTTTTAAAAAGATTCTAAAGTCCACCCTTTAAATCTAAACATTTGGTCAAAAAAAATCTAAACATATAAATTTAGATTAGTTAACTATAAGGATATAAATGTCTTTTACTCTTTAGTAAAAATACTTTGATCATTTTTTAAGTTTTGTATAAATTTATAATAAAATTTTTTTAGTGTCGTTCTATAAAATTTTAAATAAATTATTTTAGCCCACCTCTTTAGTTATTATCAGTTTGTTATTGTCTCATGTGTTAACCATAACTGGAAAACTTTGTGCATATATTTTAGCAAAACAATAAAAAAAACTAGGGAAAATTGTTTTTTGGGCCAAAAAATGGTATATATGTCCTACTAGACTAATTTCTATTTTGTACCATTTTTTTCTCTAATACCCTTTATTTTTTTTAGAAAATAAATTAAATAAATAGTTTCACAAACAAAATAAATTGGAAAAATAATAATTAGTGATGAAATACATATATCAAATTAGTGATATTTTTTTCCAGTTTTAAATATATTTAAATCATAATTTCATTTTCTGTTCTAGAAAAAATAGAATTGATATTCTACAAAGTAGAAAATGAAATCCACTTTTTTCATTGAATCTACTACGTTTTGAATACGTGATCTACGTAAATAATAGTACTCTAAAAATATTTAGAATACACGTTTCGCGCCTAACCTATAACTCTAAAATCAGTAGAAATCGAAATCTACACTTTACAAAAAAAATCTAAAACCTGTAGAACTCGAAATCTACACATTACTATAAATCTAAAATTTGCAGAAACTGAGTTTCTACACATTGCTATAAATCTAAAAACCTATAGAAACCGATTTCTAGAGATTTACTGAATTCTACGGATAAGGATAATCAGTTATGAAAATATGGAAAAAAATATTTTGAAATATTTTGTTTCCATATAATAAAAATCGATTTAAAAAAAAAAACACACACAAAAAAACGTTTAATCTTCTTCTCACGCCATCTTCTATATTCCATTGATTTTTTTTATTATTATTTTTTGAGCAAATAATTTTTATTTATATTCTCATATTTATCAATTATTTTGTTAACTGTAATTTCGAATTTATAATTGATATTAAGGGTATTATTGTCATTATAAAAATATTTAGTCTAATGAGACATAAACTATATAAGATTAGTCTAATGGGATATAGATATTATTTTTTGGCCAAAAAAAACAATTTTCCCAAAAAACTATACTCCTCAAAAGAGTTGACATTTTGCGAGTTTCGATCTCGCATCACACATGTGGATTTTAATGCTAATTCGCTGGATTACTCTATCTCTTAAACAACAATTTTAGCTGCATTTTTCTTGTGTGGCTCTCGCAATAGATAAAGATTATAATTGGGATCTCAGATGGTACACATGTAATTTAATAATTACAATTTGCTGGCAATAATTACAATTACACATTAGTCATAGCCTCTTTCCCGATCCACAAGTTGACCTAGTCTAAGAGTAGCATTTAAAGGAAAAGGGAAAAGCAAAGACCGATCGAAAGAGTTTGCAGCCACACGTTCCACTAAAAAAGCTTGGATTTATTAGGATTTTGATTGCAAAATTACTCATTTGATTAACGGGTTGGGCAATGAAACGCACTAGAATGTTGATTAATATTCCAAGTGCAAGACAACGAACGATATTGTTTGGTAACGATAAGAACACAATGCCTTTGCTTGGTAACATGTATTAGAGTTAATTTAGTTTGAGATATGCATAAAAATCAAAAATGTTACGTACCTATCGTGTATTAGTTTTGAATTTTTTATGTTAGATTTGAGTTATAATGTATTACTAGATTTCGACTCGTGTTTTGAAAATGCAGAATTATTTTTTGTTGATAATTTATTAACCCAGATGTTTATTCACTGATATGTTTAAGCTAGACATTCGGTTCGGTTCCAACTTGTTTTTTATTTTGGTTTTCGGTTCCAATTCGTTTTGAGGTTTAGTTTTTCGATTTAAGATATAGGAATATTCGGTTATTTATGAAATTGAATAATTGAATTTGATTAGAGTGTGAATATTTTGGTTTGCAGTTTGTTCTAGATGTTAGTGTAAAAAATCTGAAAAAATTTCAAGTTCTCGAGTTCTCGCTTGGTACATATTAGACATATAATTTTGAATTATTCTGTTAAATTCACATTTTTGAATTTTTCAAATAAAATATTTTTATACTTTTTTGTCTTCAACTTAAAGAAATAGATTTATACTAACTCTGTAAACCACACCGTTAACACCACATCCATGTAAACGACGAAAGACGGTTGATTCCTGACACTTCATGCTAGACTATCCGCCCTCAAATTCTGCTTTCATGGTACATGAATGATCTCTGAGCATTGATGTCTTCCAAATAACTTGCAAAAGCGTGTCATTCTTCTAGTTCCGAAATCATCTTTACCAATTGAGAACAATCCGTTGCAAACATGACTCGAAACTGGTGCAAATTCCTCATACACTCCATTGTCCAAAGTAGTGCCTTCACCTCCGAGTGAAGAGAGGAGAGACTCGCCTGGACATTTCTTGCCCCTATAAAACCATCAAAACCTTCTAAAGTGCTATACCAACCTTGTCCTGAGAAAAACTCATTATCCTTCCAAGAGCCATATGTTAAGCACCACCGCCTTGGGATTGACGGTAGATTAAAACCTCTACATGTTGTGCTTCCCTCTGTGTGGTCAACACTTGTGCTTCAACCCAAAGTGTTCATTGTGTTTCCGCAAATTTGAGCGTATCCCTGAAATTAATGTATAGATTACTAAAAACATCGTTATTCGTACCTTTCCAAATGTACCATATAATCCATGAAAATTGATGATCGTCCATTTTCGGTTGAACTCTCCAAAATAGGTGATCAAGATTTGTGGAGAGGGAACCGGTGGGAAAAATAGCTGGATTTGATGGTATCTGTGAGAGGACACAAACCTGACGCGCTGGAAGGCATTCAAAAAACACATGGTTTATCGATTCCTCTGAAGCTCCACATCTGGCACAACATATATCTCCTTGTAGCTCCTCACTTGCAGATTTTTCTTAACTGCTATACACCCTGACACCAATTGCCATAAAAAATACTTAATCTTTGGTGGACACCGTACTTTCCAGCAGAACGCTTTCAGTAAATCAACTGTGGGTCCAAACACTACTGTTGGGTTTTTCCTGTCTGGGTAAACCCTTTCAATTTGGTAATCTGATTTGACCATGTCTTTCCCATTCTGGGGATCCATTAAAGCCCGAATTGTGTGCAAGTTCGCGAAGATGAAATAATAGGAGAGCCAATTGTAAGATCTGGGTAACTGTTACGTTGACTTTCATTTGCTGGTCTCGAGTGAGTGGTTGAGAGGCATAGATCATTCCATACAGAGATAGATGATCTTGATTCCATCCTTTATTAGTCCTTTGCTAACTAGATATCTATCAGAAATAATACTCCACCAGCTATACGATGGGGAATATTATCGGATCGGTTCCAGGGGTGAAGTATTCCTATAATACCGTCCTTTCAAAGTTTGAGAGAATAAGATATTTGATCTCTCAATCAGATGTCATAGCTGCTTACCAAGTATCTCCGTGTTAAAATCAGTTAGGTATTTAAAACCCAAACTTCTTTCATTCTTATTTATATATAATTTGTCCCATAATTTTCAGTGCATACATTTTGTACTACCATTTAGATTCCACCAGAATTGTGCTACAACACCTAGGGGTGGCACGGATCCGGATATCCATAAATTTGGGGGTATCCAGATCCGGATTCGCTGGATCCGTGGATTTGGTATCCGGATCCGGATTCAGGACTTCCTGGATATCCGGATTCCGGATATCCGTCTAGTAATCATACTATCCGCGGATATCCGGATCTGGATTCGGATTCATAAAAATAATTAATAAAATAAAAAATAATATTTTTTAAAATATTAAAATTCTAAAATAATACATAAATTAAATATCTATACAAGATTTATAAATATAAATATGAATATAATATTTAAAAAATTAAAATATAGTATTATAAAACTAATTTTATGAATAAATATTAATATATCAAATATAATTATTAATAAAGTTAAAAAATTAATATATTTTAAAAGTACGGATCCGGATTCGGATAACCGGACCAAAAAATTAAGATATCCGGATCCGGATTCGGTTTGGAAGGATCCTTAATTTTACTATCCGGATTCGGATCCGGACGCCTCGAATATTCTATTTTCAGAGCGGATCCGGAGCGGATTTCAGATCGAATCCGGATCCTGGATAATAAGTCCGAGGCCTAACCACACCAACCAAGAGAAGTAAAGGCTGGGCGTGATATATCGCCATGGATCTTTTAGCTTCTATATATCTAGTAGACAGAGATACTTTTTTTTCCTTGCTTGTACGTGTTCTGCTTAAACGCATCATGCCTTCTAATTGATAGGCAGCTGGATTACATGATTTTGCTAAATAAATAAAATGGTATCACATTCACGCAACACATGAGACAATAACAAACTGATAATAACGATGAACTTTTTTGTGTGTTAAGAATGATGAACTTTTATAGTACTCCCTCCGTTCTTTTATAATTGGCGTTTTACAACTTTTATTTTGTTTTTATATAACTGTCGTTTCCAGAAATTGAGGCAAATTTTGACCAAAATTGACTTGTTTTACCCTTTTTATTATGAGTTGTCGTACTAATGGTATGAAGGGAATTAATGTAATAAAAGGTTATAATAGGTATTGTGATATCTTCCTAAATTGGTGTGAAAATTTGTAAAAAATTAACTTTTTGTAAAGATTCAAAGTATTAAATAAAAGGTAAATCTTTCAAAGGATCTTAAATGAGTTTTTGTAACTAGAAACGTATACTAGGGAAAACAATTAAAAGAGGTTTTATTAAAAAGATAAAAGACATTTTCATCTTTATTTTATGGAAATATAATATAAATAAATATTTAAATATGGGTAATTATTTCAAATAGACAATTTTTAAGTTTTTGTCACAAAAGAACTTAAAAGGCGAAAAATGACCAAAATATTTTATTAAACAGGGGAAAAAACATTTATACTCTAGATATATAAATATAAATAAAGAATTTTTTTTTTTTAATTTTTATATTTTTCAAAATTTCGTTTTGAAATTCGAAATATTTGTTGAAACTATTGAATAATTTTTATTTATTTTTATTTTTAAAAATTTTAAACATCAGTTCCAAAAACTCTATCCTTTAACTTTAAATTCTAAGTCTAAATTAGTTAACCATATGAGTATAAGTGTATATTTTCTTAAGTGTAGATTACTTAAGAAAATAAAATATATATTTTTATTATATTTAGCTCAATATAATATTTTTTCTTAAAATGATTTATTATGATTACATAATAGATAAAATAGGATATAATTTATATCTTTAATTTTATAAAATATATTAATGTATAATAATATTTCATAGCTAATTTCAAAATTAGTGAATATTTACATATAATTTTTAAAAATTAAGATTATGTTAAAATCTTTAAACAGCTTTGTTATAATTTTTAAGATATATATATATATATATATATATTTATATTTAAAATGAAAGATATCAAAAAAATTTATGATTAAAGTAGTTCAAAGATTTTATCTATTATTAGTCTCTTAATAAAATACATTTAATAAAAAATTTAAAAGATGATCCAAATTAAAAAAAATCATACATGAAAGGAGTTATAACTTCTATTTTAATAGATAAGATTAACTAGCATTAAAAGATGATCCAAATTAAAAAAAAATGGGTTGACTTCTTTACACCCCCTCTACTAATTAAACCCACACCGAATCCACCTAGACTTTTAGGCTCATTAAGAATCCCCCTGAACTAATCTGTTTCATCAGTTTTCTCCCTAAAGTATTTTTTCTGAATTAATTCCACATATTGTATGATTTAGATTTAATTGCGTTTAATTTCATAAAACGCGATCAGACAAATCACGTTGACCCTAAGACTATCCGATAATCTCTTCACCCAACCGTATGACCCGACTTAAGTCAAAAGACCCGAATATGAAACTCTCGACATAATCTCGCCCTCAATTGCTCTGAAATTAGGGTTCATATTTCATCTCTAAACAGAGAAGCTTCGTAGAGCTTCAAAGAGAACAACCATCTACGGTATTCTATATAAGTTTTCACATCTGTTTTTTTTTTTCTTTTGCTTTGGATTATTTTTGGTTTGATGGATGTTTCTGTTGAAACAGAGATTGGTATCTGGGTAAAATTATAGGTTGGCATTTTCTAAATTTTGAATGCTTTGTAGATTAACTTATGAGTACCCAAGGCTTTCAAGACCTATGTCTGAAGCTATAGAGTACCGAAAAACTGTAATTATAAGCTCCAAGAAATTTTTATTCAATGGAAGTGTTGGCAAAAAGAAGAGTGTGGCAGATGAAGTCGGGATGGTCTTGCAGGCTAAAGTTAGAGAGTTACAAGCTGCAACCACGTCATGAAAATTCTTCTTCTTTTGTGGCTTTTACTATTGACTTTTTGAGATTGCAGACTATTCTGTCCAGAATTCTAGAATCTCAATGGGGCTGTGTTATGTGTGTTAAAAGAACTTGTTGCTTACTTTTTTTTTTGAGCAACCACTTGTTGCTTACTTATTTCCCTTAAAACAAGAGAAAGAGACAAAGGCATCACCTTGTTCTCGTTGGTAAGGAGCCACTTTGTTGTAGTGACATCGTTTGTTTTATAAAACGTAAACCATTTGTAAACTTGATTATGTTAAACGTAAGCCAGCACAAAAAATACAATAACTTAGATTATTAGTCTATGTTTTCCTGAGAATAACAAAAGTGTCAAACAACATGCCATCCTCTAAAGGTCATCGTTGACAACGTTTAACATAACTTCTCGTATAAAAGAAAATATCCAAAGTCAAGGAGAAAAAGGTTACTAAAAATTCTCAAAACCATCATTTGTAGGATCACAAAGTTATTAAAAAAACCATAAACACACAAAACGAAACTAGAATTATTAAAAACTTGCAAAAGTCATCATTCATAGGATTTGGTTTGTTATAAGAACATTCATAAGTCGCTATCCTTCCTTAGTGTAAGCTTCCTTGTGATGGCTATGTTGGCTTCGTTAAAGCAACGTACTCTGGTTCTGTAACACTTCCAACAACCTGAAAAACATTACATATGACACAACACCAGTAGCAAAAGTTATTAAATATTCACTAGACAATATCCAAATTCAGACATTAAAAACACTCACATGTTCCATTGTTTCTCCTGTCTTCTTTATTTTCTTCTTCGGGTGTATTTTGCAGCCGGCTGCGTTGTGTCCAGCTTCCCCGCATTTCGAACAGTGGATGGTTCGGCCCCCCCTTCCTAGTGTTTCTGTTTGTTTCTTCTTCTTTGGTGATTCATGCTTTCCTTTGATTCTCGGAAATTTATTTTTCTTCTTCTTTTTTTTCCTTCCAGGGAGTACAGGCTCCGGAGCTTCGACTATTAATCTGTATGTACCATCCATCCAAAAGCGTGGTCCTCTAACAGTGTTGATAGAGTCATTGTATGTCATCCGCCATATAGATGTAGAAAAGAATTCAGAAACATAATTTTCAACATCTAACCCAGCATCTATCATCGCTCCATACGCATGTTCACATGGAATTCCCGTTATCTGCCACTTCCCACATGTGCAGGTCATCCTCGTTGTGTTTACGTCATATGAACAGCGATAAAGACTAACCTCAAAAACTCCATGAGTACAAGGAGTCGTTATACACTTCTCAGCGTCTTCCTTCTCCGATTCAAGCATCTTAACCACATATTTTGTGAATTTCTCATCGCGTCTCTCAGATTTCTTTCTTCTTTTATCTATTCTAACCATTGCTTGCCTTCTGATAGTTTCCAACATAGGCACGACTGCCTTAGCTCTTGCTGAAATAATGGTGGCATTAAAAGACTCAGTTGCATTGTTGTCCACATCCTCACAAAAGCTTCCAAGCCTATAATATGCCAACGACCAAGTTTTTGGCTCCTTCTTCATCACGTCGTCATACAAAGACATGCTGTAGTCTTTTAAATTCTGGAGTTCTGCCTTGTATTGTGTCTTATTGTATGCCCATGCTAGATTCCAAACCATTGGTTTCAGAAAATCCTTGTTCTTATGCTTTTTCTTTAAATTGTCCACAATATGTTTAACACATCGTCTGTGCTCTGCATTAGGTAATTCAGCCTTCACTGCATTGATCAGACCCTGAGTCAAATAATAATGGAGGCGTATTAGAGATATTAGTGGATGTAATATGAGAAAGTCCAGTAATGAGATGCTTACCTTTGAGCCATCAGAAATAAGAACAAATCTGCTCCCATCGCCAAGAACTAAATCAGCCTTTAGCCGTTGAACAAACCACAACCAGTTATCTGTGTTTTCAGTTTGTACTACTGCCCAAGCAACCGGAAAAATCTGATTATTTGCATCACGACCAACAGCAGTAAGCAATATCCCTTTTACCTCAGATTTCAAAAAAGTTCCATCTAACCCTATGATAGGCCGACAATACCCTCTCCATGAACTTCTAAGTTTCTCAAAACATACGTAAAAGCGATCAAAAACATCCTTACCCGCAGCATTACGAGACGTATCGAGCACAACAATACTACCTGGGTTTGTTTTCTCGATCTCTCTCACATAACCTCGGAGATGAGCAAATTGGTCTGCATACTCTTTTTCCAGCCATTTTAAAGCAAGTAGTCTTCCTCTCTGGCACTGATTTCTTGATGAAACTAGTTTCCAAATATCCTTAATCTGCTCTTGGATTTTTTCTGGCATCAGACCACTGTTTTCTCTCAGTTTATCCATAAAAATCCTTGCTATTACAGGACTTTTCAGAAGCTTACACTTTCCGTTAGGAGTACAGCTATGGTACTTGTATCTTGTTTTTACCAACCAACACTGTCTCGGCTTATCATAAGAGCAATAAACCCTCCATTTACATTTACCTCCAATACCACACTTAAAACTAAGCTTTGTCTTATCCCATCTGTTTTGCACAATGTTTCTCGCCTTACTCAAAGCATACTCTAATACAGCCTCTTTGAATTCGAAACCTGAGTAGAAAACTGTTCCAATAGACAATTTGTCAAAAGATTTGTTTTTCATCCTTCTATCTCTTGCAACAAACTCATCCTCTTCTTCATCTGAGCTTTCAGGAATTGTCATGCGACCAATGAACTCCTCATCAACAAAATCAGCAACTGATTGCTCAATCTCATGTTCATATCGATCAATAACCTCCTCTTCATCTTCACCATTATCCTCTTTAGCATAGATGTCGTTCTCCACATTGTCATCTCTGTTCACATCTCCTATTTCATCATCATGTCTTATATCATTCTCAGTGTCCCTATACATAAGCAATACAGAACCATATAACAGAAAAAAATTAATGGTCTGGTGAGTCAAATATTAACATGATCAATAAAAATAACAATAAATAATCACCTTGTAATATGTGAGACCTCATTCTCCATCTTTAAGAAATAGAACCTTCACGTACTGTCTTCCTCCAATTCGTTATATGTGCTTCACGAGAGTAGCGTAAAGTTGTTTAAGGTGTATGTGTAAAGTAGGGTTTGTTAGAGTAGGGTTTTTTTATTAATGGGTCGGATCTTTTTGTGTGGATCATGGATCAAATTTTTTTGTAGGGTAATCGTTATTTTAAACGCGTTTTTTGATTTCTAATGGCAGTTATTCTAACATAAGCAAAATTGTGTAATTAACTTGAAATAATTAGTTTAGGTGGATATTTGGTGAATCGTTTAAGTTTGTGGGGTTAGGAGAAGAGCTTAAAAGTCTAGGGGGATTGACTGTGGGTTTAAGTAGTTTGGGGGGTGTAGAGAAGTCAACCCAAAAAAAATCATACATGGAAAAAAATTATAACTTCTATTTTACTAGATAAGATTAACTGGTATTAAATTAGCAATACGTGATGACGCATCCGTCATCGCCTTCCTTCGGTTATTAACCACTAACCAATCATACTATCTGTTGGATATGGGTCTGAATATCCATCCGGGCTTAGAGCATCCACATTAGTGAACCCTCCCTTGGGGGTTCATAGGAATTTTTTAATATATTTTTAGTGGGACCATGAATAGTGATGATCTTGTATCTATTTTGCTCCTCCATTAGTGAACCTGAATATGGGGTTCTTAGAATTAAAAATTATTTTTTAAAATATATTTTTTTAAAATTTATTTAATACATTGATAAGTCATAAACATACAAAGACTATTCATCTAGATTACCAAACTTTCGCCATAAATTTTCAACTAAATCAGCTTTCAAACGATGATGTATCTGTTGATCCCGAATTTGATTGTGAATGCCACGCATTTCACCGATATTGGGCCGGGTATCCGTATGGGAGACGACATCAACCTGGGAACTTCTGCTTTACTCTCCTGATTCGAATTCAGATGTATCATACTGAGTGTATCTGTCTCGTTCGTTCTCTACTATCATATTGTGCAGTATGACACAAGTTCTCATAATCCTTCTTATCTTTTCCTTGTCCCATAGTAGTATTGGGTTTTTAACTATTGCAAACCTTGCTTGCAATACTCCAAAAGCACGTTCGACATCTTTTCTGACGGATTCTTGATGTTCAGCAAATAGCTCTGCTTTAGGACCTTGAGGAAGTGAGATTGATTGGATAAATGTTGACCATTTCGGATAAATTCCGTCGCTAAGG
The DNA here is from genome assembly GCA_018703725.1 of Brassica juncea. Classification (NCBI taxonomy): domain Eukaryota; kingdom Viridiplantae; phylum Streptophyta; class Magnoliopsida; order Brassicales; family Brassicaceae; genus Brassica; species Brassica juncea. The sequence goes on along the minus strand of CM031942.1, from coordinate 55,749,568 downwards.
TAGTACCCCATACGATAATTGTGGCCGTTGACATTGAAATTAACTTTAGGAGCTCGACCTTGTAAAATGTCATCAAAAACTGGTGATCGATCAAGAACATTAATATCGTTGAGGGTACTTGGACATCCGAAAAATGCGTGCCATATCCAAAGATCTTGTGATGCCACAGCCTCTAAGACAATTGTCGGCTTTCCTGAACCACGTGTGTACTGTCCTCTCCAAGTCGTAGGGCAGTTTTTCCACTCCCAATGCATACAGTCGATGCTGCCTATCATCCCTGGAAACCCACGTACCTCTCCAATATCGAGTAATCGTTGAAGATTATCCGGTGTAGGTCTTCTCAGATACTCATCTCCAAAAAATTGTATTATCCCATTAGTGAAATTTTCCAAACACAAAAGTGCAGTACTTTCACCTAGTCGGAGATATTCGTCATACGTATCTCCCGATTGACCATATGCCAGCATACGTATAGCTGTTGTACACGTTTGAAGTGCAGATAGCTCGTACCTTCCGTGAGCATTTCGTCTTTGCTCAAAGTATGGAACTTCATTTCTTAAGCGATCGACAATGCGAAGGAACAATGGCTTGTTCATTCGAAAACGTCGCCTAAACATTTCCTGTGAGTATGTAGCATGTTCCCTGAAATAGTCGTTCCATAGTAGATTGTGTCCTTGTTCTCGATTTCTTTCGATATAAGCTCGGCTTTTCTTTTTTTTTTGGCTTCACCATGAAGTATTGACTCGAAGGTTTGGTCAAATTGTTGCTCGAACATGTCTTCAAAAGCTTCGTTTAACATTTCATCTACGCCACTAGACGATGAGGAAGACATTGAATCTTTTTTTTTTGTGGAAAATTGGTTAAGTGATTTAGATTATTTGAGAGAGGAATTTGATCAAAACCAAAAAGGATTATAAGAGAAATTTGATCAAGACCAAAAAAATATTTAAGAGATAAATTTGATCAAAACAAAAAAAAAAATCTTTAAGAGAGAAATTTGATCATTTTTTGGGAAATTGGTTAAGTTTTTAAAAAGGAAAAATAGAGATAGAACAAGTCTATTGCTTTAAGTAGTAGACAACTTAGAGACACAATTTGGAGACGTAGAGAGACAATTTCGATTAACTGTTTATAAAAGTAGTAGAAGAAGTTGAGAGACACAAGTACAAGAAGTTGAGAGACACAAGTAGGAGAAGTTGAGAGACACAAGTAGGAGAAGTTGAGAGAGAATATAAAGAAGCAGAGTGACTTGCACATTTGAGAAATAAAGAGATACATAGAATTTGACATAATTTATAGATATCCTGATATTACATAACCCGTGAAAGCAAAAGACAAGTGCAGAGAGGTACAAAATACTACACTTTCCCGTGGTTTAAACAACACAAGTACATAGACAAACAAAATAGAGCACTTTCCCGTGAAACACTAAGACAACCCGTGAAACAACTAGACAAGAAAGTAGAGAAGCCAGTAGACATGCCAGAGACAAGCCAGTAGACAAGTACAACCCGTGACCTGCACAAGAAAAAAGAACAAGTTAGTATACGAGCTATCAAGTTAAACCAACCAAGCAAACATCTTTATGCATTACAGAAACACGCAACATTTAATCAAGCATTCAAGTTAAACCAACACAACATTTACCTAATGTGAAAGTAACCAACAAGTTTAAGCATATACAGAAACATTTACCTAATGTGAAAGTAACCAACAAGTAACCTACAAGTTCAAGCATTTACCTAATGCATTTACCTAAAGCATTTCAGCAACGAGTTTGTTCTTGAGAGACACTTCTATATCAGAAAGTGTATCTTTTCGTGCAAGGAGACGCTCAATGAGTCTCTGTTTCGAAATGTTCTCTTTCACCACTAGCATGCTCTGTAACTGATCATAAGCTGCTTCATTCCCATGCTTCTTGCGCTTGGCTGCTTTGCAAGCCTTAACACCAGGAGGCCTAACCTCTTCCAAGTCAGGCTCCACCTCTGCAGCTTCCTTCCGTTTATCCTTTTCAGTTTTCACCATCTTTGGACAACGAGTTTGATCTCCATTTCTGATCAAACCGAAATTCCCTCCAGTCATGCTCAAGGCCGAACTTGCACCTGTAGTCATTCAAGAATATCTCATGGACAGCCTTCATGACATCATTCTCGTTTTGGCCACTAGCTTGCTCCTTCAAAGCGGCCTCATAGCTCCCAACAAACTTGCCGACCTGCTCATTCACTCTTCCCCACCTCTGCTTACACTGACTAAACTCTCTAGGAGCAAAGCCACAGAGCTTAGGGCTTGAATTGTAATACTCCTCTATTCTCTTCCAAAAGGCTCCTGCCTTCTGCTCGTTACTCACTATGGGATCCTTGTTGGTGTTCAACCAAGCACTGATCAGCATAAGGTCTTCTTTAGGTGACCACTTTCGCCTTTCCACAGGTTTAGGAACCTCAGAACACTCTACGTCTATGGTTTGACTACTCTGGGAAGCTAATAGGTTAACATACCCGCCAGCAGGATACATTTTGGTTTTGGTTGGTGTTTTTCGAAGTTGGTTTGTGTTTTCAGAACACTCTACGTCTATGGTTAAGTGTTTTTAGCTATGATGCAGACATTGATTATTTTCCTAACACAACAACTACCAAACATTCATTATTTTCCTAACAATTGTACTAGTTCACAGATAGAATTAATTACACATCAAATCACTTCAAGAACGAAGACATTAACCCCATTACCAACCAAGCAGAAAGTTAATGGCATAATTTAAAGCCAAACTACTTCAGTTAAAGGCTAGTTCGTTTACTTCCTATCATTAATAACTATAACTAAGTCTTAACTATGTCTACTTCTAGTTCGTCATTCACACGGATACATTAAAAAAAAAACAGAAAGTTCGAGTCTAACCTTTGGTTTTCATTCGAAGCAGAGCTTCTCCAAGTTTGCGACCTGCACAGTGAGGTTATAAACCTGTGCCTGGACATGAAAACATAAATGGAACCCGTGTTAGTGAGCAATTAGACTTGGTAAAGGACAAACATGACACTACATTTCACTTACCTCCAGTGTCTCAATATGTTTAATGAGATTCGGCACGCCTTTGATCACCTGCTCAGCCTCCTCCAAATGCGTAGTCAGGCGTTCGATCTCCTCCTAGACACTTGCAACCCAAGGCTGACGATAATGGAGACCATCAGCCTTGTTTACAACACAATCACATATCAGATTCTCGTTTCTCCAACATCATTTATAGAAATAAAGTAAGACTTGCCTGGTAGTTTGTGCAGGTGAAGAAGCGCTTCCCAGAAAGAGTGTCGTACTCCTCCTTACCCCGTACCTTGTCGATGATCCTCCCACCACACGGACATCTTCTCGGAATACCGTATTCTGAATCGGCGACGAATCGTAGCATATCGATGTGCTCCTTTTCCCTCTTTCTGTCTCTTATCACTTATGCGGGATCCATCTGTAGAAAAAAAAATGATTAGAACCCTAAATCATAACCAAAATCAAACCCTAAATCGAACCCTAAATCATAATCGAAATCGAACCCTAAATCGAACCACAAATCGAAATCGAAATCGAACCCTAAATCGAACCCTAAATCAAAGAATCGAATTAGAACCATAAAAACGAAACCCTCAACTCGAATTAGAACCCTAACTCGAAACCCCCAAATTGATTTCGAATCCCTGAGATCGCTTTCGATCCCAAAATAGATGATATTAATCGGTGAATGTACGCGGAACTGACCTCAGCTCTTGGAGGAGACACTCCGTCGTCGATTAGCTGGAGAAAATGGCCGGCACTCAGCGTCGCACGAGGATTCGTGAAATTGCCTCCGAGACCAAACAAACCCTAGTTTTTTCAAGAAGAAGCGAAAATGAATCCTCTCTCCTCCAACCCATGTTTCGCCATCGTCAACGCGAAAAGCCCTGTCCAATGGATGGTTGCCACGTGACATGAACCGGTATCATGCTGGCTCACTCGTAAGACTCGGGATCGCCGAAATCAACCCATTTTTTTTAATTCTTTTAATTTTTCGGGCCTATGAACCCCAGCCCAAGAACCCCATTACATCCCTTGATGGAGATGCTCTTAGGAGTCGACCTGGTCTAAGATCGAAAAAATAGCATTTAAAAGAAAAGGGAAAAACAAAGTCCGATCGAAGGAGTTTGTTGCCACACGAGAAACTAATCCATTATTTTAGATATATTTGAGTTTGTAAGATTTGACGAGATTGAGAATGGGCTACAATCAATTTCGATTAGAGAGGTTAATATTTAACCGTTATTTTCTTGAAAAGACACTTTTTGTTGCATTTTTAACCATTATTTTCCCAAACAATTGTTAGTTCAGATGAGATGACAAAAACTAAGTGCAGAAAGTAAGAAGACATAAAGTTTGTTAATGGGGTTCCTTTCCTACATCCTCAGGAACTCGTCCAGATTTCATTGATTTAGAATAAGAAACAACTTACAATTGCTATATGGTACAACACACACTAGTATTTACCATTCTTTTCTAAGAAACAATCTACAAAAATTAGGAATCAAGCATGCATGCAAAGATCACCATCCGGCGCACCGGAGCACACTGCCTTCTACAGCTGCAATCTTCACATACTTCTTCATGAAACCGACTTTGCTAAACTCCCCCTGAATCTAGCCTTCAATCTTCCATCTCCTCGGAAGTACTTCACCAAGTACGTCAGCACCCAACGCACACCAGTGACACCAAACGCTTGATCATCCAAAGACACACAAAGCTCACCACGAACTACACACGATAGCTAACTCCATCACACAAAGTGATATCACTCAAATTACCTAAGGAGTAACTTTACTCTCTCAAATAAGAGGTTCAGTTGTAGTACTTAGGGATCGAATCCACAGGAAGCTAGGGCACACACTAGATCAAATAGTTATATGATTAAGCTAGGCTAATAGGTTTAAAGCAGTAAATAAATATAGCAAAGCAGGTGAGCAAGGTAGTTGCATGGTAAATTGAGAGTTGTTTGATGGAGGGATGTTTTGCTAGATTTAGGGTTTCTATTAAAGAAATAAGGATTATAATGATATAGGTTACTAAAGACTGATATTATAGAACTCAACTATTAGAATAACCGATCATCTAGCGATTTCTAGGTTATCTATTACTAGATCCAAGACCTTCAACTCCCGATGTCGAGTCTTAGAAAGCGTCAATCGATTTCTCTAGAGGAGAATCGATCGATATGCCTTTCATCGCGTCGATCGATATCTCTATAGGAGAATCGATCGACACGCTTCTAGTAAGCGTTTAGCGCGGGTTGATTATATATTCACTAGGGTTTCTAGATCAACTCTCGTTTGTTTCTATCAATCCTAGCTTAGAGAAGACAAGTCAGATAAGAAGCCAAGCTTTCGCTTGTGCCTAATGATTCTAAGATTATGGTTCTAGTTCATGACTCTAGAACAAACAATAAAAACAGTCTTAATGATGAATATCACAACTTAGCAATTCTATATTTGGGGCTAATCCCACATAACCTATTTGAATCCTAAACCTAACAGGTGGATCTATTCAGACATGAAGTTTGTCACAGAAATCATAGATGAATAGATGAAGAACATAAATATAAATAAAACCAAAACCAATGGAGTTATAGGAGGACTCTGAAGGAGTTATAGGAGGACTCTGAAGGAGTTCCTCCCTTCTCTACTAACTAATAACAATGAATAAAAGAAAGTGTAGAAGGCGTAGCCGACAATAATGGCTTAGAAATAACATAAATAGGTTTTTAGGTCGTCCAAGGGTATTCTGGTAATTTGTGTTTGCTTCTGGGCCTTAGTCGGTCATAAAATATGCTCGGCCCACACTCTGGCATCCCTGTTGATCGAGTGCTACATCGATCGACATACGTTCATCTTCTCGACAGCTTCATCTCGCGAGGCAGACTGACCACTCTTCAGTAAATCGGGAATAACTTCCGATCTAACCGTTGGATTGACCTGAAACCGGCGGCATTGGAAAGCTAACTCAAAGCTATATCTTGTGTCAAAATATCAGCTCGATCTCCTCATGGGAAGGTTTCCATCCATATATAAACATCTGGCGCGTCTGCACAGTTCTTCACTCCAAAGGTACCAAAATCACCATATTTCTCCCAAACGTAGCTGAACCTGTAAATACTCTAAAAAACTCCAAAATATAATAAACATATCTTAAAACACCTATATACCATCGATAAAAGTGGGTCAAATCCATGGTATATCAACTCCTCCAGACTTACCCTTTTGCTTGTCCTTAAGCAAAACAAACAGGCAGTCTCTCTGAAAGAGGTTTGAAAACAGCAGGGACTCACACAATTTTAAACTCACTATCATCACCTCTACAATATTGCAAGCCACATCAAATCAATTCCAACTCCAGAGGTACTTTATATACCATATCCTATCTTAGCAACCAAATTCATCTAGCCATCAACTTAGCAAATCATGTCTGACTAACCCCTCTACTAACCTCATTTATTTGCATAAATAAAAGTGTAGGCTTTCCTAGGGAGTATCGATCAAGGGACACATGGGTTCTTACTCAACCAAGTTTCTGAACACACAGGTAGTCTTCTCTGATCCATTTCTTCCCTCTTTATCTCTTCTCTAAATCCTTATAGTTTCAATTCCAATGAACATTGATGCTAATACAGTCCATCTTGTTCATCTTATTGATTTTTCTACTTTTGTAGTTCTTATTTTGACAAAGTGTAGCAAATAATGGGGTTAAGGAGACACTCATACCCCTCGTTTCGACAATGTGTGCTCATTCCTTTCAGAATTAGAATAATGGGGTCATAGGAGACACTCCTACCCCTCTGCATCTTCCAGGAAATTATCTCAATCTTTTATATCTAGGATGCTTGAAGAAAGAGAGAAGGGAACCAGAAACGCACAAACTTTTACATTACAGACTTGCAGGAGGAACCCGATCCAATGTATACCAAGCCCCAAGACAAACAATTAAGTTCAATTAGGTTGGAGGTCAGCTTTGGTTCCTTCAAACATTCTCAGAAAGCATGGTCATAGTTGATAGGTGATCCACTTTGGTATCTCTAGTACACTCTACAGTCAATAAATCTAAGAATGATGCTAGAGAGTGGTTTAGATAACAAGTGAAAATTGAAAAAGTTCATCATCTCCTTCTTGACTCAATAAAAACTATTTTTTAAAAACATTTTATAAGACTCGCAATAAACTAGATATCACTAAACATCCCCCCAGACTTAAATTACACTGTCTCTAGTGTAAATCCATTCGGAGTTATGGTGAAACATAAATCATAAGTACTCAATGTAACAAGTAAGAACGATGACTTGCTCGATGTCGATCGACACAATGAAGAGACGATCGATCGTTGTTGCTGAAGTTCTGTCGATTGATATCGACATGGTCTCATCAGTTGATGGCTAAAGCAATCATCTGACACTGAAGAAACAATCAATCGTTGTTGATGAAGTGCTGTCGATCGATATCGAGCTGGTCTCATCGGTCCACATACTGAGCAATCGTCTACTCGGATCTGTTTTTTTTGTCACTTAAACTAACTAAAACATAATATCAGTATAACATCCCCTAGAGTTAAACAACACTGTCACCAGTGTTATACAGTCTAAGATTGGTGGGAAAATAAATCATAACGACAACATTTAACAAGGAAAAACGGTATACCTGACTTGGATGTGAGTGTCGACCAACACAGTTAAGTGGCGATCGATACTCTTGATGCTCTGTCGATCAACACAGTTAAGTGGCAATCGATCGATGCTAGTGATGCTCTGTCGATCGATGCTGATCAGTCATCGTCGATTCCTATGGAAACTCGCCTTCCTTGGATCTTTCTCCTTTCACCTAACATAAATAAAACACTAAGAATAAGTAATAGATAAAACCAGATTTTTTTTTCCGATGAACAGTGACTCTGCCACAGTAGTCCGGCTACAGTAATGCTGCTACGGTAACTTTGCTACAGTGTCGATCGATGGTGTTGCTACAGTGTCGATCGATGGTGTTGCTACAGTGTCGATCAATTTTCTTGCTACAATGTCGCTCGATTTTCTTGCTACAGTGTCGCTCGGCGATGCTGCTACAGTGTCGTCGGGTACTGTTTATCTTTTTTTTGACCTGCAATAACTAAATACAAGAATCAGTAATAAATGAAATTAAAACCAAATTTAAAACAAACCTAACAGTGGGTTACCTCCCACTTAGCGCTTATTTTTAGTCGTTAACTTGACTTCTAGAGAACTGATTCAGTCCGGATGAGGATGAGAACTTGTTCCAAAACAAATCTCAATGTCTCTCTTCCTCATTTTGTTGAGGCTCTTGATAAGAGCCCCTGCTGAAATTTCCCCTTTATCTACCATCTCTGTATCACATAGCACTCTAAACTTGGTGAAAGGTTCTGGACCTCCTCTGCAGCGTAATCTATACTCAATACTTCCCTCTTGTCATTGCGAAGGGACTAGTAACAAGAAATGTACATCTATATTCTTTTTCCTCTTCTTCCTATTCCTGGTCATTCCCCCAGGCTGAGACTTTTCAGTCTCAGGATTCTGAAATTCGGAAGGCGTCAACCGATGCTGAAAGATTCATGCCGATCGATTCTGAAGGCTGCTTGTCGACCGATGCTGTAAATTGAATGGCGATCGATGTTACATGCTGAGTGTCGACCGATGTCCTATGCTTCCTATTGATCAATGCTGATAATGGATTTGCAGGTTGGCAATCTGGATCCGCTATAGGTGCTGGATCTTCAAACATCTCTATGCAAGAAATAAACTTCTCACTTTTCTTCTTCTCCACGGGATCATAGAAGACAGTTTCATCTATATTAGCCAGACACATCTTATTCTTTTTGAGATCACAAACTGCTCCCACTGTAGCCATGAAGGCTCTTCCAAAAGGAAGGGATGATGCCTTGCCTGATTTTATCTCCAGGACATGAAAGTCCAGAGGGATAGTGCATTCTCCTATCTCCACCTTAACATCCTTGATCATGCCTACTGAGTTTGCTTTGGAGTTATCCACGAAAGTGAAACTTTCTTGAGAAGGTTCCATCTTTAATCCGAATACTTCAGCAGTGTCTATGGATATGATGTTGAATGCAAATCCAGTTTCTCAGAGGGCGTTTGGCAAAATATGGCTATGTACAGAGCATGGAATCAGGAACTTCCTAGGATCTTGTTTGTTGGTGTCAAAATCGGTCACGACGGAATCAATGACTGAAAGTCTCTGGAAAGTATTTCTTGAAACAAAAAGTCTCGGATAATTTGAAAAGAAGTTATACGAGATTTTCTCAAATTAGAATATCCATTCCCTGGTGAGGTCGAAAACGGTTATCTCGAAATCTACGGCTAAAGATCCTTCCAAACTCAAAGATTTCCCGCACAAACGACTAACGGGGGAAAGATCGGGCAACGGAAAACCCACGGGCGGCAAAGAACCCCTGGCGCCGGCAGCACCCCGGCCTGGCGCCGGCGGCACCCCGGTCAGGTGCCGGCGGCACGCGTCACGCGAGGCGGCCTGGCGCCGGCGGCACCCCGGCCTTGCGCCGGCGGCATGTGTCAGGCGGGCCGGCCTGGCGCCGGCGGCACGCGTCACGCAGGCCGGCCTGGCGCCGGCGGCACCCCGGCGGCACGCGTCACGCGGGCCGGCCTGGCGCCGGAGGCACCCCGGCCTGGTGCCGGCGGCACGCGTCACGCGGGCCGGCCTGGCGCCGGCGGCACGCGTCACGCGGGCCGGCCTGGCGTCGGCGGCAAGTAGGCCTTGCGCCGGCGGCACGCGTCCCGCAAGCCGGCCTGGCGTCGGCGGCAAGCCCCCTTACGCCGGTCGACGGTCCTCGTCCTGGTCTCGGTCCCATCATGCTCGGTCTGATCCCATCTTGGCCTGCTTGGATCAATCCTCGAGAGTTTGATACGATCACAGCTATGGAACAAACATCTTTCGATTCGACTCGATTGGAATCATCCTCGATGTTTTACGACAAAAATTAGAAGGATTGGATTTCTCGTAGAAGATATCGCATAAAACAAGATCGATTAACTCGAACATCGATCCTTTAGGCTATGCGGTTTATTTTACGAGAAAGATAGCCTTTCCGAGAAATCGTATAAAACGTTCAACGACTTAAGACAAGTCCACGGACTTACTTACGATTTTAAGAATTCAGGCCCAATCAGGCTATGACGGTTTATCCGATTTCCCGAACATCGGATAAACATCAAGTCACCGAAAAATAGGGGAAAACTCGAGGATAATTACAAAGATCGACAAAAATGGAATACTTTCCGAAGAGATAAACTTGGGCCCAAAGGCGAGGTCCATCATCCTAAGGCAAACCGACCTAGGAGTGGGTATATAAGGAGAGCGAGAGCAGAGGAGAAGAGATCCCGAAAATCCTAGATTGGAGACCTAGAGAGCTCCTGTTAGCTGATAGAACTTAGAATTTAGGCGGTTAGACTAGCAAGGCAGGCCCTAGAACGTCTGGCCGCCTCCTGCTCGCAAATCTCCGCTCCTCTCGGAAGGATCGGACAATTCTTTTACTTCAGAGCTCCGCACATAGAAACCCTAGGTGTTATCTTCGACATGCCTGTTTCTATGACAAACGCTCATACTAGACGAACCCGACCAGACGGTTCGATCTCTTATTCAATTCTTTCTAAACTGAACTACGTCCGACTTGATCCTCGAAAGGGGTACGTAGGCAGCCTTTCTTAAGGTCCAGTCCCAAATCTTAACAAAACCTTTTCCGCATTTATTCGATCACTTGTCGTTGGCCGTCGCAGAGAATCCGGACCTTCAGGGAAAGTCGGGTTAACTTGGCTTTCCTCCGTTTTTATTCATTAAAATCGACAGTGTGAATTTCGGTTCCCACATTGTTCCTTCTTCAGAGTCTTCTTAGGGTTACAGCTAACTTTGTTGAATAGCAGCTCAATGTCCCTACCTGTCTCTCTGTTCTCTTTGAAGAAATTACGAAGTTTGTACTTATGATATACCTCCTCAATAGACTCTTCTCCTTTGTCTATCATCTCCGCAATAAGGAGTGTTCGAAGCTTTGCAAATGGTTTTGAGAAACATCTGCTAGGCATTCTCGATTTCCTGACACCATCTGAGAAGTTAGGAATCAATAATAACTGAGGACTCCCCTTGGTCCTTTTTCTCTTCTTCCAATTCTTCCTCCTCTTTCCCCTAGACTTATCTGATTGCGTGATGGTGCCTCCATCAAAAAGATTTTGACACATTTCAAACTCATTCTGCTCAGATACGCGATGGATGTCGATCGATGGTATCTGGTTGGTGTCGATCGATGATGAAGTGGTAGTGTCGATCGATTCCGTTTTGCTGAAGTCGTTCGATACTGGTGTTGCGGAGCCTCTGTCGATGTCACTTCTGAATCTCGACCTTCTCTAAGAACCTACTACATGATGTTGATCATCAAGTACCCCAATGAAGTATCCTTGAAGCTCACTTATGTCCGGTGGAATAGGCGATTTAACTTCAGAAACATCACTGGGAACCACAAACTTCATAGGGTCAACTATCCTTTTTACTCTTGTGAAACCCAGCAGCTTCTTTTGCGCATATAAGTGGTCTGTGATGTTCAGGAACAACAAGGTGCGAGGTCTCAGACTTGCACATTCTCTCCATAAACGGTTCTGGTTCAATCATGTATCCTGATAGTTCATCCAAACATGAATGTCGATCAATCCAATTGGGTGGGTGTCGATCGATCCTATCTAGTGGATGTCAATTGATGATATAGGGTGGGTTTAGATCGATGACGGATGATTGATAACGATCAATTTCATCAGGTTGGTGTCGATCGATGCTTTCCAGTGGGTGGGGATCGATGATATAGGGTGGTTGCAAATCGATTTCGTCGGGTGGTTGTCGATCGATTTCAGGTGGGTGGTGTCGGTCGGTACTCTCGTGTGGATATTGATCGATCTCGTTAGGTTCATGTCGATCGATGTCAGCCTTTGGCGAAGTTTCCAGAGCATTTCCCAGACTGTACCGATCATCAGTAAGCTTCTGCTTCGAGTTCTGATCTATATCCTCAAGCCATTCCTCCAGCTCCAAGAAGTCTTCCATAGTTACTTCTTCACTTGAATCCAAGTCTCCAAGTTGTTGTCCACCCTCTAGCTCCAAGAAATCTTCCATAGTTATCTCTTTGTCTACATCTGGGGCAAGGTAACAGCTTGATACATCAGTGCTCTTCTGTGTCGAGTCTTCAATGTCCTGAGGACAACTCGATCTTTCAGGGATCTCGAGTGGTATCGATCGATAACAAAAGTCAGTGTCGATCGATTTTGAGGTGTTAGTTTCGATCGATGCTGAGGTGCTGGTATCGATTGATTCCAAGGTCGGATCACTAGTATCAGCCTCTTCTACTCTGCTCAAGTCTCCAGATCTATGTTGTTCATCATCCTCTACCGTATATTCCAGCATAGATTTCATCTCAATCTCTAGATTTGCTGCAGCATCACAGAGAAAGTTGTTGATGAAAGCGGTTGCGATGTCATTCCAAGTAGTGAGGGATGTTGATGGTAGCTTCTTGAACCAATGAGTTGCATCTCCAGCAAGAATGTATGGGAAAGGTTTGCAGAAGTAGCGGCTTTCCCAGATTCCATCGAAGATAAACAGTATCAATTCCTCAAACATGCTGATATGATTCATTGGTTTCTCGTAAGGAAAGCCATGAAAAGGACGCTGACACATAATGGTGATGTATATAGGTTAAAGCATCAGGGATTGCAGTTTCCTGTGCATGAATCAGCTGTCCTGCATTGGTACGAGCTCCACCTTCCTCATCTCGTAAGATACTCTTCTCAACAACCTCAAGTATGAGCACTTCATCCTTCTCTGTCTCCACGCAGGTAACGTCGTTCGACATTCGATGAACAGTGTCGGGATGAATACTGTTTGGATGAACAGTATCGCCATGAACAGTGTTCGGATGAATAGTATCGATCGACGCGGGATGAACAATGTTTCAATGAACTGTGTCAATCGACGGGAGATGAACAGTGTCGATCGACGGGAGATGAACAGTGTCGATCGACGGGAGATGAACAGTGTCGATCGACATGGAATAAACAGTGTCACGATAAACAGTATCACGATGAACAGTAGCGAGATGAACAATTAAAGAATGAACACTACCCGGATGAATAGTACTGCGATGAACAGTACCGGAATGAACAGTAACATGATGAATAGTACCAGATGAATAGTGTTTTCCGACACCTGACGAATAGTGTCTTTCGATGCTTGGTTCACGCTGTCGATCGATGCTGCTTGGAGGGTGTCGATCGATACTTCCCTCGTAGACTTACGGATCGTGCATAAACCAGCTGGCTCCTTCTTTGAAGGACCTAGAAATCCTCTCTTCATTGTTTTTTGGTACAAAGATTTATGTACCTGAAATAGAAGAAAAAAGTTTATGAGTTTTTTAGAAAAGTAGATAAACTTAGACTAAATCTAACTAGAAAATATCTAATGACGATCAAAGCTCCCCGGCAACGGCGCCAAATTTGGTATCACTCAAATTACTCTAAGGAGTGACTTTACTCTCTCAAATAAGAGGTTAAGTTGTAGTACTTAGGGATCGAATCCACAAGGAGTTAGGGCACACACTAGATCTAATAGTTATATGATTAAGCTAGGCTAATAAGTTTAAAACAGTAAATAAATATAGCAAAGTAGGTGAGCAAGGTAGTTGCTCGGTAAATTGAGAGTTATTTGATGGAAGGATGTTTTGTTAGATTTAGGGTTTCTATTCAGGAAATCAGAATTAATGATATAGGTTACTAAAGAATGATATTATAGAACTCAACTATTAGAATAACCGATCATCTCTCGATTTCTAGGTTATCCATTACTAGATCCAAGATCTTCAACTCTCGATGTTGAATCTTAGAAAGCGTCCATCGATTTCTCTAGAGGAGAATCGATCGATATGCCTTTCGCCGCGTCGATCGATATCTCTATAGGAGAATCGATCGACACGATTCTAGTAAGCGTTTAGCGCGGGTTGATTATATGTTCACTAGGGTTTCTAGATCAACTCTCGTTTGTTTCTATCAATCATACCTCAGAGAAGACAAATCAGATAAGAAGCCAAGCTTTCGCTTGTGCCTAATGATTCTAAGATCATTGTTCTAGTTCATGACTCTAGAACAAACAATAAGAACAGTCTCAATGATGAATATCACAACTTAGCAATTATATATTTGGGGCTAATCCCACATAACCTATTTGAACCATAAACCTAACAAGTGGATCTATTCAGACATGAAGTTTGTCACAGAAATCATAGATGAATAGATGTGAACATAAATATAAATAAAACCAAAACCAATGGAGTTCCAAGAGGACTCTGAAGGAGTTCCTCCCTTCTCTCCTAACTAAGAACAATGAATAAAATAAAATAAAATATAGAAGGCGTAGCCGTCAATAATGGCTTAGAAATAACATAAATAGGGTTTTAGGTCGTCCAAAGGTATTCTGGTAATTTGTGGTTGCTTCTGGACCTTAGTCGGTCATAAAATATGCTCGGCCCGCATTCTGGCATCCCTATTGATCGGTGTCAAGAGTGCTGCATCAATCGACATACGTTCATCTTCTCGACAGCTTCCTCTCGCGAGGCAGACTGACCACTCTTCAGTAAATCAGGCATAACTTCTGATCTAACCGTTGGCTTGACCCGAAACCGGCGGCATTGGAAAGCTAACTCAAAGCTCTATCTTGTGTCAAAATATCAGCTCAATCTCCTCCTGGGAAGGTCTCCATCCATATCTAGACATCGGGCGCGTCTGCACAGTTCTGCACTCTAAATGCATCAAAATCACCATATTTCTCCCAGACGTACATGAACCTGTAAATACTCTAAAAAGACTCCCAAACATAATAAACATATCTTAAAACACCTATATACCATGTGTAAAAGTGGGTCAAATCCATGGTATATCACAAAGCATCAACACCAACGCCACCAAACAATGTCCACATCGGACTCCATCAAAAATTGCTTCAGACACTGCTTCGGCACCAAGCAGTAACACCACCAATATACAATGAAACCCCTCTCTCTTCTGTGAGGTCTAACTTTTTCATAAAGCACGTCCCTCCTTATATAGCAGAACAGAACTTGCTTTCCACGACCAGAACTTGATCTCCAAGTCTTTAATTTATTCTCCAAGTCTTCCAAGTACACTTATTGCAACTTTCCATTATCTTTATAGAAAAACTTCACCTTCAAACAAATTCCTTTTGCTTTATGGAAAACATCCATTCATCTTTAAGGATATTTTCTTTCATTTTCCAAGCTCAGCAAGTCCACGTTCATCACGAAACACAAACTCAATCCAAACTCATCTTCATAACACACGTCTATACTACCTTCTGTAGTATTTCACGAACTCATACAAAATATCTCTCGAAACTGCGTCTTCAACAATTGCTAATGACTGACACATTAGTTGGCAATGATCTAAGGGTTCGGGTAATCGCTAAATCCTAAACACCTTTTGTAGTATCTTGAACCGCTATTTGTCCGAACAATTGTCAATGACTAACCATGAGACAATAACAAACTGATAATAACCATGAACTTTTTGTTTGTTAAGAATGATGAACTTTAATAGTATTAACATTTTCCAAAAATGAACTTTCAGTAATGATGTAAAAGTGTTAAATAAAATGTAAATTTGTCAAAAGATCTTAAAATAAGTTTTTTTCTATTAGAAAAGTACGCAAGGAAAATAATAACTAAAAGAGGTTTTTTAAAGAGGTAAAAATCCAACACTTGATCTAGTTTAAATGTGTAGTGAAAAAAAAAAGGTAAAAATCATTTTTACCTTTTACTTTATAGATATACAAATATAAATACATATATATATATATATATCTTTTTAATTTTTCTAAAAATTGTAAATCATACTTTCTTTTCTATTTTCAGAAAAAAAAAAATTCAAAACATCTTCGAAACTTTATTTTAAAGTCCAAAATATTTTTCTGAAACTATTATTTGAAATATTATTTTAAAAAAAACTCACTCCCAAAACCCCACCTTTCAAATCTAAATCCTAAGTTTACATTATTAACCCTAATATTAGATTTTCTTCAAAAATGAACTTTTAGTAATGATGTAAAACTATTAAATAAAGGTAAATCTTTCAAAAGATCTTGAAATGAGTTTTTAACTAGAAAAGTATACAACAAAAAATAATAATTAAAAGAGGTTTTATTAAAATGGAAAAGTTTTTTTCACCTTTACTTTATAGATATACTGCATACAAATATAAAAACAATTTAAACAAATAATAAAAAAAATATATCTGTTAATTTTTGTAAAATAAGTTTTCAATTCAAACTTTCTTTTTATATGATTATGCTATTTTAAAAAAACTGAAATTTTATTTTGATATTCAATTTTTTTGAAACTATTTTAAGATTATTATCTTAAATATTATATTTGAAAAAATTCTAAACATCTAAATTTTAAACTTATAATATAAATGTTTTTTATATTTTATTGAAATATTTTGGTCATTTTAAACCGTATGTATTATATTTATGATAAAATATCTTTAGTGTTATTTTATATGAAAATTCTTAAATAAAACTTCTGTCCACCTTTTTCGTAAAGAGATTAAGAGACTTATGCAACTCATAAATCTCTAGGCATTAACAATAACTGGAAAATTTTATGTATATATTTTAGCAAAACATTTAAAACTGATCCTCAAAACAGTTGACATTTTGCTAGTTTCGATCTCGCATCACACATGTGGAGTTTTAATGCTAATTAGCTGGAGTGCTCTATTTCTTAAACAACAAATTTAGCTGGCATTGCTATCACAATAGATATAGATTATAATTGAGATCTCAAATGATACACATAGTAATTTAATAATTACAATTAGCTGACAATAATTTAGCAACACGTGATTAGTGCTGGGTTGCTGGTCAAACCCGCCTGCTTGACCCACCAACCCGCGGGTTGAGTGATTTTCTTGATTCAAAAAATTTGATCCAGTACTTGATCATATCTAGAACAAGACACATGGAATGTTTGAAGTAGATTTGTGGAAGTTTCATGCCTCTAGCATTAAGCGTTTCCTTGATCCTTTGAAGTGATGAATCTACGTTTTTTTTAATAGATTAATGAAAATGTGGTGAATAGATTTGTGATTTCTTTGGGGGGGGGTGTTGTGAGAGTTACCTTGACATCTAATGGCATGCCATGAAACTGACCAGCACCTTCAGGAGGTGTCCAATTGTATAAAGCACATGGTAAGAATAGTACTGAAGCTCCAGCAATTTCTCTCTCTCTCTCTTCATATGCGTCACAAGCAGGTCTGAGTAAATTACAGACATGTCATTAAAAGACCAGTAAAGAGTTTACAAAGATGTTACCAGAACTTTAACCGGAAAACGGAGAAATGAATGGTTCCAATAATAGCAGATAAAGCAAAGGCATAAGCCGTTAATATCACAAGGGAAGCTAGTGGAGAAGCAAATATGGTATCTACAGCCATGTTCACCATTCCTGTAAACACATTTGCCTGTAACAAAAAAAAAAATTGACTTCACAGAGAATCAAGATTCTGTAAAAGACTTTGGAGAAATCAAATTGATAAGAAGAGACTTACAAGAAGAAAGGTAGCTAGAAAATTCTGATCAATTGCTTCTTCAAGGGATGAGAGTTTGTTCATTGGTATATAACTAGAAAGCATAATTATACCCAGCGCCTGAAAGAAATGAAAAAAAGAAAACAAAGTCTCATACCCTAATCTCAAAGACAGTCTTCACCTTTGTAACTAATACTGAAATTCAGAAGGACCTGAAAGATCTTGAGCGAGCACCCAAGTAACATAAGGCATGTTGCACTGCACAAGATAAACGTGATTCTCAACCAATATTGTCCCTTGAAATGTTTTTGAGATTTAAGTATCATTACCGTTCGACGTGATATCCTCTCTACGTAGTTGTCAACAAGTAAAGTCACAATCCTGAGACATGCACACAAAGATGCTCATGAGTGAGTGATACTCTCATAATGGGATAGTATGTTGTATAGCCGTTTGTTTTACCATAATATAAGAGAAACGAGCAAGACACTAGCGATTGAGCTTGTGGTGCTTCGAGTATTGGAATGTTTTGGGTAGAAGAGACAATAGCCTAAGTCAACGCCGAGAAGATACATGCCCCAATAACCTGAATCAGAAGGGGAGTTAGATGCTACAATATCCAAAAAGAGTGTAGTTACTAGTCAGTAACCCCATCAAATCGGAAACCTTACCAAGGGTGCTGAATACTCCTTCCTTGTTCTTGCTGATAATGTTATATCCTCTTTCGTCAGAAAGTAGGTATGTATTCAGTCCACTAACCAACCAAGTTTGGTACCCTGAGAGCAGAGCAGGTTTAAGATGGTTAGGTTTCATTATCTTGTAATTAAAGTAAAAGTGGAACATACATGCAAGAACAGTGAAACCTAGGACTCCACAGTACTTAGCTGGTATGTGAACAAATGATGTGAGAATTGATATGGCTGCAAGCGTGAAGAAGAAGTTCCAGTGTTGTCCATATTCCGTAATGTGAACCTTCATATACAGTGAAGAACAACAACAATGGTTAGAGATTGCAAAGCGCCAAGCATCAACGAGCAGAGTTTTCTTTTTACCTGATAATCCACACCTGAAGTGGTAACTAAACGGATAAACCCGAGCAATAGCAGAGGAGCAGTTGCCTTAAGTCCAGTAATCCAGTTTCTAATAGCAATGCAAGTAGAAAGAGTTGGACCAAGTTTACATAATGCTGAACCACTAACAAAGAAAGGAGAATCACCCAACCCTGATGAGACGTCTCTAGCTTGCCGAGAAACTATAGCATTAGCCAACACAAAGGAGCCAACCCCAAGATCCATCTGCTCCCATTTTAAGATGTAAAATACAATTACTAATCACAAGTTTAGAGCCTAAGGGAAGACAAGTATGCGATTCTGACATTCCAGGAACATACCAAGCTAGTACCGTAAGTCTCAGTCTTGGCGTACCTCCTCGGAAAGATAGTGAAGTCAACAGCCAATATACACAAGCATGTAATTAGCATCTACAACAACGAGAAACCCCTTCAGAGTAATAAATGGAAGATAAAAAAAGCAAAATGGACTTTTATTAAAATCAAAAGTAGGCGTTGTATACCAGAGCAACTCTATAAGAAGAGACATTAGCTCTAAACGAGAGAGACTGTCCTCTCTGCAACCCTGAAGAACATCTGGAATCATATTTTTTTAGTTTTGTTTAAAAAGCCAACAGGATTGTTATTGAAGATAAGGGGAAATACAAAGAAAGTTTCTACCTTTTTGCAGACACAGTAAGAACAAGCAACAACAGAGACAAAGAAACTACACCATGATAAACCCATTCTGACAGAACCTACAACAATAGTCAATCGGTTTCCATGATCACAAGACAACATTACCGACTTAAAAAGGGAGGTTTAAGGGACATACGGTGAAGAACAAGAGCATGGGGAAGACAATGAAGATGAAGTCCAAGGATATAGCATAAGTGTAAACCTTCCAATCTCTAGAAACAACAACCTCATCGTCGTTCTTCTTGGTTGAAATGGATTTGTCATTGTTATCTGTAACACAAACATGAAACAACTTTAGACTAATCAAACAAAGAGCGTCTCACTCACTCAACAAAATAGCACAAAGGAGATGACTTTAATGGTGATTTCTGTTGCAAAGCAGAGAGCTTTAGGAAACTGTATGTCCAGAAAAGTGAGAAAGATGATCAGAGCAACGAACCGGTTCTACAGTGAAAGCCAATGGAGTAGCGAATGAGAACCAATAGCTGAAAACAAATAAACAGTAATTATCATTCAGATATTGAGCAAAGTCAAAGCAATGTGCGAAAGATCAAAAAAACTTACAGGGACAATGGTTAAGAGTGCTGCGATTTCAAGAATAGATGATCCATCAAGATTGCTTACGAATCTGCAATAAGTAAGAACTCTACAAATCAAACAATACGGAAAGATAAAAGATCACTGAGACGACGAGAAAAGATGGAAGCTTTACTGTTCTTTGAGATGCTTGTTTGGATTCAGAGACGAATCCATCAAAATTCGATACACAGAAAGACGACAAAAAAAAATGTATACTTGAGTTAGGAGGAACTTATTAGTTCATTGAATTGAATTGCAACCCGGCCGGTTCGACCACAGTGATTGTTAACCAAGTTGGTTCAACTTCCAATTATCAAAGCTAACTAGCTCTCAAAAAATCCAACCACACTGAGTGTTAACCAAGTTGATATATCACCATCCGATGGGCTCATACTTGCAATTCCACTAGCTCTGAAAAAAATTCCTAGCCAATTTATTCAACCAAGTGATTAAGGAGTAAAGAGACAATATAGCTTAACCACCTTTAAGCTTTCCACTGGAGTAATATAATTGATCTTATATTGTTGTTCCTTGTATAATTGCATATGCAGGTGTATCTCATACCAGTTTGACATTATTTTTGCCGAATCATGAGAAGGTTTACACGATCTTCCTCTGACATCAAGAAAGCTATTGAGGATTAGTAGCAGAAACTGTATTAACAATATTAATATGTCCTCCCAAGGATGATCTTTCTCTAGATGGAATTGTTCAAACAACAATAGTTTACCCCAAAAAAGGTTTAAACAACAAGTTGATTTAGATTGAAGGTATCATTGGCCTAGTTAGCAACCAATACTTTCCTGATTTCTTGTAAACGTTTATAAATACTACCCTTAATATTCGAGATCCGGATCCGATCCGAGTCAATTTCTTGTGTTGATATAAGTATATATCCCATTTCTCGATTTAGGTAATATATTAGAAATTTTTATATTATGCATAGTTGTATAGATGATACTAAGATTTTGAATAGTGAACAAGGAATGAACACATTGAATTTTTTATCGTTCCTAAAAAATGGTTTTTCACAATTTTTTTCTTTTTATTTCTTCTCATTCCTTTTTAGAGGAATATAGAACAAAATGATTCCTTGTTAAATTTGAGAATGAACAAATATTATCTTTCATGCCTCCTATTTTATTCCTATACATTTCTTTTCTATAAGTTCCTTTTATTCCCAATAAGTTCACTAGTTGGAGCCTAAATAATTATGATTGTCGATATATTTTCATATAATAGCAGGCTCAAAAACAGACCTTAAAAGTCAATGTAATGATATTCATATTTCATTTTAGTTTCTTTGAGTTTTATAAAATGGCTTAGCTAGGGAGTTGAATGAAGAGAGCTCATTAGGTTTGTCTTTTGTTTTCTTTCTTTCTTCCGAGTTATCTTCTTATTTCGCTCTGTTATCTATGATCAGTTAGCTTTTGAGGTGCATGTGATCGTAAAGATCTGATGATTTCGAAACTTACCAATGGTTGCTTCACTTCAGCTCTACATACTCATGCAGTGAGTTGTTTTCAGTTTTGTTTCCTTTGATTGCTTGAACTTATGGGAATTCTCATATAAGAATATTGTTTGCAGTTTTACAGATTCAGAGATCTACGGTTAGAGGGATTGTCAACGCATTAAAAGAAGAGGATTCATTAGGTTTATCTCTTCTGGTTTTCTTTGTTTCTTCTGATTTGCTCTGTTATATACAACAGATGATCGGTTAGCTCTTGAGATCGCAAATGTCTGATGGTTTCCAAATTTTTCCATTGGTCGCCTCTGTTATGCTCTACATATACGTGGAGTGAGCTTTTTTCTTCAGAAAAAACCCTTTAATTTCTTTGAACTTCTCGAGATTATGGAAAATTTTGATCTATGAGTACATTTGCGAAGTGGTGGACCCATAATATTTTAAACCGGGGTCAAAAATTAAATTAAATATTAAATATTAATTAATTAAATTTAAATTATTCATTAATTTATTTAGATTATAATATTTTAAAATATTAATTAATGAAATGTTAAAATTTAGCATAATTCTATCAACTGCCCGTAACCACATTATTCTGCTCTTCTGTTTCCTAAAAAAACTCATCTTCCAAATAGGCTTGATTCAACTGATATTTTATTTTCATGCATCACAAAAGTGAAAAGAGCAAGAAACAACAGTACTTCCATTCAAGATGAAAATGGAGTACAAAGAAGAGGTCAGAAGGAAGTGGCTAAGGTTGCAAAACGATACTATCAAAATTTATATACGACAGAGCCTATAGACCAGAATTTATTCCATGAGGCTTTTGGTCGATTTCAACAAAGAGTAACAAGAGATATGAATGAGGATTTGACAAGACCGATCACGAAGAGGAAGTCATAAATGCTTTGTTTGATATGTATCCACATAAGGCACCAGGGTTAGATGGGTTCTCAGCAGTGTTTTATCAGAAATATTGGGAGGAGATCAAGACTGAGATAATGCAGCAGATTTCAGACTTCTTTGAAACTGGGGAATGTTTCTGGGCATAAAGACTGCAAACCAGGCTCCTTCAGTAAATAATTTCTGGGCATAAAGATTGCAAACCAAGCTCCTCCGGTAAATCATCAATTATTTGCAGATGACTTCCTTTTCTTCTCGTTAGCTAATGTCAAAACTGCTAAGAAGCTACAGAGAATCTTCGCAACTTATGAGGCAATCTCTGTTCAAGCAATTAATCTCGGCAAGTCTTCTGTCATATTTGGTAAGAAGGTTAGAGCAGAAGTGAAAACAAAAATGAGAAATCTGCTTGGCATTCATAATGAGGGAGGGATAAGAAAGTATTTGGGGCTAACTGAGAAGGTTCGAAGTAAAAAGAAAGAAATGCTTAGCTACATTATTGAGAAGGTGAAAGCTGTTACACTAGGTTGGAAACAAAGGTTCATTGAAATTGTCAAAACCATCACTGTAATTTTACCAACAGAAAACACTAATGCAAACAGAGTAATAAAGTCCAATGATATCGCAAATAGAAACAATAGTCTTTCTTGAAGACTTTCAAGTCACTCCTCTAAGCCACAAGTGTAGAGGCAGTTGTAGACTCGCTGCAAAAAGAAAAAGAAGAAGGCAAAAACATGAAATATCATAAAAAGATAAAGAAAGAACAAAACAGAGAGGATAGTGAGCACTTACTACTTCCAGACAGGAGGAAGCTTCTTGGTCTTCTTGTAATAACGAGCAAGACGGTGGATCCTGCTCTCCACAAGAATCAACCTAAACTTGGAATCTTTGTCTTTCCTGTTCCTCTCCAAGTGCTTGCGAATAGCAACTGCTTTCTTAATCAGGTGGTATAGATCCTCAGGAATCTCAGGAGCAAGACCTTTTCACAACAACAAGAACAATATGAAACTCTTTAAGCTTCATCCTACATATATAGAATAAAGAGATAAGATCAAGGGTTAAAACACAAACCGTGTGCTTTGAGAATTCGCAAGATCTTGTTGCCGGTAACACTCTTCACCTGAGGGATACCGTGAGAGTCACGAAGAATCACACCAATCTGAGATGGAGTCAAACCCTTCTTTGCAAACTTGCATATTGACTCATCAACCTATGGAACGATCGGACCCAAGTATAATAAAATCAATTAATTACGCTGAAATGAGTAAAGGATATTCAAAAAGTTATAGACTTTACAAAACAAATATGATAACAGCAGAATAGCTACAAAAATATTACAGAGCTAGAAAGTAAACATTCCAACAAACCCAGCAGACATATTATGATTCTAAAGTTCTGGTCTTTACGACAAGAATGGAAGATAGAACTGAAGCTAATATCCAAAGTTCTGATCTTTAAGATAAAAAGGGAAGATAGAACTGAAGCTAACATACAAAGTAATGGTTTTTAAGACTACAAGGGAAGATAGAACTGAATCTAATATCTAAAGTTATGGTCGTTACAACACCAATGAAATATAGAACTGAGGCTAATATTTAAAACACGAATGAAAACCCAAGATTTCATGAGAAAGTCTTACATCTAGAGCGGTGGTCTTGAGCCAAGCTGGGGGTGAACGCTTGTACGGCAAAGCAGATGCAGAGATACCCTTTCTACATAAGACAGATGAGAATAAGAGGATATCAAACAAATTAAAAAGAAAAAACTCAATCCTGAATCGAAAACATATGATAAGAAACTGACGAACCCTCTTGAATGCATACGACCCATCTTGAAGAACTATGGCTTCTTCACTGTTTCTACCAACTGTTTCGATGAGATCGTTTGTTCTATTTGCGCGTTTAGAGAGAAAATACGGCAAACCCTAGTTTCCTCATTTACAATTGGGCCTACGTCTCGTTTTATTAAAATTCAACTATTGAGCTTAGCTCTTGTTTGTAATATAGCCCATGAAAAATGAGAGCCCCCCTAAATAAAAATAAGGCCATATATTACTTTTCTTTTCAAAGGAAAATTCAAAGCTCAACCATGATGTGGTTTTATAGTTACAAGACTTTGTTTTTCCAAAATCTTGTCAAAAGAGGTGTGATCAATACTCCCTCCGTTTCAGTTTAATAGTCATTGTTGAATAAAATTCCGTTTCAGTTTAATAGTCATTGTTGAATAAAATTTTCCATTTCAAAATAAGTGTTATTTTATAATTTCAAAGCAAAATTTATAAATGAACAATATTCTCCATTTTATTTTTTTTCTTGGTTGAAATATGGTTAGGTGTATATATGTAATGTTGTTTTTATTTTGGAAATATGAAAACTAAAAAAATTTTAATCTTTCTGCATAAATATAAAACGACAACTAAAATTAAAGTGAGGGAATAATACATATGCTTAGATTTTTAAAATAAATTAAAGGTTTAGAAAAATGCATGAACATGTAACAGTGATAATCTTCAATGCAAAAGAGAAAATTTGTAAAATGCAATTATTATTAATTAACTAAAGTGAAAGAGTTCATTAACAACTATATCATCCTAGAAAACAAGTACAAAGTTGAAGGTTACTCATTTGTCTATAGAAAATGAATTCTTAAAGATACATATAATAATTTCTGAAGATTCAAATACTAGTGGTAAAGTTCATTGTTATTACTAATTTTTGATTGATCTGATTTAATGTTTTATCTCAAATTACATGTCCTCATATTTATAGATTTAAGTATGAAGCTCAAAGTATGACTAATGCAGCAAAAAAGTTATCATGATGTGGTTGTTGATGAAAAGTGAAAAATTTACAATCAATTGCAAGGATTGTACAATCTGAAAATAATGTTATTCACAAAGTCTTTTAAAGAGATATCTCCATCTGGTTTACTTTATTTCATTTTCTCCATTAATATATGAATGAGGAAGCTTCTCTGGGGTTTTAACATATGTTCGGGAAAACTAAAATCTCTTTGATTCATAATAAAATCAATTGAAATTTAAAACATCACGAGTTGCAACATATTTGTTAATTGTGTCGCATAGGCTCTCTCACTACAACAAACAACCTTGCTATATAAACTTAAGAGTGAGTGATCATTTATCTTGTGAATCCAGAGTTTAGATGATGAATGTGTGTTATCTAAATATAAAACATGACAAACTATATATTCACACGATACATGTTTCATTAAAATTTAAACTAGTTAAGTCGATTCAGTGACAATTTCTTATGCCAGTGAAAACTGAAAAGTTTCATGAAATCATATTAAACACATCATTCTTAGCTTGTATATGTTAATGTCAGAAACTCATAGAATTGAACTCCTTACCAATAGAATAGTCTCAATCATAAAATGATTGTAAATTATGATGTTAATTATCTATTGTCAGTGTTTTGCGGATCTGATTCACAATTTTCAAAAATACACTTAACTTTAATTTTCAAATGCTAAATCTAGTATAACACAAGTTACAATACAAAAACTTTCTTACCAATATAGGTAACTAAGACATGCATCCAAAGCTTGGTTCTCAGTTTTCATAGCATAACTAACTCTACCAATCTTGGCAAATGCATCCTTCATCGCTCGATATGTTGGAACATCAGGGACAAGTAACTTTTTAGAGCACATTTCAATGAAAAAACACTCTCCTTAGGGCAAGAGATCTTGTTCGCAAAACCTAGCAATCAGGCTCCTGTAACACAATATGACACGAATCCGAATCAAATTTTCTTATGTTCTTGTATTTCTCCAACCATGGGTTCTTGCTTTGCTCCAGCTTGCGACTCAACAATAACCAATCTTTCGTTTTCTTACTGCAAAACTTTTCAAAAGGGCATTTGCAGCAGTATTGCTAAAATCTTCCTTTGACAACAAGTAACACTCTATAGCTTTCCCATCCTTACCTTATTTGGACCAATGCTCCATAAACATGACATTCATCTTCACCACATTGTCTGCTCATCGACTACATGCTAAAGTTTTAGTTTTTGTTCATAACTAAAAAAAAAACTATACATTTTAAACATCTATAAGCCTCAATTTTATGGTTATTCAGTTGCAACTACAGTTTTAAAAAAAAAACTAAATCCATCCATGCTCTGAGCCACGAGACTTTCAAGTCAACCCATCCATGCTCTAACCTACACAAGAGTGTTGGCAATAGTAGACTCGCTGCAAAAAAAAAAAGAAGAAGGTAAAATCATGAAATATATTAAAAGATAAGAAAGAACATAACAGAGAGGGTAGTGCACTTACTGCTTCCACGTGCTGGAGGAAGCTTCTTGGTATTTTTGTAATAACGAGCAAGACGGTGGATCCTGCTCTCGACAAGAATCAACTAAACTTGGAATCTTTGTCTTTCCTGTTTTCTCTCCAGGGTTTGCTGATAGCAACTGCTTTTATGATCAAATGGTACAGATCCTCAAGAGTCTCAGGAGCAAGATCTTCCTCCTACATATATAGTATAAAGAGATAAGATCAAGGGTTAAACACAAACCTTGTGCTTTAAGAATTCGCAAGATCTTGTTTCCGATTACACTCTCCACCCTTCTTTGTAAACTTGCATATTGTCTCATCAACCTATGGAATGGCCAGAGACAAGTATTACAAAATTAATAATAGACTAAATGGTTTAAAGATATTCCAAAGTTATGGACTTTACAAACAAATATGATAACAGCTGAATAGCTACAAAATTATTACAGAGCTAGAAGGTAGACAATTCGACAAATTCAATAAAAGCAGATTATAATTCGAAAAAAAATTAGCCTGTATGACAAGAATGCAAGATACAACTGAAGTTAATGTCCAACTCTGTTCTTTAGGACAAGAATACGACAAGAATGCAAGATATAACTGAAGCTAACATCTCAAAGTTCTGGTCTTTTCAACAAGAATAGAAAATAGAATCGAAGCTAATATCTAAAACATGAATCAAAACCAAAGATTTCTGAGAAGTCTTTGTTGGAATAAAGAAGAAATAAAGAGAAAGAAGAGACAAAGGTGTAAAGGAAGAGGTGGCTAGACTTCACAAAACTTCACCAGACTTTAGAAGACTTTACAAGAGTTCACAAGACCTCACCAAAATGAGCCAAACTTCAAGTGTATAGTCATGGCTTACTTTGTAAGACAAAGTAATGATGTGAGTTCGTCCAAGTTGACTTCAGAGGACATAGAAGATTGTTGAAGAGAGTTCAAAATGGTTTGAATTTAAGAAGAAGAGAAGCAACCAGACCTGTCACTATCCAACCAGGAAGAAGACTATGCCTCTTTCTCCTGTCACTCTTTCCACCTTTAGACGTGCCATCCTTGGCCTCTTCTCTTTGTTTCCCTACAATATTGTTAGTTTAAGTTTCCTTCTTATATTGTTAGTTTAATGTCTAGGTATGTTGCTGTCTTTGGCTATATAAAGCCCCTCCTCTAACCTGTTTTAAACTAAGGAGAATTAAGCCAACTCCACTTATTCTCTGGTTCACAATCTCTCATACCCTCTAAAGTGTTAGTTAAATATTTCCTTCAATCATTCTCTGGTTACTCTATTCTCTCAGTCCATCCAATACTCTCACTCATATTTTCGTCCATCCTTCATTGTCTATGGTCCATACTAAACCAGAAGATCACAAACACTCTCCATAATGCCACCATTCTCACTTAAACTGTCACAAACACTCTCTCTTTAATTCTCAGTCTTTCTGGTCCAAACTATACCATAAGCTGATTCTCTTCACTAAACTCATTCTCCGTTTCATTCTACCACCATTTTCTCTCTATTCTCACATGGTATCAGAGCATAAACCTCCTGAAAATCTTTTCTCCTTTCCGAAAAATTTTTGTCAAATTTTTCTTCAAAAACTGCCTTGGATACATCTTCTGTTCCAGTGGTCCAAAGATCTTCCAGGAAGGAAGAACCTCACCAGAACTCAAGAGAGTATACTAGTGTCTGAAACTCAAGGAAGTCTCATCTCAGTTCAGAAAGCTTCATTAAAGTTTCAGTTCCCAGTTCTGTCTCTTGCAAAACCAGTGGATGCATTCTCTTGTTCACTGGTCTAAACTATCCAATATAGAGACCACAACTGAAATGGCGACTCCAGAGACTGCGAAGGGTCCAAAGAAGAAAGAAAACCACCTCCTCTTTTCCAAAATGCTGAAGAAAATTCATGGAGAAAATCATTTTTGGAGCAAGGTCACTAAAGAAGCTTCAAAGCTAGGCTGTTCAAACTATTCTCTGGTCACAAAGCTGAAGCTCATTCATTGATCCCCAAGACCCACGGCCAGCAATAGGACAAGAGTGGTTTGAAGTATGTACCTGACCTGAAGGAAGGAATCACCAATAAGAGGTGTTGGATATTCATAAAATCACCTAGATATTATCTGAGAAATGATTTATACACGTGTCATCACCACATTCATTCTCACTAAAAAGATGACGTGACATTTAAAAAAGATGATATGTCACTAAAAAGATTATATGACTTTTGAAAATAGTGATATGACATCAGACTAATTGTGACATATTAAATTTCTTATAAATATTTATATTTTTTGATACAAATTTTTAAATATGATAATGACTAACATGTAAAATGCTTTGAAAATGGTTTGAATTTAACATGATTATCAAAAGGTATATATTTAAAATAAATATAATATAATCAAAAAATATTTTATAAAATGTAATTTTAACTTTATTAAAATTTAGATAAAATCAAATTGAAATAGTTAAACCAAATAAAAAGAAATAAGACTACAAAAATAGGTTTGTGATTTTCTTCAAACCATTAAAATAATAATATTCAAATATAATTTGTTTTTGAAATAAAATTATTATATTTAAAATTATTACTCATGCGTATAACGAAGAAAAACTCCTACTATAACATTATATCAGATAGGAAGTCCATGGAGATTAACGGCTAAGAAAAAAAAACACCAAACTAAAGTGTGTTAATCAGACAATTCATTTTTAGTTAATGAACCGTAAACATATGTTATAATAGCAAAAAACATGTGGTATAGACTAAATTATTTTAGCAAGTCATTTTCCAAATTTACAAGAAACAAAGGAAAATGTTAAAAATTGTAAAAACAATAAATAATTTTAAGAAAAATAAATCAAACGAAACAGTCCACATAATAATAAAAGTCATAAAATAACAAGTTAAAAAATTCCACATAATAATAAAAGTCATAAAATAACAAGTTAAAAAATATAAGCCGTGCATAACGTGATATAATTCCTAGTTATTTTTATAAAGGGAAGTCTACTACACTTGTATCTCATATCATATTTAATAATGTATCTTTGAATACCTTCATACTAGGTGATTTCCCCGTGCTCATACACGGGTATAAATATTTATAAAATAAATATATATTATAATAATTGATTGCTATTTACTTTTAATTTTAAATTAATATATAGTTTTATGCATAATTTATATTACTTTAATTAGACATATAATTTTAGATATGTTATATATCTAGTCGGTTTTGTTGTTTTTACAATCGGTTTAGTTATCATTTGGATATATTAGGTTGCATCCATTTCTCCGAATTCAATTATAAAAATTTTTATTCAAAATATATTAAAATTTTGAGTAATTTTATTATTTGCATTAGGTTGGTTTTTGTCTTAGATATGTAAATATATTTTAGGAAGATTATTTATAACTTAAGATATATTGTGCTTAGAATGAAATAAAAAAATAAACTAAAGTGTTTGGTTCCAAATTACGTAAATTAATATAACGATAATATTCTGCAATTTCATGCATATATATAAATTTTACTAAAGAACTAAATTAAAACAGTTGCTTAGTGTTTTATTTTCATTTGTTAAGGTGTTTTGAGTCATCTTATAATTTATATTTATAAAATAAAATATTATTATTATTAAAAAATTATATTTTCTTATTATAGTTAAATCTATGGTTTTAAATATTAATTGGATTAGTCGAGTCACTCATGTTGTGAGTATCTTAAATTACATATATTCTTTCAAATTCAAACTGAAGTATAATTATTTTTATTATAATTAAGTCAAGTCAAATTAATTTTATTTATCGTTTAAATGTGCATGTATTTTCATAATATATATATATATCAAATTAAATGTTGATTTAAAAAAAAAGAAATTAGAAAATAAAACGATGATCTATAGAAAATTACATAATAAGTAATTGATACGTTTTTGGAAGCTCATGAACACATATCAATATTTACAATAACTAAAATATTTTTATAAATTATAAAAGATTTTATGCCTTTTGCTTATGGTTATATTAAGTTCCACAAACATAAAAACATAAAATTTAAAAGCAAATTTAATATTAAGAAAATATATAATTTTAATAATGCAAAATATAATATATCTACCTCATTAAAGTGTATAGTGTGATTTTAAAATATTTTGTTATTTGATCAAAAGATGTTTATCGTTAAAATTATTTTTCATTTTTAATATCTCTTAAAAATAAGCAGTAAAAAATTGTGATTATATAATTTTTTTTTTGCTGTAATTGAAAGATATTATGGTCAAATAAGCATAAGAAAATACAAATAAAATTTCAATAATAATAATTATAAAATATTTTAGTCAATAAAACATATATCAGTTTATGTTACTTAATTATTTTATGTAATTATCTAAAAATAGATAAATATATTAAAAATATTTCTCTTACTGCGAAAATATATATTGTTGTACTGTTTAAAATTAGGTTTTAAAATAAATAATATTTCTTTTTATAATATCAAGATTATCTGTGAAAATATAAATGTAAAGAAAGTATATTAGTATATTTTATGTTATTTAAAAATATTTTAAAATGGAATATTACTATTTTGTGAATTTTCCTTTATAATGAAATCATATTATTTATACATATATTTTTGTTTTTAAATTCGTTTTTAAAACTTTATAATATTTTCTTTTTATTATATATGTTATTTGGAAAATATTAAAAAAAAAATTAAGTAAAAAATCAATAGTAGTGTTTAAATATAACATTTTAATTCATTAAGGGTATCATCGTAATCAAACACTGTGAAAGTTAACGTGAGTGCGACACGTAGAAAACTGACTTCTCAAATAATATTATAGAGATATTTTTATTTTAAATATATTAAAATTATGATTAATTTTTCTTATTTGTATTTACGTTAGTTGTTGTCTTAGATATGCAAATATATTTAACGAAGATTAGGTATAACTTAAGATATATTGTGCTTAGACTGAAATAAAAAATAAACTAAAGTGTCTGATTCCAAAGTTAATAAATTAATATCAAAATAATATTCTATAGTCTCATGCATATATATAAATTTTACAAAAGAACTCAATTGTAAGAGTTGGTTAATATTTTATTTTCATTTGTTAATATGTTTTGAGTCATCCTATAATTTAAATTTATAAAATAAAATTATCATTATAAAATTATATATTCTTATTGTAGTTAAATCTATGATTTTAGATATAATTTGGATTAGTCGAGTCACTCATGTTGTGAGTATATTGAGTTACATATATTTTTTCAAATTCAAATTGAAGTATAATTACTTTTTTTAATTATTAAGTAAAATCAAATTAACTTTATTTATCGTTTAATGTGCATGAATTTTTTTCATAATACTTATCAAATTATATGTTGGTTTTTAAAAAAAAATATTTTATAAAAATATATTAAAAAATAAAGTGATGATCAATATGAAGTTACATATATAAGTAACTAATACATTTTTGGAAGCTCATGAACACATATCAATATTTACAACAATTAAAACATTTGATCAATTCTAAATAATTTAATGTCTTAGATTTATAAAATGATAAACTGAAATTTATTTTAAATAATTTTAAAAATGAGAATTCAGATTTGCTTTGGTATTTTGATTATGGTTATATTAAGTTCCACAAAAATAAAAACATAAAATTTAAAAGAAAAATTAATATAAGGAAAACAAATAATTTTAATAATGATAAAATATAATATATCTATCTCATTAAAGTATATAGTGTTATTTATTTTAAAATATTTTGTAATTATTTGATCAAAAGATATTTGTTGTTAATTGTTTTCTTTAATATCTCTTAAAAGAAGCAGTTTAAACAAATTGTGAACTTGTATATATAGAATATTTCTATTTTGTGAACTTTTCTTTTTAATGAATAATACTATATATACATATATTGTTTATATTTTCGTTTTTATTTTTTTTTACTTTATAAATGTTTCCTTTTTTTTATTATATATGTTATTTGAAAATTTTTAAAAAGGAAAAAAATTAAAAAAAATTCAATAATAGTATTTAAATGTAATACTTTAATTCACTAAGGGTATCAATGTAAACAACCGTCGTGAGAGTTAACGTGAACGTGACACATAGGAAACTGACTTCTCAAATAATATTATAGAGATTACTAATTAAAGTATATTCTACTTATGGAAAACTTGGTCAAAGTTTGTTTCTGTAGGAGCCAAGAAACCAAAAACTTACATATATATATATATACAACTTATAGTCAAAGTTTGTTTCTATAGGAGCCAAGAAACCAATGAATTATATATATATATATATATATATATATATATATATATTACAGTATAAAATCTCAAGTATAAACAGGTTTAAGAATCGTTGATTTATTCAAAATAATGAATCTCCTGTTCAGTATTTCATTTCTTCTATTTGCTTTATGTTTTGGGTCTAATGAAATTACTAAGTGCCGTAAAAACACCTTGGTTTTCCAAAATAGCTTAACTCTCACTCAAAGTACTCTCAAAGTCCACTGCAAATCCAAAGACAATGATCTAGGCGATCACTTTGTGAAATTTAAAGATCCTCCATAT
Source organism: Brassica juncea (assembly GCA_018703725.1). NCBI lineage: Eukaryota > Viridiplantae > Streptophyta > Magnoliopsida > Brassicales > Brassicaceae > Brassica > Brassica juncea. Next base: position 55,716,323 of record CM031942.1, on the reverse strand, counting down.
AATTTTAGTTTTCATGATAATGTCCTTTTAACTACAAAATTCGACTGTTACTTGTCCTGGATGAAAGCAAATATGGTATATCATCAAAAGTTTACCGCATATATAGGTGCTGACTTTTTCAGATGTGGTGCGCTATATGTATGGAACGCCCGAGAAGATGCTATCTACTTATCAAAAAATAGTAAGCCTGAAAAATTCATGTATAATTGGATTATAGAATGATGTTGGTGACGCTATAAGCTCTTATTTCATCTTATGAATAAAAGAATAAGCTATGTTTTCTATTTTTCTTTGGTGTTAAGAATATACACCAAAATGATATAATTATGTCTTTATCTGATTCTGGTTTTCAAATCGTATATCTAAATATTAGGGATATTCATATTTTTACATAGAAAAAATATCATCTCATATTCATTTATTAACTTGGTCTAAATACAGCACTCAAAATCTGTAATCAAATTGTACAAATAAATATGAATTTAATCCTAACTAATAAAGTAGAATAAAACGTCACTTTGCTAGAATATTAGAGTGACACACCCAATATTCTGTTCTAAGTTATTTGGTTATAATATTTATTTGTTGTCAGTTGTGTAATTCGTGGGCTTTTTGTTTTAGTCCCCCACGTTCATAGATAACAAAGTTGAACCATTAAGTCCAGAACATAACCTAGACACTTTGTCGGCCAACCTTTGACGTCTTATCTTTGGGTTTGATTCGTTGAAAAATTATTGGAAATATTCGAACGCTTCCTTGTACCGTCCCGCACGACACATGGCGCCGATGATTGCGTCGCACGTGTCGGTGGAAGATGATGATCGGTCTCTCGCCGCCGAGGCTATTGTGGGAGAAGCAACGGCGGATTGGATATGGGACACTCGCAGCAGCGGTGAGAGACGACATATTGTGGGAGAAGCAACGGCGGATCGGAGCAGGAAGGGATCGTAGGCGTAGAAGAAACATGGCAGACGAGGAGGCAACAAGACGAGTTAGTTAGGGCTTCAGCTGATTTCAAGCTATTTCAGTTATATGTTCATTTCGATTATTGTTTTATCTTTTCTTCAGATAATTATAGTGCCTCGAGCTATTTATCAACCAAGAAAAAATAAATATAATATATTAGTATTATAAGCCTTCGATCTCGTCGAGTTCGGCTTTTAGAATCTACAGAACAACTAACTAGTTTTTATCTTGCTGTCTACGCCACCATGTTTTTCAATCTTTCTGTTCCGATCCACTATCATCCCTCTCCTACCTTAAACGCCTCTTGATGGATCCCAAAGACTTAAAGAACAAGTTACAACAATTTTCTCTTCATATCTATTGAAAATACAACTACATCAATATATAATAGCAAAACGTAAATAACTACCCATTCCCCCAACTATTACACGTTACAAGTGGAGAGACAATTCCATTAATATAGGAGCAATCCTAATACACTTGTCTTTGTAAACCATGATATTGGTTTACTTTGGTTATTAACCGGTTGATTCTCATGACCTCTCTTCAATCCCATCATCGCCTCCCATGTCCACCAAATTTGAATCGGATCCCTCTTCGATTCAATCACAGAGTCATAATGCTCATCAAATTATCCAACCTCGACGCGGCTGCAGAGCGAGCACGTTTGGCCGTCTTGTCCAGAGGTGATTCTTTATTGACTGCCAAGACCAGCGTGGCTATCATCGACGTTATGCGCAGTGACCGTCGGTACAGTGACGCGTACGATTTGTTCCATTACTATGCTGCTAAGTCTAACTCGGATCTGATAACCAACCTATGCTCCAGTCCAGTCATCATTGCCTTGTGTGATGAAGGGAAACTCGATGAGGCTCTTGAATTATACAAACACTTTTTTTTTTTTTTTGCGCAATCGTCCGTGTTATCGTGCCCAACTAGCGCTGGCTCAAGGGTTGGTCAATGCGGGTAGGATTGATGAAGCTATAGATAAGTTCTACTGCGTGAATAGGTCCGTGTATGGTATTTTCATCCGTGGGTTCTTGGATTTGGGGAATCTTGAAAGGGCTAACCAGAATTTTCAAGAGCTCAAGTTGAGTGACGACTCGGACGCTGTGGTGCAGGTGAGTTCGATGTTTATGGAGCATTGGTTTAAACAAGAGATGGATGAGAAAGCTATGGAGTGTTACTTGTCGGCCAAGGAAGAGTTCAGCGAGATCTATGCGACTGCTGCAAATGCCCTTTTGAAAATGTTGCTAAGCTACGGTAAGAAAACAGAAGCTTGGTTATTGTTCGGTCAGATTCTGGAGGAAAGCAAGTACCCAGGGTTGGAGAAATGCTGGAACCCGAGAAAGTTTGATTCTGAGTCGTGTAATATTATGGTGAATGAGTGTTTCAAACTCGGGAAGATTAGCGGGGCAGTTGAGATATTTCACAAGGCTGTTGGCACAATTAGTTATCCACAGTTGTGTTACAGGAACCTGATTGCTAGGTTTTGCGAACAAGATCTCTTATCCAAAGCAGAGCGTTGTTTCGCTGAAATGTGCTCTAAAAAGTTTCTTCTCCTTAATGTTCCAACATATCGAATGATGAAGGATGCATTTGTGAAGAAGGGTAGAGTCAGTGATGCTATAAAAACTGTGAACCAAACTTTGGATGCGTCTCTAACCTTATATTGCTAAGAAGGTTTTAGTAGTGTAACTTTCCTCGGCAAAAAATAAAAGACATTTGTTTTTTTAACACTTTATTTTATTAATGTTAGTTTGAAACCATAACATCATAGAAAAACTCCATATACATAAAATATAAAGAGAAAGCTAATGGTATTTTACACTCGAAATACCAAAGATAATCTTTAATGACACATTAACAATATCATCACAATCTTATCAGAGTCTAAGGCAAATAACTAGACGTTCCCATACCTACAATAGCATGCGGACTTCCAATACCTTTAAGATGGCATAACATTTCTCATGTTTTGAGAGATTTTCTTCTTTGATTGATTTTATCAATATTGTTCATCATTAGCTTTAGGAAGCCCTATGAACAAGTTGAAAGCAAAACACAAACCAAACAACCTAAAACCCTAAACGGATTCTTAGAGATAAAAACTTAAACACCAAAACTTGAGAAAAAATTAGACTTAAAACTTAAAAGATAACAATCCAGTGACTAAAGTCGAAAATCTTATGCGGAAACCCGTTGTTGCAGGACTACATCAGATCCACTGATACTTACCAGAAGATCAAGTTTTGACTCTTCATGTTAAAACACCACGTCTTCCAATGAAAAACCCATCGAACTATCACAGATGCAACCGGAAACTACCAATAAAACATCTTCACGTCAAGATTATGACAAAATCAGAGTCAATTTTATTAAAAAAATCTCTTACATGACATACCATAGATTTTAAGTTCTCATATAGACCAAATTCTCGAGAAAAAGAATAAAAATAAAATAGGCACAACGCCAGAGCCTAAAGCTACCGGACGTTGGCCGGAAAACAATTGAAGAAGAAAAAGTTCTGAGAAAAAAAGAGGCGTCTGAGACCTAATTGAACTTGTAAATGTAGAATGTAGTGTAGTGTAGTTAACAAGATCGCTTATACTCGGTGTTTGCTTAAAGATAGCCATAAAACTAAAACAATAGTCTGAGACCTAATTGAACTTGTAAATGTAAACTATGAAGCGGGACTCCAGATTTTAAATTAGGCCTATCAATCTTAGACTCCACTTGGTCATAACCTCTTGTTCTATTGACCTTAAGCACCTCTTGGTCTGCATATTGAGTCAAGCTAATGTTCTTTCATGTGTTCAGAACGCAGGAAGAGCTCGAAATGGGTCTCCGTAAGTTGCTGTTGTACCCAACTTCCATCTCCCAATGCGCAGCTTGGAGGTTAAAAACAGGAATGCTTCGATGGATCATGGACCTGACGTTTCATGTATGTTATTGTGTGTGAATGACTGAATGTAGTGTAGAATCTTTTGTTTTGACACGGCATGTTTTATTCTACTATATGAAACGGCTCGCATGGTTGATTCTGTTGATTGAAACGGCATGGCTTTGCCATCTTGGAATGGCACGGCATATGGCCATGTGAAAATCATAACTATGTTGGATACTCCAATTTAATATTTACCGGTGATTGTTTAAGTCGTTGAGGGGTACCCACTTCACGTGAGATGTTCGTGACAGATATGTACATTTCTAGTCGACTTTATATTAATATTTTGGTTTTTAATAAGACAGATTAGCCATTAAACAAAAGAACACACATACAGAGATTATTACACGATAAATGAAAAAAAAATATTAGATGTGTACCCAGTAATTCTAAACCCTTGATTGTAAGTTATAAGACCACTAAGATGATTAGAACCATCTAGACATTTATTATTAAATCAATAAAGAAGTAGAAGACCATGATCTTGGTGATGGTAAGGTTTTTAATGAACATGGTGATGGTAAGGTTTTTAAGGAACATGGGAACTTGTTTTGGTCTGAAGCAGAGAAAAGAGAGCTTTGTTTTCTTGGTGAAGAAGAAGAGCTTTCTTTTTCAGTTTTTCGTTCTCATGTATGATGTGTTGATTCTCCATGTAAAGCTTTATATTGTTCATCTCCATCTCCTTTTCTTCCCGCCACATCCTTCTCCTCCTGAAAAAAGTTATAACAAACAGAGATTAATACGTTATAGTGACTCAGAACGTAATTAAAGAGTCGACTATAGATAGTTTCAGAGAGGTGTGTGTGAGGCTACAACCTTGAGAGGCGAGGGATACGAACGTGGGTATGTGTTTTGAGGTACAAAACTAATCTCGTGGGTGTGTGTGAGAATGGTTCTGAAGAACTTAAACACATCTTTGGAGATTATAGACAGAGGAAGAAGGGAGAGAGATATAAGAAGTGAGGCGTGTTTGATTAGTGGGAAAGAGATATATAGAAGCGTTATATAGATGGAAGTTTGTTGTAAGTTTGTGTTTTGAGTTTTCTTTAGAGAGAAGACAGAGATAGAGAGGCTCCTTTAGAAGGTGATGATGGCAAAAGAAGAATCATGATTACAAAGGGACAGTGAAAGATGTTATGAGGGAAAAGAAGAAGTTAATTGAATTTGTTTGAAAGATGAATGAAGAAGAACAAGTACAACAAAAACAGTCTTATCTTTACTATATCTTTGTGTTTTTTTTGGGACTGAATATTGATTTAGTTAAAAGTACTATTTAGAAGAACTTGGGAAGTTTCCCTAAAAAGTTCAAACTCACCGTTAAAGAGGTACACAAGATAGTTTACAAAAAAGAGGTACACAAGATGAAATAAATTATTCAATTTGATTTTAACTTATGATAATTTTGTTTGTTTGCCAACTAAATGACATGGTTCGATGGTCAATGTGACAGTTAGTCAAATCTTTTGTAACAGCTATTCATACATCAACAACTTCTTTTCGAGTATATTCACGATACATTCTAACCTAATAAAGCAGTAGTACAAGCTTTTTAGATGTATAAAGGGAATCTATGTATCTTTGACCTAACGATTACGTACAATTAACTAAAACTTTACTTGTAATAGTAACTCAGATTCGGAAACAAGACTAGCTCGTCTCTTGGTCCAACCAAATGAATTCATACATTGGGTTCACCCTTCTACACATTTTATTTTTACTTGTTCACCCTTCTACACATTTTATTTTTACTTCAGTACCGTTATACTATTACATTAGAATGGTTAACCTTTTCTTGAAAAAAAAAATGAATTTTACAAAGTGGTTTTATATCGTCTATTTAACTAACCTCTGCATGTTCTAGTAAGAATTGTCTTGAGTTTTATGAAACGATTTGGCAGATTATTGTGACTGGCAAAAGGTCAAATCATGATTACTAGTGAGCCAAAGCAAGTCAAAAAAGGTAAGAGTGCGTGAAAACCTCGATCTTCATCACAAGTACAAGTGTTTCCTCTTTATTCTTTTATTTGTCTTTTTTCTGTGTTTTCTATATATTATGAAACCTAATCTTGATTTTGAGTTTTTTCACGAAAGGAGAAGATTACGTACCCGAGCATCCAAGGTAGAGAGAGTATAAATCGGAATTTCAACTCATTGAAAGTCATATCTAATGATGGTTAATCATTCCGTTAAATACACACAACAAGACTTACGTACTAAAGTTTACTTACATCATTTGTTGTCGTCGTTCCCCGTCCAATAGTTTATACAAGTTGTATGTAGAATATTAAGATTCTTGACTAATAAGTACTTTGTATTAATTACTTTAAAACGATAAACCATAAAGTTTTGTTCACGACATGTGTTGTTAAGCAATGTTGTGTACTTATCTCTTCTTATCTACACACTGATGCCTTATGCCTAGTCAATATCGTTCCTTGTCTTGCATTTGGAATATTAACCAACACTCTCTAGTGTGTTTCATTGTCCAACCCATTAATAAAATGAGTAATTTTGTAATCAAAATCCTAATCAACTATGTGTCAAGGGGGTAATGGCTCACGATGCATGGGTCACGTGAGGCAGCGAGCTTGGGTTTAAGGGATGGTATGGTTCTTAAACTTATATAGAAAGAAGAGGAAAAAGTGTGAAATCGATGTTACCCAAACCTGGTGCAGTGACTTTCAATTTAGCACATATACATTTATGTGTTGTAGTGGGAAAAGTCATGGAGTACTCGAGTACGAGTAGAAGCAAAAGCCAAACACACATTTACTTTGGAAAACTGAAACCACCGATTTGGCTTCTTCCTCCCATAATCATCATACCCATTTGCCATATAATAACCCCATTCACTAGTCCCCACTGTGAACGAGAAAGATTCATCAACCATCATCACCATTCATCATTATTTTGCATATTGAATATTGTGGGCTATTTTTTTTTTTGGTCGAATTGTGGGCTATTTTATCTTTATTGTTCAAACCCAAATTCCACATACTCATAAGTCCCCTTCTTTCCATGGCCCAATCGATACTCATTTTTTTTTACAAACTATAATTTATTATTTTTGCTAACGTTACTGCACAGAGACATAACAAAATATTTTCATATGAAGAATTTTTAACATAAAGCTAAATTTCATATCTATTCAATGAAAACATCAAGCTACTCATCAACTAAAGAGAAAATACTCATTACATGTATTGATGATATATATGAAGAAAAAAATTAAAATAAATTGATGATGCCAAGGACTAGGACCACTATAAAAGATATCAGTACCGGCTTAGAGGGAGTGCGACCTGTGCATTATTCATTTCTTGTATTGATATTTTAATTGAAACCCAAAAAATGCAAAGAAAAACTATGTAGCAAGAGGCATCAATGGAATTAGAGGAGATAGTCAACACCGAAATGAAACCCCATCCATCCACGCTTCTTTACAAAAGTGTTCAAAACTTGTTATAATTATACTCTATTATTGTTATCTCTACTTTTGAGTATCCCATATACTATTACAAAAATGGATCGAACCTAACTAAGACATTTACCACCAAAACCAAAGATATAAGAGTTCATAAAGTGCCAAGAAAGTTACCAGAGTAAGAAGAGGGTAAGTCCTTGAGTTGTTACTGCTTTAATAGTGATGAGATTGTTAAATGGAGATTCTCCTCTTCTTCTCACCATCAGAACCTCTCATTTTAGTTTCAGATTATCCATTGATGATTCCTATGACTTACTTTTCCGGCTGTCTATTTTTAAGCCCCATCTCTAGCTTAGCCCTCTCCTTTCCCCTTCATTCTATCGTTGCTATCATTTCATTGCATCACATTATGGAGATGCTTTATCCTGAAGTAGACATCCCAAATCTTTCAAGTTAAAATGTCTCTTTAATAGTTAAAATGTCTCTTTAATAAACTCATTTATTAAGAAAATACAACTATCCATGTTACAACTGTACCATTTGCCATGCCCTAATGACACATCTTACTTCTAGGGTGTAAGTAAATGAAAAATGATTTGGAAAGAGTGTAAATTCATGAGTATGTTACATGATCCATTCTTTTAATTATTTTTTACATTTCAGATAGAATATGAATTCAGATTTTTCAGTTCGGATTTCGTTTTCTAATTACAAATGCACCGGCCTCTCGCTACTAATCAGCATCACAATCATACGGGAAGACTAACTCTCTGGGTGGAAATGAGGGCTCGAGTTCATTTCAAAAGGCCGACATTTTCATAACAGGCCTTAAAATAGGCCCAATAACTCCATCTTCTCCGCGCCACGATGAAATCTGTCTACCTCTTGAAGTCGACTTCACACCGAAAAGATTGAAATAAGAAGCCAAGAAAGAAAAGTCTTGCCAAGTAAGAAAAGAATGGAGGAGATTTTAGCGACCATAACTATCGTAACAGTAGCCACCATCTTCATCGTTCTGTCATTCTCAATCTATCTAACGGTCAGAATCTTCACCGGAAAATCCATACACGACAAGGAGTACTCTCCAGTACACGCCACGGTCTTTGACCTCTTATTCCACAGCGACGAGTTATACGATTACCAGACAGAGCTCGCGAGGAAGAAGCACACTTTCAGGTTCTTGAGTCCGGGACAGAGCGAGATATTCACTGCAGATGCTCGCAACGTGGAGCATATTCTCAAGACAAGGTTTGATAACTACAGCAAAGGAGAGAGCAGTCGTGAGAATCTCGCGGATCTCTTAGGACATGGTATCTTCGCTGTTGATGGAGATAAATGGAGACAGCAGAGGAAGCTTGCAAGCTTTGAGTTCTCTACCAGAGTCTTAAGAGACTTTAGCTGCTCTGTTTTTAGGACGAATGCATGTAAACTTGTTGGTTTTGTCTCGGAGTTTGCTCTCTGTGGAAAGTATTTTGATGCTCAAGTGAGTCTCATGAATTCTAAATATAAAAACTTGCAATGTTTTATTTCTGGAAACTCAAAAGTGTGTTTTTTTTTTTTTTTTGGTTTGATGTTAGGATATGTTGATGAGATATACACTGGAGTCTATTTTCAAAGTTGGGTTTGGTGTGGAGTTAAAATGTTTAGATGAGTTTAGCAAAGAAGGAGAGGAGTTCATGGAAGGTTTTGATGAAGGTAACGTTGCAACTAGTTTAAGATTCATCGATCCTCTCTGGAAGCTGAAACGGTTTCTCAACATCGGATCACAATCAAGACTCAAGAAGAGCATTGATACTATAGACAAGTTTGTCTATAAACTCATTACCACTAAGAGAAAAGAGCTTGCCAAGGAACAGAACACTGTGAGTTCTATCTTAAAGTTTTTTTGACTCTTTTTTTTATTTGATTCTTACCACTTTTGGCTTGTCCTCAAGGCTGTTAGAGAGGATATACTATCAAGATTTTTAGTCGAGAGTGAGAAAGATCCGGAGAACATGAACGATAAGTACCTGAGGGATATAATCTTGAACTTTATGATAGCTGGAAAGGACACAACCGCTGCATCACTCTCCTGGTTCTTGTACATGCTCTGCAAGAACCCACTTGTTCAAGAGAAAATCTTACAAGAAATCAGAGACGTGACATCAAGTCACGAGAGAACAACCGATGTCAATCGTTTTGTTCAAAGTATAAATGAAGAGGCTCTTGATCAGATGCAGTATCTCCATGCAGCCTTGTCTGAGACCTTGAGACTTTACCCTCCTGTGCCTGTGGTAAAGTAACCACTCATTTAAAGAGTTTAAGATCTAGTGGAACCAAACCAATGAGGATTGAACATTTTCTTGATCTTTTTTTTGGGTCCATTCCAAAGGACATGAGGTGTGCAGAAAATAATGACACACTTGCAGATGGACATAGAGTGAAGAGAGGGGATAATGTTTACTACATGGCCTATGCAATGGGAAGGATGACTTATATATGGGAACAAGATGCAGAGGAATTCAATCCAGAGAGATGGCTTAAGGATGGCTTGTTCCAACCAGAATCACCATTCAAATTCATAAGCTTTCATGTTTATACACTCTCTCGCAGACAAGCTATCTATGTGGTTAAGAGAGTAAAGACATCAATCTTCTAATATGTTTTCTTTATTTCAATGTGTATGTAGGCTGGTCCAAGAATCTGCCTTGGCAAGGATTTTGCATACCGGCAAATGAAGATAGTATCAATGGTACTTCTTCACTTCTTTCGCTTCAAAATGGCTGATGGGAAGAGTAACGTGCGTTACAAGAGAATGCTTACGCTTCATATTGAAGGAGGACTCTATCTCCATGCAATCCCAAGGACAAGCACTTGATTTCATTACAAGACTTGCCAAACTTTTTATCGTCTCTGTTTCATGTAACCCAACATTTGGTTACCCATTTTGACAAAACATCATCGAATTAGTCAAATCTCTTTTAAAATAAGTAAAATCATCACACCGCATATTAAACATACCATGTTGTCTGAACGAAGTTTTGAAATGGGAACAACCATGAATGTGTTCTTTGTCTTGTGCGCGCCCACACACACACCTAAATCTCACTTGACGAGAAACAGAATCTTCCTCCAATCTACAAAAAAGGATGGTTAATTGCAGTTATAGCTATTCTACTTGGGCAAACTATTCTGATTAAAAAGGTTAGCATTATCTTATCTGTGTGTTTTAACTCTTTCTCTCGAAATGAAGATCAGCGAGTGTTTTACTGTCGTCTGGTTGTTTTCGGTTGGGATAAGACATTGTCTGACCAACCTTTTATCAATCAACAATCACTAGATCAGTATCTTCCCATGGGTTCACAAACTAATGCATTCTTATATATGATGTTCTGTTATGTCAGCTCTCAAATCATAAGCATGGGAATATGACTTGTCGATGCTACTATATGATTTGCGCATGCTTCATAAGTATAACAAAAGACATGTTTATTGTAGAGAGTCTAAATCACCTATGACTTTAAGATCTTCATAAAATATAGTCTCTTGGTGAAAAATATAATTGTTTCAGTTGACGATATGAATATTGGTGTGAGAAGTTATATACTGTGAGAACTGAGAAGCATGTGATGTCAAAGCTCACAAACAACAACTCTCCATTTGATTTCGACATTAGTCCAGACTGTCTTCGGGTATTTTGATTTTATATATTGGACAAAGATAATAAAGGAGAAATTTCATGTTGTTTACCACATTGTTGGTATCATTATTCATTTTTGACTTAATTTAAGAGACATTTTCATAAATATCTTTTTCATTAAAGAAGCAAAAGACTCTTATATACTTGTTTTATATATAAATAAAAATAATTATTTAAATAAATAAAAAATTTGTATGGTTTGGAATTATTCGTTTTCAGATTCGAATTTTTTAATAATTTTTTCAACTTTTTTCTCAAAATTTTTTTGACATTCGAAAATTCTTTTTAGAACTATTTTTTAATTTTCTTAAAAAAAAGAAAAATTTATTTATCTCTATTCAAATCTTAAATGTCACTTTTCAGAACTCCATTCTCAACTTTAAACCTAAAGTCTAGATTAGTTAATCGTTGGGTTATAAGTATTTATTTACCTCTTTAAAAGTGATCGTAAATATGGTTAGAGTAAAAATGAAAATTGATATAAGGAATGTGGTAGTTTAGACAATTTTTCTAAAATAAAAGAATATATTTTTAGCGAAACGCAATCTTTCATCTTCTCTAGAAAGTCTTATATCAAATTAAGTGTTCTCCAAAAAAGAGACTCTTTTAAATATTGAAAATACATATGTTTCTTGACCTAATTGTTATTGATTATATAGATATAAAAAAACATTTCATAAGAATAATACTATATTTTTAGGACAAATGTAATATTATATTTTTTTAAAAACAATATTTTGAATGAAAGTATACTTTTAAGTATGGCAAATATTGTTGGTTTTCAGTGTTCTAACTATTTTGTTTAGTCTAATATTTAAAACCTTAGTTGTTATAGGATATATAGCGTAATATATAATAATTAATTTGTTATAGATTTTAATTAGTAGAAAATCTATTATGTATAAACTAAGTTTTTTATCCGCATATGCGGGCATAATTATTTTATATATGTTAATAATACTCAAAACCATTGTTTATATGTTCAAAAACATTAATATAATAAATTAGATATTCAGTCATAGAGGTGTTTATTAACATAGTATACTATTTACCGCATAAAATAATTTGGAGATTTTAATTTTTTTAGAAAGTTTTTACACGCTACATTAATTATTTTTGCATTAATTAGGAAAAAAAATTATTTATTTTTTGGTGAAAACAATCTATTCTTTTTTGTAATATACGGTCCTAACTTTTATTAATAGTCATAAAAATGAAGACAACAAATTATTACGTATGTCTCATATTATATTGGAGATATGAGAAAAATAACCAAATGATGTTTTATTAAAGAGGAAAAAGACTCTTTTACCACTTGATTTATAAATATATAAATAATAGAAAATAATAATTAAATTAAAAGTAAATAAATACTTTATAGTTTCGAACTATATGTTTTCAAGTTCGAACTTTTTTAAAAAAATATCAAAATTTCAAAATTTTTAATTTCTTTTTAAATTTTTTTGTGAAATTTGAAAATACTTTATGAAAATATCTTTAAAATATTATTTTGAAAGTTTTTTTTACTTTTTTATTTTTTAAAATTTAATAACCACCCCAACCCCTTAACTATAAATCCTAAATCTATATTAGTTAACCCTAAGAATATAAATTTATATTTACATTTTAACTAGATGATAGCCCGTATACTTGTGCGGTCTAATATATATCTAACTAATTTAATTTTTGACATAATTTTTAATTTTAATCTAAATTATTTAATTAGCATCAAATATTAAATTAATCAGAAATTACTTTTTATTACAATATAACATAGATAATTGTTGGATATTTGTACAATCTTTTATTTATTTTATCACTAAAACACACATAAAAAGTAGCATCATCATAATAACTTAATAAATTTTTATTAATACTTTAAAATTACATAAAAAAAATAAATCTACAAAACTTACGAAGTCAGACCCCTCTTAGTCAAAGTCTTAATTGCATTTGATATGAATTTCCTTTTCATCTAAGTTTATAGTGATACATATTAACAAAATTTACCATAACTAAAAACATACTTCTATTTAACTATAATTTTATAAATTAAAAGTAATAAATAATTTATGTCTAGTAAAACTGGATTTTTTTTTTAATTTTTAACAGCGATGATTGTACTTTTTGACACAATTTTTTTTATTGGTAATATAATTCGGTGACATAAAATAGAGCAAACTTTCTTTTAAAATAATAAGTAAAAACATTAGACGATTTAATATTACTAAAGTAAATATAAGATGAACAAAAATATAAAATTATTGCTAAAATTTGATAATAATCATTAATAACAATTATCCATGAATATAATAAAAATATTTATTATAAATAATCACTTAAAATATTTAAAAACTAACAATATAAAAAAATATTTATTAAACCTATTGACTCAACCTAAATCATGAAATATGACAAATAAGCTTCTAAAAATAATAAAACTTGGCAAATAAATAAATAACTTAAAATCATGGAGAAATGACAATTAAGCAAAACTGAAATTACCACCTAAAATTATTTACAATATGATAAATAAACAAAATAACCAATTAAATTTTTTAAGAACATGAAAAATAAATAAATATCCTAAGTTATGGAGAATATGACAAATAAGCAAAACTAAAATTATTAAAAATTAAAATTATTAAAAACATAACAAGTAAGTAAATTATCTAAAATTATGGAAAATATGATAAAATAAGTAATAAACAATGACAAATAAGTAAAATCACCGAATACTATGAAGAAGTTGACAAATAAGCAAAATCAATTCATAAATAATAGTATAGATAAAACCTATTTTGACTATTTTTACAAAAATAAACTAAAAAATATTATCTTAAAAAAATTATCTTATGGAAACCACCGGTGACTGGTTCGCAACTATTTTAATATTTACCAATAATATTAGCATATTTATAACAATAATATTATCTTGAAGTTGCCAATAAAATATATGGAGTTTTGGCAAATAATATCATGGAAACTTTATTAATATTTCTATTATATATATATATATGTATATATATTTCTAAACAGTGTGGGAATCATTCTAAAAGTTTTTTTAAAAAAATAAATGAAAGATACATAATCAAGTATTAATCAAGTAAATAATTTAATTTATATAATCAAAAAAGAATATCTAGTGATCTCCATGAATTTTTATTATATTTATTAATTATTAGTAAATTTTGTGTACTTATTGTATTCGAGGGGATCTCTTATATTAGATTTCAGAATATCTTGAAATTAAGCTTATATTGTTGATCAATTGTGTTAAATATTTTTAAAAAATATCCAAGTAATATAATATAGAATCTTTTCAAAATTTCTATTTTTTAGTTTGACATAAATACTAGATATACTTTATATCACAACTCATATACGGTAGTTTCTGTTTTGAAATATTATTTTCATAATTATAAGATACATATGTTAAGATGAGTTTATAAAGTAATTAAATTTAATGGTATTTTCCCATTGTTGGCCAATCAAAAACTCTATATCGATTTTTCTGAACAGATTTAGTTTATCAAAATTATAATTTCAAATATATACAAAACTTATTTACCATACATAATATTTTTAAATGATATTATTCTGTGATATTGCAGGAAGTCATCTAGTATTAAATATATAAAAAAGTTTTTGAATTTTTTTTTAAATATGTGTATTTATGAAACAGAGGGATTAGTAGTTATAGGTATTTGTCAGATTGAATTTAAAGAAAATATTGGATAAGAAGATGTTTATGTGTTTAGTTTATCTTTTAAAGGAACCTTAATATTTAGAAAATTTTCAATTTGTAACTTCGAAAAAGATAGGCTTCTTGGTTCATCCATATATCGTTTTGCAATTCAATGCGTTGTCTTAATAATAATAATAATAATTCGTGGACTGTCTTTGCCTACTGGTAGTGGACCACATCCCACACCGTTCCTAGGATTCTATTTCTAACATCATCACATTGAATTATACTCCATGTTTTTCTTTTTCTGTAAATGTATATCTTTTTTTTTACAACAATGAAACTAAACTATGATATATGCTCTATCGGTTTAGAGAACCAAACCGGAGGTATAGAATCTACATAAAACATAGCAGAAAAGAAATACTGAGTACCGCATGCAAACTTGTCCGCCACTAAATTATGAGCTCTCGAAATGTATATTCTTTTCCCTTAATTGCACCCTTAAGATATAAAATCTCAATCAACCTCTAGAAACATAATGGCAAAAACTTTATTTTGATATGAATTTCAAGAAAAAGAAAAGATTTGACTTCCAAGATTTCTTAGATTCGAACTGTGATAAACAGCCAAACAAACGATATAAAATAAACGGAACAGACATAACAAATAGTGAACAGTGTATAGTGGGCGGATCTACTAAATCCAGCATTGGCGCAGCCTGCCATCACTCTAATTTTAAAGATCAGTGCACGTTACAAAGATATTAAATTTATGCCCCCACCAATAAATTCTTTTCTACCCCCATAACCACTTTATTTATAAAAAATAAAATTTGAAACAGGAAATTAACAGCCCATTATGCTGATAAAAAAATATTTTATATATTACATTAACTTCTTACAATTTTAACTGATATCAAAATATTTGGTCCGCCGGTCTTCACGTGCTAGTTACTCAATCTAGGTTTATTTTTCTCAGTTCTTGTAATTTTTTAATCGGTTAATTTTATTAATGTTCTCTTTTAATACTATAGCATTTATAGTATTCTTATATACGTACTAATAAGGTGTTAATTTGGATAATATATTTGATTGTTTATAAAATTGCAGTCTATATAAAGATTTTTCTTAGAACATATTATATGTAACTTGTATAATATAATCATCAACTAAATATTAACAAACATGTAATGTTGAAAATATGATTATATAAATATATTTTTTGTATTGAGGTTCAGGGACGGACCCACCTTAGGGGAGGGTTACTGATTAGAAAAATTTACTCTCATAGACACTTTATAAGTTTACAATTACTCTATCAGACACTTTCTGATACAACACATTTTTTATATAGTGAATTGCTAATATACCCTTTAAACATCTCTCTCATTACTTTATTTGGTGAGCCAAAACTGAGCTGCTTATAATTTTTTATATAAATATATTTTTTGTACTGAGGTTTAGGGACGGACCCACCTTAGGGGAGGGTTATTGATTAGAAAAATTTACTCTCCTAGACACTTTATGAGTTTACAATTATTCTATCAGACACTTTCTGATTCAACACATTTTTTATGTGGTAAATTGCTAATATACCCTTTAAACATCTCCCTCGTTACTTTATTTGGTGAGCCAAAACTGAGCTGCTTATAATTTTTATATAAATATATTTTTTGTACTGAGGTTCAGGGACGGACCCACCTTAGGGGAGGGTTACTGATTAGAAAAATTTACTCTCATAGATACTTTATGAGTTTACAATTACTCTATCAGACACTTTCTGATACAACACATTTTTTATGTGGTGAATTGCTAATATACCACTTAAACATCTCTCTCGTTACTTTATTTGGTGAGCCAAAACTGAGCTGCTTATAATTTTTATTATATTTCTTTCTTTTCTTTTTTTTCAATTTCGAAAACCTTATCCCTCTTCTCAATCTCGATTTATAATCCCTCTCTCTTACCTTCTTCTTTTTTCCTTATTTTTGTTCCAATTTTTCTTTTTAATTAAAAAGAAGAGAACAAAATAATATGTTGTCGGTGGCTCCTCTCCTATCCAAATCCAAACAACATTAGTTACAAGAACTCTAATCTTTTTCTAGGCTAAACATATCTTTTGCCTGCTCTCTCAATCGATTTTCTGTGTTCACTCCAATCTCTGTAATCTCCACCAACGAGAGCTTCTGCTATGGCGGCGGATTATTTTCCATCTTTCACGAACCTGTGAAGCATGCGATCTCATCTGGAAGGATAATGTGGAACATGCTTGATTCTGGTTTAATCAACAAACATAGCAGGTTAGAGACGTTTCAATTAATGGGTTTGAGTTCTTGAATGGGTTGAAGTGGCTGTGGATACCGTGGTGGAGATGTGGTGGAAGTGGATGTGAATACCGCAATGGAAGTTGTGGTGGTTATGGAAGAGGAAGTGGTAGATACAAAGGTAATGGATACAAACTAGAAAATGTGAAAGGTGGATACAGTGGTGGTGGATGTAGCTACTCTGAAAAGAAAAAGTGGTGGTGGATACATAGGGAGTCGATACAGAAGTGGTATTTTTTTGTGGTGGTGGATGTAGCTACTCTTCGTAAATCTGCTTCTAATTGATATTTTTTTTCTGTGTCCACAAGACCTTGTCTACAAAATCTCTTCCACAAAATCTAAAGGTGGATACAGTGGCGGTGGATGTAACTACTCTGAAAGGAAAAAGTGGTGGTGGATACAGAGGGAGTGGATACAGAAGTGGTATTCTTTTCCGTGGTGGTGGATGTAGCTACTCTTCGTAGATTTGCTTCTAATTTGATATTCTTTTTCTGTGTCCACAAAATCTCGTCCACAAAAACCTTGTTCACAAAACCTCTTGCAGGATCAAATTAATATGTTTTCTATGTATGGATATGTTTTGTATTTAAATTAATAAACTATATGTAAATGGATGTTAAAATGTAGAAGATAAAAAGTTAGAATTTATTATATCAAATTTATTTATTTATTTATGTTCATATCTGAAATATAATTAAATAAAGAAATAGAGGGTAAATCAATAATAATGATAATAAGAAATCACCTCTTGGTTCAACCGAATCTAAACTAAGTTACGTCTTTTTAGTTTTTCTAACCAAAAACTCATTAGAAGTCTGGTTCACCAGGGGCAATAAAGTCCAGAAATTCTCTAAAAATCATAAAAAGTGTTCTACAGATGCAATGTGTCTCTTAGTGCAATCAAAAAGACAAATGTGCCTTGTAACGTAACTCTCTCTACTGATTAATATAGATTTGTCCTAAAATGTTAATACAGATAAAAATGCTTATCTCTTTTGGTCTTAATGGCTACATTGTGCCACATCCAATTCAAGTTCAGTCCCCCTAAATTGTCTTTTGTATTCTTTGTTTCTACACACTTTTAACAAAAAAAATTATAAAATATTTTTTCTTTTTCCCCTTGTTTTTGTTACTTAAAATTATTTTTTGTATTCTCTATTTTTCTACACACTTTTAGTTACTATTTCATAAAAATAAAATTTGCTACATAAACGATTCTTCTTTCTTCGTAATATTTATCTTATTTTAAACACAGGGCTATCTATAATAAAATTATAAATTTACTCAAATTTCACTCTAATAATTTCTTCTATTATTTTATTTTTTCAATACTCAGATTAATAAAACTAAAAGGAATCAATATTTTTAAATATTATATGCAGTATATAATTGATAACCTTAATTAAAATTATGAAAATTGTTATTTATTTATATGGTTCATTTAAAAACTAAGATGTAAAATTTTAGTACCTATTGTAAATTTTTTAAAAAAATTTCAACTCACTTGATTATTTAATATTGTAATATATATATATATATATAATTTTTTATTAATTGTAAAACATATTAAAATGTTTTCTAGATCTGTTACTGCTCAGGTTACTACCATGTTTAACCTAATAAAATGTGATGTATCAATTATCTGTTAAGAAAAAGTAAAGTTAAACAAATTTTAAATATAATACTCCCTCCGTTCCTAAAATATCCATATTTTAGGAATTTCACCCTTATTAAGAAAATATATCAAATTTTAGTTACCAATAAATTATTTTCCGTAATCAACTATTTCCCAAAAGTTTTCACCAATATAATTTTAATAAATGCAATTATGTTTTTTGAAATTTACAATTTACATTTAGTTTATACATTAAAAATATGAAAAATTTATCTTTTTGAAACAATTTTTTTTTCTTAAAACATGGATCTTTTAGGAACGGAGAGAGTACTATGTAAACTAATATATAAATAAAAAAATTTAATATATAAATATAAAAATATTTATGTCTCCGCTCTAAAATAATTCTAGATCCGTCACTGATGTTAGTGTAAGTGGTTTACTCCGTCCATGCATAGAATGGAAGAAAAATCAAGGATGCACGTGTAAGCGGATTGGGTTGGGTTTTGATGACTCCTAGGGGGCTTGTGATATTGTTTATAAAGATGTCGAGTAACTAAACACCTACAGGTTCATTATTTCATATTCAGTATCCTTTAAAAAAGAAAACTAAATATTATGAAGTTATATTATATTTTCAAAATTAAAAGATAAAAAAAATGATATTAGTTATAAATCAAAAAAAAATTTAAAAATTTTGTTAATACCATCAGCAAAATACTAAATCATAAACCCTAAACCCTTGGGTAAACCCTTAACCCTAAACCCTTGGATAAATCGTAAATCCTAGGGTTTAGGATTTATCCAAGGATTTAGGGTTTACCCAAGGTTTAGGGTTTAGTATTTAGGGTTTAGGATTTAGTGATTTGCTGACTGGGTTAAAAATATTCTTTTAAAAAAAATCAAGGATTTAGGATTTATTCAAGGATTTAGGGTTTACCAAGAGTTTAGGGTTTATTGTTTTGCTGACGATATTTCTTAAAAAATAACTTTTTTTTTGTAACTACTATTACTTTTTATTTTATTTTATTTGAAAAACATAATATAAATTGATAATATTTTATTTTCTTTTTTAAAAGATACTAAAAAACTAATTTTTATTGGTTGGTGAATTTGTAGGTTCACTTTAGATAGTGAACCTAAGAATTACTCAAAATATAATGTGAAAAAGAACATATCCTTAGGATTGGTTTCAATTATTTGTAGCGAATAAATGGAGTGGGGTACGTCTGCACATGCTACATTTCAAATGCATCTGTTCCAAAAGTTTTTTTTTTGCTAAAATCTGCCCAAAATTTAAATAGGGTCAATTTGCCCAATATTCATATGGGACCTGACAATCAAGAATATAGCCATACATGGGGAATTGTGTCAATTTGATCTAACAATAGACAATGCTCTCCTTCCCGGTGCGTCACGTTTCTTTAATGCAATATTGAATATCGTACTATACTATATTTGTTAATGTATAGAACAGAACAATTAATTTATTTGACAATAAAATATAATGAGGAATAAAGAAAATAAGAAGAATGAGAAAGGTGAAGAGTTGGTGGAACATGAAGAATTGGTGAAACATATAGAGGAGAAGGAGCAGGCAACGGCAGTGGAGAGAGAGAGGAGAGAGAGAGAGAGAGAGAGAGAGAGAGAGAGAGAGATAGAGAGCGAGATAGAGATATAGGAGATAGAATACTGATAGAGCAAAGCTTCTTAGAGATACTATATATTCTCGAGCTCGCGCTCTCTCTCTCGTTCGGTCCTTCCTCGAATAACGTATCTTTCAGTCAGTCAAGCTATTCTAAGATTCTACTATTCTATGTTCTAAATATTAAACACTCGCCCTTAATCTAATATTTGAAATAAAAAGGAGGGGAGGGAGAGGACAGAGGGATGGGAGGGAGGGAGACAGACAGATGGGAGATAGGGAATTGAGGGGGATGATAGAGACGACTGGAGTGAATTTAGGGAAGAATT